>CM068378.1:37834716-37927140 GCA_034770075.1 Aralia elata
ATTGTTTCGTTTAGTTTCCTTCAAATTGTCAAAGAAAGAGGGTGATTAGGAGTCATATTACTTCGTTCTAGTTTGATTAGCATCTAAAGGAGCAATCTCATCACTATCGCGTTCAAAACGATGTGTACATCTCACACAAGTCTCGATTTAGGGAGACCTTCTTATTGTTTCGTTAGTTTCCATAAAATTGTGAAAGAAAGAGGTGATTAGGAGTCATATTACTTCGTTCTAGTTTGATTAGCATCTAAAGGAGCAATATCATCACTATCGCGTTCAAAACGATGTGTACATCTCACACAAGTCTCGATTTAGGGAGACCTTCTTATTGTTTCGTTAGTTTCCTTCAAATTGTCAAAGAAAGAGGTGATTAGGAGTCATATTACTTCGTTCTAGTTTGATTAGCATCAAAAGCAGCAATCTCATCACTATCGCGTTCAAAACGATGTGTACATCTCACACAAGTCTCGATTTAGGGAGACCTTCTTATTGTTTCGTTAGTTCCTTCAAATTGTCAAAGAAAGAGGTGATTAGGAGTCATATTACTTCGTTCTAGTTTGATTAGCATCTAAAGGAGCAATCTCATCACTATCGCGTTCAAAACGATGTGTACATCTCACACAAGTCTCGATTTAGGGAGACCTTCTTATTGTTTCGTTAGTTTCCTTCAAATTGTCAAAGAAAGAGGTGATTAGGAGTCATATTACTTCGTTCTAGTTTGATTAGCATCTAAAGGAGCAATATCATCACTATCGCGTTCAAAACGATGTGTACATCTCACACAAGTCTCGATTTAGGGAGACCTTCTTATTGGTTCATTAGTTCCTTCAAATTGTCAAAGAAAGAGGTGATTAGGAGTCATATTACTTCGTTCTAGTTTGATTAGCATCTAAAGGAGCAATCTCATCACTATCGCGTTCAAAACGATGTGTACATCTCACACAAGTCTCGATTTAGGGAGACCTTCTTATTGTTTCGTTAGTTTCCTTCAAATTGTCAAAGAAAGAGGTGATTAGGAGTCATATTACTTCGTTCTAGTTTGATTAGCATCTAAAGGAGCAATATCATCACTATCGCGTTCAAAACGATGTGTACATCTCACACAAGTCTTTATTTAGGGAGACCTTCTTATTGGTTCATTAGTTCCTTCAAATTGTCAAAGAAAGAGGTGATTAGGAGTCATATTACTTCGTTCTAGTTTGATTAGCATCTAAAGGAGCAATATCATCACTATCGCGTTCAAAACGATGTGTACATCTCACACAAGTCTCGATTTAGGGAGACCTTCTTATTGTTTCATTAGTTCCTTCAAATTGTCAAAGAAAGAGGTGATTAGGAGTCATATTACTTCGTTCTAGTTTGATTAGCATCTAAAGGAGCAATCTCATCACTATCGCGTTCAAAACGATGTGTACATCTCACACAAGTCTCGATTTAGGGAGACCTTCTTATTGTTTCGTTAGTTTCCTTCAAATTGTCAAAGAAAGAGGTGATTAGGAGTCATATTACTTCGTTCTAGTTTGATTAGCATCTAAAGGAGCAATATCATCACTATCGCGTTCAAAACGATGTGTACATCTCACACAAGTCTCGATTTAGGGAGACCTTCTTATTGTTTCATTAGTTTCCTTCAAATTGTCAAAGAAAGAGGTGATTAGGAGTCATATTACTTCGTTCTAGTTTGATTAGCATCTAAAGGAGCAATATCATCACTATCGCGTTCAAAACGATGTGTACATCTCACACAAGTCTCGATTTAGGGAGACCTTCTTATTGGTTTCGTTAGTTTCCTTCAAATTGTCAAAGAAAGAGGTGATTAGGAGTCATATTACTTCGTTCTAGTTTGATTAGCATCTAAAGGAGCAATATCATCACTATCGCGTTCAAAACGATGTGTACATCTCACACAAGTCTCGATTTAGGGAGACCTTCTTATTGGTTCGTTAGTTTCCTTCAAATTGTCAAAGAAAGAGGTGATTAGGAGTCATATTACTTCGTTCTAGTTTGATTAGCATCTAAAGGAGCAATCTCATCACTATCGCGTTCAAAACGATGTGTACATCTCACACAAGTCTCGATTTAGGGAGACCTTCTTATTGTTTCGTTAGTTTCCTTCAAATTGTCAAAGAAAGAGGTGATTAGGAGTCATATTACTTCGTTCTAGTTTGATTAGCATCTAAAGGAGCAATCTCATCACTATCGCGTTCAAAACGATGTGTACATCTCACACAAGTCTCGATTTAGGGAGACCTTCTTATTGTTTCGTTAGTTTCCTTCAAATTGTCAAAGAAAGAGGTGATTAGGAGTCATATTACTTCGTTCTAGTTTGATTAGCATCTAAAGGAGCAATATCATCACTATCGCGTTCAAAACGATGTGTACATCTCACACAAGTCTTTATTTAGGGAGACCTTCTTATTGGTTCATTAGTTCCTTCAAATTGTCAAAGAAAGAGGTGATTAGGAGTCTTATTACTTCGTTCTAGTTTGATTAGCATCTAAAGGAGCAATATCATCACTATCGCGTTCAAAACGATGTGTACATCTCTCACAAGTCTCGATTTAGGGAGACCTTCTTATTGTTTCGTTAGTTTCCTTCAAATTGTCAAAGAAAGAGGTGATTAGGAGTCATATTACTTCGTTCTAGTTTGATTAGCATCTAAAGGAGCAATCTCATCACTATCGCGTTCAAAACGATGTGTACATCTCACACAAGTCTCGATTTAGGGAGACCTTCTTATTGGTTCGTTAGTTCCTTCAAATTGTCAAAGAAAGAGGTGATTAGGAGTCATATTACTTCGTTCTAGTTTGATTAGCATCTAAAGGAGCAATCTCATCACTATCGCGTTCAAAACGATGTGTACATCTCACACAAGTCTCGATTTAGGGAGACCTTCTTATTGGTTCATTAGTTTCCTTCAAATTGTCAAAGAAAGAGGTGATTAGGAGTCATATTACTTCGTTCTAGTTTGATTAGCATCTAAAGGAGCAATCTCATCACTATCGCGTTCAAAACGATGTGTACATCTCACACAAGTCTCGATTTAGGGAGACCTTCTTATTGTTTCGTTAGTTTCCTTCAAATTGTCAAAGAAAGAGGTGATTAGGAGTCATATTACTTCGTTCTAGTTTGATTAGCATCTAAAGGAGCAATATCATCACTATCGCGTTCAAAACGATGTGTACATCTCACACAAGTCTCGATTTAGGGAGACCTTCTTATTGTTTCGTTAGTTTCCTTCAAATTGTCAAAGAAAGAGGTGATTAGGAGTCATATTACTTCGTTCTAGTTTGATTAGCATCTAAAGGAGCAATATCATCACTATCGCGTTCAAAACGATGTGTACATCTCACACAAGTCTCGATTTAGGGAGACCTTCTTATTGGTTCGTTAGTTCCTTCAAATTGTCAAAGAAAGAGGTGATTAGGAGTCATATTACTTCGTTCTAGTTTGATTAGCATCTAAAGGAGCAATCTCATCACTATCGCGTTCAAAACGATGTGTACATCTCACACAAGTCTCGATTTAGGGAGACCTTCTTATTGGTTCATTAGTTCCTTCAAATTGTCAAAGAAAGAGGTGATTAGGAGTCATATTACTTCGTTCTAGTTTGATTAGCATCTAAAGGAGCAATATCATCACTATCGCGTTCAAAACGATGTGTACATCTCACACAAGTCTCGATTTAGGGAGACCTTCTTATTGTTTCGTTAGTTTCCTTCAAATTGTCAAAGAAAGAGGTGATTAGGAGTCATATTACTTCGTTCTAGTTTGATTAGCATCTAAAGGAGCAATCTCATCACTATCGCGTTCAAAACGATGTGTACATCTCTCACAAGTCTCGATTTAGGGAGACCTTCTTATTGGTTCGTTAGTTCCTTCAAATTGTCAAAGAAAGAGGTGATTAGGAGTCATATTACTTCGTTCTAGTTTGATTAGCATCTAAAGGAGCAATCTCATCACTATCGCGTTCAAAACGATGTGTACATCTCACACAAGTCTCGATTTAGGGAGACCTTCTTATTGTTTCGTTAGTTTCCTTCAAATTGTCAAAGAAAGAGGTGATTAGGAGTCATATTACTTCGTTCTAGTTTGATTAGCATCTAAAGGAGCAATATCATCACTATCGCGTTCAAAACGATGTGTACATCTCACACAAGTCTCGATTTAGGGAGACCTTCTTATTGGTTCATTAGTTCCTTCAAATTGTCAAAGAAAGAGGTGATTAGGAGTCATATTACTTCGTTCTAGTTTGATTAGCATCTAAAGGAGCAATATCATCACTATCGCGTTCAAAACGATGTGTACATCTCACACAAGTCTCGATTTAGGGAGACCTTCTTATTGTTTCGTTAGTTTCCTTCAAATTGTCAAAGAAAGAGGTGATTAGGAGTCATATTACTTCGTTCTAGTTTGATTAGCATCTAAAGGAGCAATCTCATCACTATCGCGTTCAAAACGATGTGTACATCTCACACAAGTCTCGATTTAGGGAGACCTTCTTATTGGTTCATTAGTTCCTTCAAATTGTCAAAGAAAGAGGTGATTAGGAGTCATATTACTTCGTTCTAGTTTGATTAGCATCTAAAGGAGCAATCTCATCACTATCGCGTTCAAAACGATGTGTACATCTCACACAAGTCTCGATTTAGGGAGACCTTCTTATTGTTTCGTTAGTTTCCTTCAAATTGTCAAAGAAAGAGGTGATTAGGAGTCATATTACTTCGTTCTAGTTTGATTAGCATCTAAAGGAGCAATATCATCACTATCGCGTTCAAAACGATGTGTACATCTCACACAAGTCTCGATTTAGGGAGACCTTCTTATTGGTTCATTAGTTTCCTTCAAATTGTCAAAGAAAGAGGTGATTAGGAGTCATATTACTTCGTTCTAGTTTGATTAGCATCTAAAGGAGCAATCTCATCACTATCGCGTTCAAAACGATGTGTACATCTCACACAAGTCTCGATTTAGGGAGACCTTCTTATTGTTTCGTTAGTTTCCTTCAAATTGTCAAAGAAAGAGGTGATTAGGAGTCATATTACTTCGTTCTAGTTTGATTAGCATCTAAAGGAGCAATATCATCACTATCGCGTTCAAAACGATGTGTACATCTCACACAAGTCTCGATTTAGGGAGACCTTCTTATGGTTTCGTTAGTTTCCTTCAAATTGTCAAAGAAAGAGGTGATTAGGAGTCATATTACTTCGTTCTAGTTTGATTAGCATCTAAAGGAGCAATATCATCACTATCGCGTTCAAAACGATGTGTACATCTCACACAAGTCTCGATTTAGGGAGACCTTCTTATTGTTTCGTTAGTTCCTTCAAATTGTCAAAGAAAGAGGTGATTAGGAGTCATATTACTTCGTTCTAGTTTGATTAGCATCTAAAGGAGCAATATCATCACTATCGCGTTCAAAACGATGTGTACATCTCACACAAGTCTCGATTTAGGGAGACCTTCTTATTGGTTCATTAGTTCCTTCAAATTGTCAAAGAAAGAGGTGATTAGGAGTCATATTACTTCGTTCTAGTTTGATTAGCATCTAAAGGAGCAATCTCATCACTATCGCGTTCAAAACGATGTGTACATCTCACACAAGTCTCGATTTAGGGAGACCTTCTTATTGTTTCGTTAGTTTCCTTCAAATTGTCAAAGAAAGAGGTGATTAGGAGTCATATTACTTCGTTCTAGTTTGATTAGCATCTAAAGGAGCAATCTCATCACTATCGCGTTCAAAACGATGTGTACATCTCACACAAGTCTCGATTTAGGGAGACCTTCTTATTGGTTCGTTAGTTCCTTCAAATTGTCAAAGAAAGAGGTGATTAGGAGTCATATTACTTCGTTCTAGTTTGATTAGCATCTAAAGGAGCAATATCATCACTATCGCGTTCAAAACGATGTGTACATCTCACACAAGTCTCGATTTAGGGAGACCTTCTTATTGTTTCATTAGTTTCCTTCAAATTGTCAAAGAAAGAGGTGATTAGGAGTCATATTACTTCGTTCTAGTTTGATTAGCATCTAAAGGAGCAATATCATCACTATCGCGTTCAAAACGATGTGTACATCTCACACAAGTCTCGATTTAGGGAGACCTTCTTATTGGTTTATTAGTTCCTTCAAATTGTCAAAGAAAGAGGTGATTAGGAGTCATATTACTTCGTTCTAGTTTGATTAGCATCTAAAGGAGCAATCTCATCACTATCGCGTTCAAAACGATGTGTACATCTCACACAAGTCTCGATTTAGGGAGACCTTCTTATTGTTTCGTTAGTTTCCTTCAAATTGTCAAAGAAAGAGGTGATTAGGAGTCATATTACTTCGTTCTAGTTTGATTAGCATCTAAAGGAGCAATCTCATCACTATCGCGTTCAAAACGATGTGTACATCTCACACAAGTCTCGATTTAGGGAGACCTTCTTATTGTTTCGTTAGTTCCTTCAAATTGTCAAAGAAAGAGGTGATTAGGAGTCATATTACTTCGTTCTAGTTTGATTAGCATCTAAAGGAGCAATATCATCACTATCGCGTTCAAAACGATGTGTACATCTCACACAAGTCTCGATTTAGGGAGACCTTCTTATTGTTTCGTTAGTTTCCTTCAAATTGTCAAAGAAAGAGGTGATTAGGAGTCATATTACTTCGTTCTAGTTTGATTAGCATCTAAAGGAGCAATATCATCACTATCGCGTTCAAAACGATGTGTACATCTCACACAAGTCTTTATTTAGGGAGACCTTCTTATTGGTTCATTAGTTCCTTCAAATTGTCAAAGAAAGAGGTGATTAGGAGTCATATTACTTCGTTCTAGTTTGATTAGCATCTAAAGGAGCAATCTCATCACTATCGCGTTCAAAACGATGTGTACATCTCACACAAGTCTCGATTTAGGGAGACCTTCTTATTGTTTCGTTAGTTTCCTTCAAATTGTCAAAGAAAGAGGTGATTAGGAGTCATATTACTTCGTTCTAGTTTGATTAGCATCTAAAGGAGCAATCTCATCACTATCGCGTTCAAAACGATGTGTACATCTCACACAAGTCTCGATTTAGGGAGACCTTCTTATTGGTTCATTAGTTCCTTCAAATTGTCAAAGAAAGAGGTGATTAGGAGTCATATTACTTCGTTCTAGTTTGATTAGCATCTAAAGGAGCAATCTCATCACTATCGCGTTCAAAACGATGTGTACATCTCACACAAGTCTCGATTTAGGGAGACCTTCTTATTGTTTCGTTAGTTTCCTTCAAATTGTCAAAGAAAGAGGTGATTAGGAGTCATATTACTTCGTTCTAGTTTGATTAGCATCTAAAGGAGCAATATCATCACTATCGCGTTCAAAACGATGTGTACATCTCACACAAGTCTTGATTTAGGGAGACCTTCTTATTGGTTCATTAGGTTCTTCAAATTGTCAAAGAAAGAGGTGATTAGGAGTCATATTACTTCGTTCTAGTTTGATTAGCATCTAAAGGAGCAATCTCATCACTATCGCCTTCAAAACGATGTGTACATCTCACACAAGTCTCGATTTAGGGAGACCTTCTTATTGTTTCGTTAGTTTCCTTCAAATTGTCAAAGAAAGAGGTGATTAGGAGTCATATTACTTCGTTCTAGTTTGATTAGCATCTAAAGGAGCAATCTCATCACTATCGCGTTCAAAACGATGTGTACATCTCACACAAGTCTCGATTTAGGGAGACCTTCTTATTGTTTCGTTAGTTTCCTTCAAATTGTCAAAGAAAGAGGTGATTAGGAGTCATATTACTTCGTTCTAGTTTGATTAGCATCTAAAGGAGCAATCTCATCACTATCGCGTTCAAAACGATGTGTACATCTCACACAAGTCTCGATTTAGGGAGACCTTCTTATTGGTTCGTTAGTTTCCTTCAAATTGTCAAAGAAAGAGGTGATTAGGAGTCATATTACTTCGTTCTAGTTTGATTAGCATCTAAAGGAGCAATATCATCACTATCGCGTTCAAAACGATGTGTACATCTCACACAAGTCTCGATTTAGGGAGACCTTCTTATTGGTTCATTAGTTCCTTCAAATTGTCAAAGAAAGAGGTGATTAGGAGTCATATTACTTCGTTCTAGTTTGATTAGCATCTAAAGGAGCAATATCATCACTATCGCGTTCAAAACGATGTGTACATCTCACACAAGTCTCGATTTAGGGAGACCTTCTTATTGTTTCATTAGTTTCCTTCAAATTGTCAAAGAAAGAGGTGATTAGGAGTCATATTACTTCGTTCTAGTTTGATTAGCATCTAAAGGAGCAATCTCATCACTATCGCGTTCAAAACGATGTGTACATCTCACACAAGTCTTTATTTAGGGAGACCTTCTTATTGTTTCGTTAGTTTCCTTCAAATTGTCAAAGAAAGAGGTGATTAGGAGTCTTATTACTTCGTTCTAGTTTGATTAGCATCTAAAGGAGCAATCTCATCACTATCGCGTTCAAAACGATGTGTACATCTCACACAAGTCTCGATTTAGGGAGACCTTCTTATTGTTTCGTTAGTTTCCTTCAAATTGTCAAAGAAAGAGGTGATTAGGAGTCATATTACTTCGTTCTAGTTTGATTAGCATCTAAAGGAGCAATCTCATCACTATCGCGTTCAAAACGATGTGTACATCTCACACAAGTCTCGATTTAGGGAGACCTTCTTATTGTTTCATTAGTTTCCTTCAAATTGTCAAAGAAAGAGGTGATTAGGAGTCATATTACTTCGTTCTAGTTTGATTAGCATCTAAAGGAGCAATATCATCACTATCGCGTTCAAAACGATGTGTACATCTCACACAAGTCTCGATTTAGGGAGACCTTCTTATTGGTTCATTAGTTCCTTCAAATTGTCAAAGAAAGAGGTGATTAGGAGTCATATTACTTCGTTCTAGTTTGATTAGCATCTAAAGGAGCAATCTCATCACTATCGCGTTCAAAACGATGTGTACATCTCACACAAGTCTCGATTTAGGGAGACCTTCTTATTGGTTCGTTAGTTCCTTCAAATTGTCAAAGAAAGAGGTGATTAGGAGTCATATTACTTCGTTCTAGTTTGATTAGCATCTAAAGGAGCAATCTCATCACTATCGCGTTCAAAACGATGTGTACATCTCACACAAGTCTCGATTTAGGGAGACCTTCTTATTGTTTCGTTAGTTTCCTTCAAATTGTCAAAGAAAGAGGTGATTAGGAGTCATATTACTTCGTTCTAGTTTGATTAGCATCTAAAGGAGCAATCTCATCACTATCGCGTTCAAAACGATGTGTACATCTCACACAAGTCTCGATTTAGGGAGACCTTCTTATTGGTTCATTAGTTTCCTTCAAATTGTCAAAGAAAGAGGTGATTAGGAGTCATATTACTTCGTTCTAGTTTGATTAGCATCTAAAGGAGCAATATCATCACTATCGCGTTCAAAACGATGTGTACATCTCACACAAGTCTCGATTTAGGGAGACCTTCTTATTGGTTCATTAGTTTCCTTCAAATTGTCAAAGAAAGAGGTGATTAGGAGTCATATTACTTCGTTCTAGTTTGATTAGCATCTAAAGGAGCAATATCATCACTATCGCGTTCAAAACGATGTGTACATCTCACACAAGTCTTTATTTAGGGAGACCTTCTTATTGGTTCATTAGTTTCCTTCAAATTGTCAAAGAAAGAGGTGATTAGGAGTCATATTACTTCGTTCTAGTTTGATTAGCATCTAAAGGAGCAATCTCATCACTATCGCATTCAAAACGATGTGTACATCTCACACAAGTCTCGATTTAGGGAGACCTTCTTATTGTTTCGTTAGTTTCCTTCAAATTGTCAAAGAAAGAGGTGATTAGGAGTCATATTACTTCGTTCTAGTTTGATTAGCATCTAAAGGAGCAATCTCATCACTATCGCGTTCAAAACGATGTGTACATCTCACACAAGTCTCGATTTAGGGAGACCTTCTTATTGGTTCATTAGTTCCTTCAAATTGTCAAAGAAAGAGGTGATTAGGAGTCATATTACTTCGTTCTAGTTTGATTAGCATCTAAAGGAGCAATCTCATCACTATCGCGTTCAAAACGATGTGTACATCTCACACAAGTCTCGATTTAGGGAGACCTTCTTATTGGTTCATTCGTTTCCTTCAAATTGTCAAAGAAAGAGGTGATTAGGAGTCATATTACTTCGTTCTAGTTTGATTAGCATCTAAAGGAGCAATCTCATCACTATCGCGTTCAAAACGATGTGTACATCTCACACAAGTCTCGATTTAGGGAGACCTTCTTATTGGTTCATTAGTTCCTTCAAATTGTCAAAGAAAGAGGTGATTAGGAGTCATATTACTTCGTTCTAGTTTGATTAGCATCTAAAGGAGCAATCTCATCACTATCGCGTTCAAAACGATGTGTACATCTCACACAAGTCTCGATTTAGGGAGACCTTCTTATTGTTTCGTTAGTTTCCTTCAAATTGTCAAAGAAAGAGGTGATTAGGAGTCATATTACTTCGTTCTAGTTTGATTAGCATCTAAAGGAGCAATCTCATCACTATCGCGTTCAAAACGATGTGTACATCTCACACAAGTCTCGATTTAGGGAGACCTTCTTATTGGTTCGTTAGTTTCCTTCAAATTGTCAAAGAAAGAGGTGATTAGGAGTCATATTACTTCGTTCTAGTTTGATTAGCATCTAAAGGAGCAATATCATCACTATCGCGTTCAAAACGATGTGTACATCTCACACAAGTCTCGATTTAGGGAGACCTTCTTATTGTTTCGTTAGTTTCCTTCAAATTGTCAAAGAAAGAGGTGATTAGGAGTCATATTACTTCGTTCTAGTTTGATTAGCATCTAAAGGAGCAATATCATCACTATCGCGTTCAAAACGATGTGTACATCTCACACAAGTCTTTATTTAGGGAGACCTTCTTATTGGTTCGTTAGTTCCTTCAAATTGTCAAAGAAAGAGGTGATTAGGAGTCATATTACTTCGTTCTAGTTTGATTAGCATCTAAAGGAGCAATCTCATCACTATCGCGTTCAAAACGATGTGTACATCTCACACAAGTCTCGATTTAGGGAGACCTTCTTATTGTTTCGTTAGTTTCCTTCAAATTGTCAAAGAAAGAGGTGATTAGGAGTCATATTACTTCGTTCTAGTTTGATTAGCATCTAAAGGAGCAATCTCATCACTATCGCGTTCAAAACGATGTGTACATCTCACACAAGTCTCGATTTAGGGAGACCTTCTTATTGGTTCATTAGTTCCTTCAAATTGTCAAAGAAAGAGGTGATTAGGAGTCATATTACTTCGTTCTAGTTTGATTAGCATCTAAAGGAGCAATCTCATCACTATCGCGTTCAAAACGATGTGTACATCTCACACAAGTCTCGATTTAGGGAGACCTTCTTATTGGTTCGTTAGTTCCTTTCAAATTGTCAAAGAAAGAGGTGATTAGGAGTCATATTACTTCGTTCTAGTTTGATTAGCATCTAAAGGAGCAATCTCATCACTATCGCGTTCAAAACGATGTGTACATCTCACACAAGTCTCGATTTAGGGAGACCTTCTTATTGGTTCATTAGTTTCCTTCAAATTGTCAAAGAAAGAGGTGATTAGGAGTCATATTACTTCGTTCTAGTTTGATTAGCATCTAAAGGAGCAATCTCATCACTATCGCGTTCAAAACGATGTGTACATCTCACACAAGTCTCGATTTAGGGAGACCTTCTTATTGTTTCGTTAGTTTCCTTCAAATTGTCAAAGAAAGAGGTGATTAGGAGTCATATTACTTCGTTCTAGTTTGATTAGCATCTAAAGGAGCAATCTCATCACTATCGCGTTCAAAACGATGTGTACATCTCACACAAGTCTCGATTTAGGGAGACCTTCTTATTGGTTCATTAGTTCCTTCAAATTGTCAAAGAAAGAGGTGATTAGGAGTCATATTACTTCGTTCTAGTTTGATTAGCATCTAAAGGAGCAATATCATCACTATCGCGTTCAAAACGATGTGTACATCTCACACAAGTCTCGATTTAGGGAGACCTTCTTATTGTTTCGTTAGTTTCCTTCAAATTGTCAAAGAAAGAGGTGATTAGGAGTCATATTACTTCGTTCTAGTTTGATTAGCATCTAAAGGAGCAATATCATCACTATCGCGTTCAAAACGATGTGTACATCTCACACAAGTCTTTATTTAGGGAGACCTTCTTATTGGTTCATTAGTTCCTTCAAATTGTCAAAGAAAGAGGTGATTAGGAGTCTTATTACTTCGTTCTAGTTTGATTAGCATCAAAAGCAGCAATCTCATCACTATCGCGTTCAAAACGATGTGTACATCTCACACAAGTCTCGATTTAGGGAGACCTTCTTATTGTTTCGTTAGTTTCCTTCAAATTGTCAAAGAAAGAGGTGATTAGGAGTCATATTACTTCGTTCTAGTTTGATTAGCATCTAAAGGAGCAATCTCATCACTATCGCGTTCAAAACGATGTGTACATCTCACACAAGTCTCGATTTAGGGAGACCTTCTTATTGTTTCGTTAGTTCCTTCAAATTGTCAAAGAAAGAGGTGATTAGGAGTCATATTACTTCGTTCTAGTTTGATTAGCATCTAAAGGAGCAATATCATCACTATCGCGTTCAAAACGATGTGTACATCTCACACAAGTCTCGATTTAGGGAGACCTTCTTATTGGTTCATTAGTTTCCTTCAAATTGTCAAAGAAAGAGGTGATTAGGAGTCTTATTACTTCGTTCTAGTTTGATTAGCATCTAAAGGAGCAATCTCATCACTATCGCGTTCAAAACGATGTGTACATCTCACACAAGTCTCGATTTAGGGAGACCTTCTTATTGTTTCGTTAGTTTCCTTCAAATTGTCAAAGAAAGAGGTGATTAGGAGTCATATTACTTCGTTCTAGTTTGATTAGCATCTAAAGGAGCAATCTCATCACTATCGCGTTCAAAACGATGTGTACATCTCACACAAGTCTCGATTTAGGGAGACCTTCTTATTGTTTCGTTAGTTTCCTTCAAATTGTCAAAGAAAGAGGTGATTAGGAGTCATATTACTTCGTTCTAGTTTGATTAGCATCTAAAGGAGCAATCTCATCACTATCGCGTTCAAAACGATGTGTACATCTCACACAAGTCTCGATTTAGGGAGACCTTCTTATTGGTTCATTAGTTCCTTCAAATTGTCAAAGAAAGAGGTGATTAGGAGTCATATTACTTCGTTCTAGTTTGATTAGCATCTAAAGGAGCAATATCATCACTATCGCGTTCAAAACGATGTGTACATCTCACACAAGTCTCGATTTAGGGAGACCTTCTTATTGGTTCGTTAGTTTCCTTCAAATTGTCAAAGAAAGAGGTGATTAGGAGTCATATTACTTCGTTCTAGTTTGATTAGCATCTAAAGGAGCAATATCATCACTATCGCGTTCAAAACGATGTGTACATCTCACACAAGTCTCGATTTAGGGAGACCTTCTTATTGGTTCATTAGTTCCCTTCAAATTGTCAAAGAAAGAGGTGATTAGGAGTCATATTACTTCGTTCTAGTTTGATTAGCATCTAAAGGAGCAATCTCATCACTATCGCGTTCAAAACGATGTGTACATCTCACACAAGTCTCGATTTAGGGAGACCTTCTTATTGTTTCGTTAGTTTCCTTCAAATTGTCAAAGAAAGAGGTGATTAGGAGTCATATTACTTCGTTCTAGTTTGATTAGCATCTAAAGGAGCAATCTCATCACTATCGCGTTCAAAACGATGTGTACATCTCACACAAGTCTCGATTTAGGGAGACCTTCTTATTGGTTCATTAGTTCCTTCAAATTGTCAAAGAAAGAGGTGATTAGGAGTCATATTACTTCGTTCTAGTTTGATTAGCATCTAAAGGAGCAATCTCATCACTATCGCGTTCAAAACGATGTGTACATCTCACACAAGTCTCGATTTAGGGAGACCTTCTTATTGTTTCGTTAGTTTCCTTCAAATTGTCAAAGAAAGAGGTGATTAGGAGTCATATTACTTCGTTCTAGTTTGATTAGCATCTAAAGGAGCAATCTCATCACTATCGCGTTCAAAACGATGTGTACATCTCACACAAGTCTCGATTTAGGGAGACCTTCTTATTGTTTCATTAGTTTCCTTCAAATTGTCAAAGAAAGAGGTGATTAGGAGTCATATTACTTCGTTCTAGTTTGATTAGCATCTAAAGGAGCAATCTCATCACTATCGCGTTCAAAACGATGTGTACATCTCACACAAGTCTCGATTTAGGGAGACCTTCTTATTGTTTCATTAGTTTCCTTCAAATTGTCAAAGAAAGAGGTGATTAGGAGTCTTATTACTTCGTTCTAGTTTGATTAGCATCTAAAGGAGCAATCTCATCACTACCGCGTTCAAAACGATGTGTACATCTCACACAAGTCTCGATTTAGGGAGACCTTCTTATTGTTTCGTTAGTTTCCTTCAAATTGTCAAAGAAAGAGGTGATTAGGAGTCATATTACTTCGTTCTAGTTTGATTAGCATCTAAAGGAGCAATCTCATCACTATCGCGTTCAAAACGATGTGTACATCTCACACAAGTCTCGATTTAGGGAGACCTTCTTATTGTTTCGTTAGTTTCCTTCAAATTGTCAAAGAAAGAGGTGATTAGGAGTCATATTACTTCGTTCTAGTTTGATTAGCATCTAAAGGAGCAATATCATCACTATCGCGTTCAAAACGATGTGTACATCTCACACAAGTCTCGATTTAGGGAGACCTTCTTATTGGTTCGTTAGTTTCCTTCAAATTGTCAAAGAAAGAGGTGATTAGGAGTCATATTACTTCGTTCTAGTTTGATTAGCATCTAAAGGAGCAATCTCATCACTATCACGTTCAAAACGATGTGTACATCTCACACAAGTCTCGATTTAGGGAGACCTTCTTATTGGTTCATTAGTTCCTTCAAATTGTCAAAGAAAGAGGTGATTAGGAGTCATATTACTTCGTTCTAGTTTGATTAGCATCTAAAGGAGCAATCTCATCACTATCGCGTTCAAAACGATGTGTACATCTCACACAAGTCTCGATTTAGGGAGACCTTCTTATTGTTTCGTTAGTTTCCTTCAAATTGTCAAAGAAAGAGGTGATTAGGAGTCATATTACTTCGTTCTAGTTTGATTAGCATCTAAAGGAGCAATATCATCACTATCGCGTTCAAAACGATGTGTACATCTCACACAAGTCTCGATTTAGGGAGACCTTCTTATTGGTTCATTAGTTCCTTCAAATTGTCAAAGAAAGAGGTGATTAGGAGTCATATTATTTCGTTCTAGTTTGATTAGCATCTAAAGGAGCAATATCATCACTATCGCGTTCAAAACGATGTGTACATCTCACAAAAGTCTCGATTTAGGGAGACCTTTTTATTGGTTCATTAGTTTCCTTCAAATTGTCAAAGAAAGAGGTGATTAGAAGTCATATTACTTCGTTCTAGTTTGATTAGCATCTAAAGGAGCAATCTCATCACTATCGCGTTCAAAACGATGTGTACATCTCACACAAGTCTCGATTTAGGGAGACCTTCTTATTGTTTCGTTAGTTTCCTTCAAATTGTCAAAGAAAGAGGTGATTAGGAGTCATATTACTTCGTTCTAGTTTGATTAGCATCTAAAGGAGCAATCTCATCACTATCGCGTTCAAAACGATGTGTACATCTCACACAAATCTCGATTTAGGGAGACCTTCTTATTGTTCGTTCGTTTCCTTCAAATTGTCAAAGAAAGAGGTGATTAGGAGTCATATTACTTCGTTCTAGTTTGATTAGCATCTAAAGGAGCAATATCATCACTATCGCGTTCAAAACGATGTGTACATCTCACACAAGTCTCGATTTAGGGAGACCTTCTTATTGGTTCATTAGTTCCTTCAAATTGTCAAATAAAGAGGTGATTAGGAGTCATATTACTTCGTTCTAGTTTGATTAGCATCTAAAGGAGCAATCTCATCACTATCGCGTTCAAAACGATGTGTACATCTCACACAAGTCTCGATTTAGGGAGACCTTCTTATTGTTTCGTTAGTTCCTTCAAATTGTCAAAGAAAGAGGTGATTAGGAGTCATATTACTTCGTTCTAGTTTGATTAGCATCTAAAGGAGCAATCTCATCACTATCGCGTTCAAAACGATGTGTACATCTCACACAAGTCTCGATTTAGGGAGACCTTCTTATTGTTTCGTTAGTTTCCTTCAAATTGTCAAAGAAAGAGGTGATTAGGAGTCATATTACTTCGTTCTAGTTTGATTAGCATCTAAAGGAGCAATCTCATCACTATCGCGTTCAAAACGATGTGTACATCTCACACAAGTCTCGATTTAGGGAGACCTTCTTATTGTTTCGTTAGTTTCCTTCAAATTGTCAAAGAAAGAGGTGATTAGGAGTCTTATTACTTCGTTCTAGTTTGATTAGCATCTAAAGGAGCAATCTCATCACTATCGCGTTCAAAACGATGTGTACATCTCTCACAAGTCTCGATTTAGGGAGACCTTCTTATTGGTTCATTAGTTTCCTTCAAATTGTCAAAGAAAGAGGTGATTAGGAGTCATATTACTTCGTTCTAGTTTGATTAGCATCTAAAGGAGCAATATCATCACTATCGCGTTCAAAACGATGTGTACATCTCACACAAGTCTCGATTTAGGGAGACCTTCTTATTGGTTCATTAGTTCCTTCAAATTGTCAAAGAAAGAGGTGATTAGGAGTCATATTACTTCGTTCTAGTTTGATTAGCATCTAAAGGAGCAATCTCATCACTATCGCGTTCAAAACGATGTGTACATCTCACACAAGTCTTGATTTAGGGAGACCTTCTTATTGGTTCATTAGTTCCTTCAAATTGTCAAAGAAAGAGGTGATTAGGAGTCATATTACTTCGTTCTAGTTTGATTAGCATCTAAAGGAGCAATCTCATCACTATCGCGTTCAAAACGATGTGTACATCTCACACAAGTCTCGATTTAGGGAGACCTTCTTATTGTTTCGTTAGTTTCCTTCAAATTGTCAAAGAAAGAGGTGATTAGGAGTCATATTACTTCGTTCTAGTTTGATTAGCATCTAAAGGAGCAATCTCATCACTATCGCGTTCAAAACGATGTGTACATCTCACACAAGTCTCGATTTAGGGAGACCTTCTTATTGTTTCGTTAGTTTCCTTCAAATTGTCAAAGAAAGAGGTGATTAGGAGTCATATTACTTCGTTCTAGTTTGATTAGCATCTAAAGGAGCAATATCATCACTATCGCGTTCAAAACGATGTGTACATCTCACACAAGTCTCGATTTAGGGAGACCTTCTTATTGGTTCATTAGTTTCCTTCAAATTGTCAAAGAAAGAGGTGATTAGGAGTCATATTACTTCGTTCTAGTTTGATTAGCATCTAAAGGAGCAATATCATCACTATCGCGTTCAAAACGATGTGTACATCTCACACAAGTCTTTATTTAGGGAGACCTTCTTATTGGTTCATTAGTTCCTTCAAATTGTCAAAGAAAGAGGTGATTAGGAGTCATATTACTTCGTTCTAGTTTGATTAGCATCTAAAGGAGCAATCTCATCACTATCGCGTTCAAAACGATGTGTACATCTCACACAAGTCTCGATTTAGGGAGACCTTCTTATTGTTTCGTTAGTTTCCTTCAAATTGTCAAAGAAAGAGGTGATTAGGAGTCTTATTACTTCGTTCTAGTTTGATTAGCATCTAAAGGAGCAATCTCATCACTATCGCGTTCAAAACGATGTGTACATCTCACACAAGTCTCGATTTAGGGAGACCTTCTTATTGGTTCATTAGTTTCCTTCAAATTGTCAAAGAAAGAGGTGATTAGGAGTCATATTACTTCGTTCTAGTTTGATTAGCATCTAAAGGAGCAATATCATCACTATCGCGTTCAAAACGATGTGTACATCTCACACAAGTCTCGATTTAGGGAGACCTTCTTATTGGTTCGTTAGTTCCTTCAAATTGTCAAAGAAAGAGGTGATTAGGAGTCATATTACTTCGTTCTAGTTTGATTAGCATCTAAAGGAGCAATCTCATCACTATCGCATTCAAAACGATGTGTACATCTCACACAAGTCTCGATTTAGGGAGACCTTCTTATTGGTTCATTAGTTTCCTTCAAATTGTCAAAGAAAGAGGTGATTAGGAGTCATATTACTTCGTTCTAGTTTGATTAGCATCTAAAGGAGCAATATCATCACTATCGCGTTCAAAACGATGTGTACATCTCACACAAGTCTCGATTTAGGGAGACCTTCTTATTGTTTCGTTAGTTTCCTTCAAATTGTCAAAGAAAGAGGTGATTAGGAGTCTTATTACTTCGTTCTAGTTTGATTAGCATCTAAAGGAGCAATCTCATCACTATCGCGTTCAAAACGATGTGTACATCTCACACAAGTCTCGATTTAGGGAGACCTTCTTATTGTTTCGTTAGTTTCCTTCAAATTGTCAAAGAAAGAGGTGATTAGGAGTCATATTACTTCGTTCTAGTTTGATTAGCATCTAAAGGAGCAATCTCATCACTATCGCGTTCAAAACGATGTGTACATCTCACACAAGTCTCGATTTAGGGAGACCTTCTTATTGGTTCATTAGTTTCCTTCAAATTGTCAAAGAAAGAGGTGATTAGGAGTCATATTACTTCGTTCTAGTTTGATTAGCATCTAAAGGAGCAATATCATCACTATCGCGTTCAAAACGATGTGTACATCTCACACAAGTCTCGATTTAGGGAGACCTTCTTATTGGTTCATTAGTTCCTTCAAATTGTCAAAGAAAGAGGTGATTAGGAGTCATATTACTTCGTTCTAGTTTGATTAGCATCTAAAGGAGCAATCTCATCACTATCGCGTTCAAAACGATGTGTACATCTCACACAAGTCTCGATTTAGGGAGACCTTCTTATTGGTTCATTAGTTTCCTTCAAATTGTCAAAGAAAGAGGTGATTAGGAGTCATATTACTTCGTTCTAGTTTGATTAGCATCTAAAGGAGCAATCTCATCACTATCGCGTTCAAAACGATGTGTACATCTCACACAAGTCTCGATTTAGGGAGACCTTCTTATTGTTTCGTTAGTTTCCTTCAAATTGTCAAAGAAAGAGGTGATTAGGAGTCTTATTACTTCGTTCTAGTTTGATTAGCATCTAAAGGAGCAATCTCATCACTATCGCGTTCAAAACGATGTGTACATCTCACACAAGTCTCGATTTAGGGAGACCTTCTTATTGTTTCATTAGTTTCCTTCAAATTGTCAAAGAAAGAGGTGATTAGGAGTCATATTACTTCGTTCTAGTTTGATTAGCATCTAAAGGAGCAATATCATCACTATCGCGTTCAAAACGATGTGTACATCTCACACAAGTCTCGATTTAGGGAGACCTTCTTATTGGTTCATTAGTTCCTTCAAATTGTCAAAGAAAGAGGTGATTAGGAGTCATATTACTTCGTTCTAGTTTGATTAGCATCTAAAGGAGCAATATCATCACTATCGCGTTCAAAACGATGTGTACATCTCACACAAGTCTTTATTTAGGGAGACCTTCTTATTGGTTCATTAGTTCCTTCAAATTGTCAAAGAAAGAGGTGATTAGGAGTCATATTACTTCGTTCTAGTTTGATTAGCATCTAAAGGAGCAATCTCATCACTATCGCGTTCAAAACGATGTGTACATCTCACACAAGTCTCGATTTAGGGAGACCTTCTTATTGTTTCGTTAGTTTCCTTCAAATTGTCAAAGAAAGAGGTGATTAGGAGTCATATTACTTCGTTCTAGTTTGATTAGCATCTAAAGGAGCAATCTCATCACTATCGCGTTCAAAACGATGTGTACATCTCACACAAGTCTCGATTTAGGGAGACCTTCTTATTGTTTCATTAGTTCCTTCAAATTGTCAAAGAAAGAGGTGATTAGGAGTCATATTACTTCGTTCTAGTTTGATTAGCATCTAAAGGAGCAATATCATCACTATCGCGTTCAAAACGATGTGTACATCTCACACAAGTCTTAATTTAGGGAGACCTTCTTATTGGTTCATTAGTTCCTTCAAATTGTCAAAGAAAGAGGTGATTAGGAGTCATATTACTTCGTTCTAGTTTGATTAACATCTGTAGACACCCAAATTTTGCGTTTCCTATACTAACCTTGGCAAGAGGGGCAAAATCGTCAATTAACCCAGCCTACGGGACGGAAGGTGGACATAAGTGCGAGCACTCAAAACCACCACGACGACTTGTGATCAAGGTTGACACGACGACGGGCGGAGCAAACACCCATGAATGATGTGGCACTTTTCCCAGCGGTTCCCGGACTGCAAAATGCAAGCCTTTCAGCAGAAACCGATGATCCGACACGAGAATCGAGGTGCGGTTCGGAAAATGAGAAAATCAGCCCACCCAGCCGCGAATTGATCTGCGGCCAAACAATTAAAATAATGGTAGTGCGCAAGACGGCTGAAGTGCGCGGCGGGCGCGGGGAAACCGAGGCCAGCCCCTTATCAGGCCATTTTGCATACGGGAAAGAAGAGAGAGGAGAGAAGGCAGCGGCGGCAGCAGCTCGGGAAGGAAGGAGAAAATAGCAGAAAATAAGAGAAAATCAAGAGAGAAAAGAGAGGAAATAGTGAGGAATTGTATCCATTTTGTGAGATTATATATCATATATTTTTACTCTACTCAATATACAAGTTCATACATATTGTGAGGATCATTTGCAAGGTGAAAAAACCCTTTGTTATAGCATTTTGTTTTACCATTTTTGTTAAGCTTTTGTCATGCCGAGATTATATTAAATGTAATTGTTCTTGTATATTGTTGTAGATCCATGGATTTGAGGACTATTAGTGAGGGTTCCAAATGGAACGAAATTCTTCCTAATGGCCCGATGATATCCATTTGGCAATTTTAGCTTGTTTAATTTGTGTAGTATCCATTGCGTGGGCTGGGTGTGTAATAAATTGTGGATGTGAGCCTAGGAACGGCGACCCCCAAGTTGGTCCAAATCCGATGATGGACAATTTTGATATATGTAATAAATTCGATGTACCTTTCATTGTAAATATGTAATCGTCGGGCCTTAAAACGACGCCAAGGCGAGAATCGTGGTTAAGGCCCCGTAATAGTGAAATATGTGATTGTGGGCATTGGGGTTATTCGGATGGCTCACATGCCCATGAATAGCTCCACGCATTTTAATACTTGATTTGATTTATGACACGAAATTGATTTCAAAGCTAAATGATAAGATTTTCATAAAATTAATCAAACTAGGTTATTAGAATCACGAGGCTAAAAAATTGGAAGTGTTAATAAATGTCGATTCCTATTAGACGAGAAGGCAAAAGAAAAATCGTTTTTCAAACATCACAAAATTGATTTTATGGAAATAAGTAATGTTTTATTAAACCTTTGTGCATAGGGTTAAAGAGATCCTAGAAGTTGCCCATCATGGTATTTACGAAGGCAACGTATAGATCTCGATTCCTATTTTGACGAAGGTTTAGAAAACTCTTGTTTTGCCAAAACGACACCAAATGAAAATCTCATAAGTTTTTGACAATTAAAATCAAACCTTTCTCATAAAGCTTTCTCGTATGAGCCGAATGACATTTTAAGTATTCTCAAAAGAAAGCACGACTTTTCATCAAAACCCAAATGGTTTCTTCATGCAAACTCACCACGACATTCACATAGGCACACACACACACACGCGCGCACATACACACACACATTCAAGGATTAAAGGATAGGAAAAGCATCAAGATTGCGGTAACCGTGTTTCACGGAAGTCGGGCGGTGCCTAACACCTTCCCCTCGCTTAAGCAAGCCCCCGAACTCTATGAATCTCGGTTCGCAGACCAATTAATTCGGAGTCACATATGAGCCAGCGATTACGAAAACGAAACTCGGATGAGTTGGTACATCCATTTCAAATATACCAACTGGCGACTCTGGTTAATTGGCTCATCATAAAAAACGATCTTTCAAAACCCCGTCGACACTCAAGCCGACCCTTTTCCCCAAAATCACCTAATCAAAAGGCCAAAATCGGAAAAGGACAAGCAATCGCATCAGAGGCGAAAACCCGGCGTCGACAGCTGGCGACTCCGCTGGGGAAGTTAGAGGGCTTAAGCCGCGTTTAAATCTTGATGCTATCATATCCTTTAAAAATTCATGAATGTGTATGTTGAGAGTGTACCTCCTCCTGAGGCGAACCTGTCGGTTGCTTATTACTGGACTCGAAGGGGCTGCTCCCCGGAGATGGCTCAGGAAATGCACCACCCAAATCCGCTCCAATCGAAAGGATTCAGACGAGTAGATTGCAAAGATTTGGGGACCTTCATGCCAAAAAGCCCGCGAGAGTAACCCTAGGGTAGGTCAGCCTCTGATAAACCTAACGAAAGGGAAGCTTCTTCATGCCCTTTTATCATTCAGTCGAATAAATAAATGTCATGTAAATGGCATATAACTGTCATACCGGCATCATCGTAATAAATATGTCCTGTATCATGTGATTACATCACCTGCACATATAAAGAGAATACTGACATGGTTTTTTGCAGGAAGGCAATCCATACCACGTACCAAGGTTTTCTAAAACTTCTAAATACTATCCTGTCATCAAACACTGACCTTGTTTTGCAGGATAAGATTAGGAGAACCGTGAAAGCGTAGCATAACGATCACAAAGAACCCGGAGTAGGGGCATATTCGACCATAAAAAAAAGGAAAAGAAATAATAATAATCATGCATCAGTGTTGACATGCATCTGCCAATTCGTAACTGGCACAGTACTAAGAGGCCGTAAAGTCCATACTCCATCCATCCAAATGACAGAGGCCGATAGCCATGAAGTTACAGTTCTGCCACTCCAACAATACGGCCGAATACAAGGGATTCATCCTAGGAATGAGATTAGCCCTGGGAATGGGAATCCAAAAGATGATAGTAGTTGGAGACTCGAATTGGTCATCCGGCAGGCCATGGGAATATACAGCACCAAAGGGCATAAATGGGACCTAGCTACGGGACTGCTGAGATATCTGGAAGCCGAAGAAGCCCACAGACAACTGAACGAAGTACATGGCGATGTGTGCGGAGCCCATATGAGCAGAACATTTTTGGCAAAGAGAATTCCGTGAGCGGGTCACTACTGACTAACCATGAAAATTGACTGCGATGCTTATGCCAGGAAATGCCATCAAGGCCAGATCCATGCCAATGCGATCCATGAACCCCCTAATGAGCTCCATTGCTTGACCTCACTGTGGCCAGTTGGACCGTGTAGCAGGTGATATCCAGGAAGGGGTAAATCGAGGAGTATGGCAGTAAATCCCGGCCAGTAGAGGATCAATGGGTTTTAAAATTCTGAGTTTTATTTTAATCCCTGCACGCTCATGTCATTTTGTCATGCTATCCGAAAAGAAGATCATGTGCTGAAATGTTTTATATATATGACAAGCATTTTTGTTTTATGTCAGGTACCCCGATTTGAGGCATTCTAGCCTGACAAGCGATAGGCCAAATTTGAAGGAGGATCACGATTTTGGTATAGAGCTAGATTTCGATCTGATGGGGATTGCGTAGGATGAGACAGATATCAACAATATGCCTGACGAGATCAAAGGAGGGGTCGGAGATAAACCCAAACCCGACTTAGACCAAACCATCGCCATCAAACAGAACCCCTAACGATCACAAAGAACCCGGAGTAGGGGCAAATTCGACATTTAAAAAAAAAAAAAAAGAAGAAAAAAAAAAAAAAAAAAAGAGGCCGAGTTGTTGATGTGACACCCCCAAATCCAGGTTTCCAAACCTCGAATTCGGTGCTCACGATAATCGACGACAAACATACTATCTAACTAAATGCGGAATAATAAACATACATTGTTTATCGAATGGAAATAAAGTCTTACAATTCTGGTCCCAAGGTTCTTTAACCTTAACATAAAACGTACTCTTAATACAAATAAAGGTTCACTTAATCAAACAACATTCAAAAATAGCTAGTACATAGGCACTAACGGGCATCTACTCTTGCACCTTCCCTTTTCCTTTGTCTCCCCTAGACGTTTCTTAAAAGTTCTGCCTTAGCTGATTAATAAAAGATTCATGATATAGCAAGGATAAGCAACTAATTTGCTTAGCAAAGTATATACACAAAGAGATATATCATGATAGAAGGAAATTTCGCTTTCAATGTTCAACAACAGTATAAGAGTGTGGAGGAGCATTGAATTAATAAACAACAGTTGAATATTCGAATAAATTGAATGACAATTACTGAGTGGTTTGAAAATAACCAAGGACGTTTTTCCAAGGTTCTCAGCATTTAAACTGGACCTCTTAAAAGTTTTGGTAATCGAGGGGATCAGCCTCTCATATACCCCGTGATTTTATGCATAAACACTTAATTAAACCAGCATTGATATCATGCCTTAAACAAGTTTATCCTTTTCTCAGCCAAGAGTTCTTCTTACCACAAAACAATTTAATAAGAACAGCTTTTAAAATACCATTGTCTTAACCAATTTAGACATGCTGGATCTAGCTGATACAAATAGCATAGATCGATCTCATAAACAATTACATACTTGAAAGAACTTTAATTAAATTTACAGTTCAATCTATAATAGGATAGGAATTCAATTGCACAATGTGCGAATCTCAATAATCAGTATGGATGTGAATAATCGACAATAATTATTCACTAACATGCTTCGAAAATAATAACTCGAGATTGAGTTAGGGAACTTGCAATAATGTAAGAAGTTTAGGGTTAGGAACTATGCCTGTTTGCTCAGCTACAAATAATTCTAGCTTTAACTAATTGGCCTTGAAGAACCTAACATTGATAATGTTGAGCTATCAATTAGTACTGCGTAGTTGTATATCGATAACGCTTTACGTATGCTATTATTTTAACAATTAAGCAATTCACATAGCACACATAAGCAAATAAACTATCGTAATTCCTATAAGACACTCAAACTGGTCTCTAGGTTGATGGTTTAATTAATTAACAATGTTTCCCTTAAGTGATAACCACTTATTAAACCCTTAAACAATTAATAATAATTGTTTAATTAATTAACATTACATTTTCTTAAGTAATATTCATTTATTAAACCCTTAAACAATTTGTTATGATTGTTTAATTAATGGGTTATTAAACTCTCTCTATTTTATTAACTCTATCTTCATTTAATTACTATTAAATAGTAATTAATTAATTATCTTTAGTTATTTATTAATAGTAATTAACAACTAATTATATTCATTTATTATTTAATTATTAATTTAAATAATAATCGAATTATAAATTTTTAATTGTCTTTAATTATTATTTAAGATTAAATAATAATTAATTAAGTTTATTTATTATTTAAAGTTTAATCAAATAATAATTAATTAGTGAGTAACAATTATCTTTAGTTATTTATAAAAAAAATAATTAATTAGTAAATATGAATTACCTTTAGTTATTATTTTAATAATAAATAATAACTAATTAAGTTTATTTATTATTTAAAGTTAATCAAATAATAAAATAATTAATTAGTAAGTAATAATTATCTTTAGTTATTATTTAATAATAAATAATTAGCTAATTAGATTTATTTATTATTTAAAGTTCATTAAATAATAAATAATTAGTTAGTAAATATGAATTATCTTTAGTTATTATTTAATAATAAATAATAACCTAATTAGATTTATTTATTATTTAAGGTTAATCAAGTAATAAATAATTACTTAGTGAATAAGAATTATCTTTAGTTATTATTTAATAAATGATAAACTAATTAGGTTTATTTATTATTTAAAGTTAATCAAATAATAAATAATTAATTAGTGAGTAATAATTATCTTTAGTTATTATTTAATAATAACTAATTAGGTTTATTTATTATTTAATGTTAATCAAATAATAAATAACTAATTAAGTGAGTACTAATTATCTTTAGTTATTATTTAATAATAAATAATAACTAATTAGGTTTATTTATATTTTAAAATTAATCAAATCATAAATAATTAATTTACAATTCTTAATTATCCTTAATCATTTATTTAATAATAATTAATCAATTACTTAACTTTATTTATTATTTAAAACATAATTAAAATAACAAATAGTTAAAATTTTTTTTCTAATTTTCGTTCTTGATTTCCAGATTTGGGGTCTTTTCACCAAAACCTTCATAAAACGAAATCTACAACTTCGATTTACGATCCGTCGATTTTGTTGGATTCGTATCTTCCTGAACTACACTTTTCATTTATCAAACATCAAATTTGGTTATGTTTATGGTCTCGGAAAACAGGCTCAAAGTCAAGGGTCAGCAAGGTTGTTCAACAGTTGGCATGCTTTGGTAATAAATTCATGGTTTGCTCATTTTTCAACATATTTGAGTGATTCAAAAGGGATTTTGTCCCTAACCCATGGATCTAGCATATCAAGAAAGAAAATCACAAGATCCCTTTATAGATTTCAAAATGACAAGCATATAAACAACCTTTTTTCAAACAAAATTTCCGGAAATCTCCTTTACTTCCTTTCTTCTAAATTTTTCCAACATAAACTCACACATATGAACAAGCAAAACATTATATATTCAAGATCTAAACCTTATCATAAGGTTCTAAGCCATCAAGAACATAAAACTTCAAGGATCTATGTCCAAACACATTAAAATAGCTTAAAGTTTGGAGTTTATACCTTTTTGATTTCTTCTTCTTCTTTTCCTTCCCAAAATAGGTTTGTGAATGGGGATGGCCTAAATAATCAAGACCTTCTTCTTTCTCCCACAAGATTTGCTCTTGCTTCTCTCTTCAAAACTCTCTCAAGCTCACAAAACTCTCTACTTGGTGAATAATAAAGTGAGCCAACCCTTGTTAACTTTGGTGAGGGGTCCTATTTATAGGAAAGTAGAGACCATGGGCAAAATAGTCATTAATCATGACTAGGCAAGGGCAATTTGGTCAATTCATCAATAGTAAGGAAGTATTCCTAGCAACTTCCTCAAGGGTATTTTAGTCCTTTCCCAACCTCTTTTCAAGGTTAAAATAGTCTTTTCGCAAAATCTTAATTATCCATTAGTTATTATCCATTCTTCATTGGTTATTAGACATTGGTTATTATCTTGCCATCATTACATTGGTTAAACACAATGGTTATTATCCCGCCATCATTTCATTGGTGATTAACCACTTGGATATACAATGGTTATTGCCCTTACATAATTACCTTGGTTATTAACCACTCTTGGCCATTTTAGTCATTACCCACCAATTCCTACACTTGACTCACCTATGGTTATCTCTTAACCATAGTTATATCATACCTGCCAACACGAGTATAGATACATCTTATACATCTCCCACCAATTAACCCAAGTTGATTTAAATAGAATACAACGTTAACTCATTGAATTAAATTAGATTTAATTAATAAGGACGTTCAAAATTCACGGGCATTACATCCCTCTCCCCTTATAAAAATTCCGTCCTCGGAATTGCAAAAATAGGGTTACTCAAATAAGAACGGATAATTCGCCTTCATTTTCTCTTCGAGTTCCCACGTAGCTTCTTCGACTGCGTGATTCCTCCAGAGAACTTTGACGGAATGTATGGTCTTGTTTCTCAGCTTCTGTTCCTTCCTATCGAGAATCTGGACAGGAACCTCCTCGTACGTACGATAAGTCCTTCTCGACTTGAATTGGCTCATAGGAAATAACATGCTTGTAGTCTAGCTTATATGGACGTAACACCGATACATGAAACACGTTGTGAATGTGCTCAAGCTCAGGGGGGTAATGCTACCTCGTACGCCACTTCGCCTATTCTCCTCAATATTTCGAAAGGTCCTATGAACCTAGGGCTCAGCTTGCCCTTCTTCCCAAAGCGGATCTTCCCTTTCCAGGGAGATACCTTCAAAAATATATAGCTGCCAACTTCAAAGTCTCGCTTCTGACGATGTAAGTCGGCATACTTCTTCTGACGATCCTGGGCCGCTACTAACCGCTGCCTTATTACTTTAATGATTTCCACGGTTTGTTTGTACCAATTCTGGTCCCAACAATCTCCGTTCACCAACTTCATCCCAACACAACGGCGTTCGACACTTCCTTCCATATAATGCTTCGTACGGTGGCATACCAATGCTAGCGTGGTAACTATTGTTGTAAGCGAACTCTACCAAGGGCAAATGATCGTCCCAGCTGCCACCTAAGTCCATCACAACTGCCCGGAGCATGTCCTCTAAGGTCTGAATAGTTCGCTCGCTCTGACCATCGGTCTGAGGATGATACGCCGTACTCATTCTCAACTGTGTTCCCAATCTCTCCTGTAGGCTTCTCCAAAAATTTGACGTGAAGCGCGGATCTCTGTCAGATACAATAGAAACCGGCACCCCATGTCGCGATACTATCTCCTTTACGTAGAGTTTCGCCAACTGCTCCAATTTGTACCTGATCTTGATCGGTAGAAAATGGGCAGACTTGGTCAACCGATCTACGATCACCCAGATGGCGTCTAGACCCTTTTGTGTTGTCGGGAGTCCTACCACAAAATCCATTAGTGATGTGCTCCCACTTCCACTCGGGAATCTCTAAGGGCTGCAACAATCCGCTCGGCCGTTGGTGCTCTGCCTTGACCCTCTGACAAGTTAAACACCGGCTGACGAATTCCGCAACTTCCCCTTTCAAATGCGGCCACCAATAATGTTGACGAAGATCTTGATACATCTTGGTGCTACCCGGATGTACCGAAAATCTCGTATTATGGGCCTCCTGCAATATTTCTTCCCTTAAGTCTGGTACATAGGGTATCCAGATCCTTCCCTCGAATCTCAGTAGACCCGTGCTGTCAACCTTGAACTTTAACGTTTTTCCCTCCGACAGTTGCCTCTTAATGCCAAGGCATTCTTCATCAAATTCTTGGGCCTCCTTTATCTTATCCAGTAGAGTCGGACCTACTGTCACGGTGAACAATTTTTCGTCCGTCTCTATCGGATACTTAACCTCCAATTCCAAGCATCCAAAGTCCTTTATCAGCTCTGCCTGAGTTGTAAGCCTCATCAATTTCTCTCTGCCTTTCCTACTCAGGGCATCTGCCACTACATTTGCTTTGCCCGAATGGTACAAAATCTCACAATCGTAATCCTTGATTAATTCTAACCATCGGCGCTGCCTCATATTCAGCTCCTTCTGAGTGAAGATATATTTCAGACTTTTGTGATCTGTATATATCTCGCACTTCTCTCCATATAGGTAGTGCCTATCTCGCACTTCTCTCCATATAGGTAGTGCCTCCAAATCTTCAAGGCGAACACTACTGCTGCTAACTCCAGATCATGAGTCGGGTATCCCTTCTCATAGTCCTTCAGCTGGCGTGAAGCGTACGCAATGACCCTGCCGTGCTGCATTAGTACACAACCAAGGCCCTTGTGTGACGCATCACTGTATACTACAAAACCTCCAGTGTCGTCTGGTAATGCCAACACTGGTGCTTGGCTAAGTCTCTTCTTCAACTCCAAGAAACTATCCTCGCACTTCTCTGTCCAGACGAACTTTACCGTCTTTCTAGTCAGATTGGTCAACGGTGATGCTATCTTCGAAAAATCCTGGATGAATCTCCGATAGTATCCCGCTAACCCTAGGAAACTTCTGATCTCTGTTGGTGTCTTCGGCTGCTCCCAGTTGATAATGGCTTCCACCTTTGCTGGGTCTACCGAAACACCATTACTGTCAATGACGTGTCCAAGAAACTGCACCCTCTTGCAACCAAACTATTCACACTTTGAAAACTTCGCGTATAGCTTCTCCCTTCTTAATGCCTCCAAGGCAATCCTTAGATGTTCAGCATGTTCTTCCTCTGACACTGAATACACCAAGATATCATCGATGAATACTACCACGAACTTGTCCAAATACTGCTTGAAAACTCTGTTCATCATATCCATGAATGCCGCTGGTGCATTTGTCAGGCCAAATGACATAACCAGAAACTCGAAATGTCCATAACGAGTTCTGAATGCCGTCTTCGGGATATCCTCTCGTCTCACCCTTAGTTGATGATAGCCCGTCCTTAAATCGATCTTTGAAAAGTATTTCGCTCCCTTGAGTTGATCAAACAGATCGTCTATCCTGGGCAGCGGATACCTATTCTTAATCGTAACTTTGTTCAACTCACGGTAGTCGATACAAAGCCTCATCGAGCCATCCTTCTTCTTTACGAACAGAACTGGCACTCCCCATGGTGACACGCTTGGCCTGATATAACCCTTGTCTAACAGTTCCTGCAGTTGAACCATCAGTTCTTTCATCTCTACTGGTGCCATTCGGTAAGGCGCCTTAGATATCGGTGTCGTTCCAGGTACCAAGTCGATTGCAAATTCTATCTCCCTATCCGGTGGCAGTCCCGGAAGTTCATCTGGGAAGACATCAGCGAATTCCCTTACAACGGGTATCTGACTCAGTTCCCCCTCGACCCGTCGAGTATCTATCACGTGAGCCAAATAACCTATACAACCCTTCTTAAGCAATCTCTTCGCTTGCATCATCGTCAGACAACAAGATTGTCTCGGTGATTTACTACCATAGAACACCACCTTTCGACTTACCCGGAGTCTGCAGGTGTATGCACATGCACTTTTTCTTACAGTAAATGACCGCCCCGTGGCTCGCTAACCAATCCATCCCAAGGATTACATCGAATTCTCCAAGACGAATCGGCAACAAGTCCACGTTAAGCTTAAACCCTCTCATATCAGCACAACAATTCTTATAAATGTAGTTCACGGGGATAATCTCTTTGTTTGCTACTTCTACATTCATCGGGTGTTCAAACAGTTCATTAGGTAAATTAAGTCTTTGAGCAAATTCATCAGAAACAAAAGAACATGAAGCTCCCGAATCAAATAGCACATAGGCATCTATGTTGTTGATTGGAATAATACCTGACACCACCTCCCTGGATGCCACGGCATCTTGCACTGTCATGTTGAAGGTCCTTGCTGTTGGCTTATTTGGCTGGGCTGGTCCTCCACTGGTTGCTCTCGAGTTGTTGCCCCTATTGCCATTTCCGCCATCCATGTTTCTCTTTCGGGGACATTCCTTGCTCTGATGTCCTATCTCTCCGCAATTGAAGCAACCTCCCTTCTTCGCCTTAAGACAATTGGGCGAGATATGCCCTTCTTGTCCACAGGTATAACAGACCATCTTCCCCTTCATACACTCTCCCGAGTGACCCTTTCCGCAATTCCCACATACCGGCCTTTTCTGTTGTATGCTCCCTTGCTGGATTTCAGAATTGCTACCCCCACTGCTCCATTGACGCTTCCTACTGTTGTTGCCACCACCGCTAACATTTACATTTTCTCCTTCTACCTTCTTTTTGTTCCTTTCCCGATTATATTTCGAAACCGCTTCACTCCCACCTTCAGCAATGAGAGCTTTCTCCAACAAGGTTGAGAACGATGTAATTTGCAAAACCGCTACCTTGCTGTAGATCCATGGCTTTAATCCATTCTCGAATCTCCTGGCCTTCCTCACCTCAGTATCCACCTGATGTGGGGCGAATCTAGCCAATTCATTGAATTTTGCAGCGTACTCCGACACTGACAAATTTTCTTGCTTCAATTCTAGAAACTTGATCTCCATTTTTGCCTGCGTACTCTCAGGAAAGTAATTCTCGAAAAACAACGTCTTGAAAGCTTCCCACGCCACGTCTCCAGTTCCAGCTTTGTTCTGATTGGCTTCCCACCAGAAGTTAGCCTCACCTTTCATTAAGTAAGTAGCAAAAACTGTCTTCTGCTCCTCAGCAACTCTAGCGATGACAAAGGCCTTTTCAATCTCCTTTATCCACGACTGGGCCTCTATCGGGTCCGTTGTTCCCCTAAACTCCGGCGGCCCTACTGCCTTGAAATATTTAAAATTGGCTAAGTGGTTGCCCGTCTGGTTTCCTGCCGTAGTCGTTTGATTCCGCAGAGCTTCGGCCATCATGTTGATAAAGTATTGCATTGGGTTTGGCTGAGTTCCCTCTGCATTGTTAACCGACTCTTCGACCCCTTGGTTTCGTAGGATTCGTCTGGGCGGCATTATCTGTTTAAACAAAGTCCTAACACGTTACTCGGGCTTCCTTAAAACATAAGTATTCAGCATGTATATAATAATCACATGACTCTTGTGTGGGAGTTTTAGATTACCCAACCTCGGAAATTCTGCTTTCCCGATTAGTGATTTAAGTTACTAAGATAACCGATTCAGTCTCACTGAATTAACATAATCATTGCATAAATGGTATATCAAGTAAAATTCTCAAGCACCATACCATAATAATGCATCTATATTCATATACCGACTTAAGCGTCTTACACGTTTATCACATGCATATTTTCATAATTGATACTATCCCATTTAATATAACAAAAGGTGGGATTCACTTAAACCATTCTTTCCTACCTACATAGTTGGGAAGTACATCCTACCTACGAACTTCCTCGCACCTGCTGAGGTTAATACAAACTCTAGTAAATCAAAAGTAGTACCAACTTCACTGCTCAAGGCATAACTGCCCACCTCCAACTATCCTCTAAGGGACACAAGGTGAATACAACTCAACGCTTGCTCTCGCTACTGGAGAGCAGATCCATCCATTTGGCGTCGAACTGCATAAAGGCGATGTCTAAGGCTCGCTCCAAATCATATATCATCACATCTTTTAGCTTTCACCTCATCCCTCAACTGTCCTAACTGTAGCTCTCTCTGCTGCAGCTTCCCTCGCAACTCGGCTAACTCAGCCTGGGCCTGGTAAGCAGCGTCGTTGTACTGCTGTTTAGAAATCTGGAGGGTGTGGTCCTGTGTCTCTAATTGTTCAGCCCTAACCTCTAGCTCGGCGTCCCTCGCCAGCAATTCTCCTATCACCTTAGGTTCTATGGGTTCCTGGTTCACTGATTACCTATCTTGACTCTCGTTCGACATCCTACAATACACCACACCATAAACAACATCAGTACCATAATAAAATACATTCATTGATAAAATGAAATGATATTTTATTCGGTACAACTAGAACTCGATGAAATCTCCTCAACCCCTTACCTACATACTCTATATGAGTTTTCTACTAAGGTTATAACCTAGGTTTCTCATTCCTAACGTTTATAACCTATAGCTCTGATACCAACCTGTGACACCCCCAAATCCAGGTTTCCAAACCTCGAATTTGGTGCTCACGATAATCGACGACAAACATACTATCTAACTAAATGCGGAATAATAAACATACATTGTTTATCGAATGGAAATAAAGTCTTACAATTCTGGTCCCAAGGTTCTTTAACCTTAACATAAAACGTACTCTTAATACAAATAAAGGTTTCACTTAATCAAAACAACATTCCGAAATACCTAGTACATAGGCACTAACGGGCATCTACTCTTGCACCTTCCCTTTTCCTTTGTCTCCCCTAGACGTTTCTGCCTTAGCTGAAATAAAGATCATGATATAGCAAGGATAAGCAACTAATTTGCTTAGCAAGTATATACACAAAGAGATATATCATGATAGAAGGAAATTTCGCTTTCAATGTTCAACAACAGTATAAGAGTGTGGAGGAGCATTGAATTAATAAACAACAGTTGAATATTCGAATAATTGAATGACAATTACTGAGTGGTTTGAAATAACCAAGGACGTTTTCCAAGGTTCTCAGCATTTAAACTGGACCTCTTAAAAGTTTTGGTAATCGAGGGGATCAGCCTCTCATACCCCGTGATTTATGCATAAACACTTAATAACCAGCATTGATATCATGCCTTAAACAAGTTTATCCTTTTCTCAGCCAAGAGTTCTTACCACAACAATTTAATAAGAACAGCTTTTAAAATACCATTGTCTTAACCAATTTAGACATGCTGGATCTAGCTGATACAAATAGCATAGATCGATCTCATAAACAATTCATACTTGAAAGAACTTTAATTAAATTTACAGTTCAATCATAATAGGATAGGAATTCAATTGCACAATGTGCGAATCTCAATAATCAGTATGGATGTGAATAATCGACAATAATTATTCACTAACATGCTTCGAAAATAATAACTCGAGATTGAGTTAGGGAACTTGCAATAATGTAAGAAGTTTAGGGTTAGGAAACTTGCCTGTTTGCTCAGCTACAAATAATTCTAGCTTTAACTAATTGGCCTTGAAGAACCTAACATTGATAATGTTGAGCTATCAATTAGTACTGCGTAGTTGTATATCGATACGCTTACTTATGCTATTATTTAACAATTAAGCAATTCACATAGCACACATAAGCAAATAAACTATCGTAATTCCTATAAGACACTCAACTGGTCTCTAGGTTGATGGTTTAATTAATTAACAATGTTTCCCTTAAGTGATAACCACTTATTAAACCCTTAAACAATTAATAATAATTGTTTAAATTAATTAACATTACATTTTCTTAAGTAATATTCATTTATTAAACCCTTAAACAATTTGTTATGATTGTTTAATTAATGGGTTATTAAACTCTCTCTATTTTATTAACTCTATCTTCATTTAATTACTATTAAATAGTAATTAATTAATTATCTTTAGTTATTATTAATAGTAAATTAACAACTAATTATATTCATTTATTATTTAATTATTAATTTAAATAATAATCGAATTATAAATTTTTAATTGTCTTTAATTATTATTTAAGATTAAATAATAATTAATTAAGTTTATTTATTATTTTAAAGTTTAATCAAATAATAATTAATTAGTGAGTAACAATTATCTTTAGTTATTATAAAAAAAAATAATTAATTAGTAAATATGAATTACCTTTAGTTATTATTTAATAATAAATAATAACTAATTAAGTTTATTTATTATTTAAAGTTAATCAAATAATAAATAATTAATTAGTAAGTAATAATTATCTTTAGTTATTATTTAATAATAAATAATAGCTAATTAGATTTATTTATTATTTAAAGTTCATTAAATAATAAATAATTAGTTAGTAAATATGAATTATCTTTAGTTATTATTTAATAATAAATAATAACTAATTAGATTTATTTATTATTTAAGGTTAATCAAGTAATAAATTAATTACTTAGTGAATAAGAATTATCTTTAGTTATTATTTAATAAATGATAACTAATTAGGTTTATTTATTATTTAAAGTTAATCAAATAATAAATAATTAATTAGTGAGTAATAATTATCTTTAGTTATTATTTAATAATAACTAATTAGGTTTATTTATTATTTAATGTTAATCAAATAATAAATAACTAATAAGTGAGTACTAATTATCTTTAGTTATTATTTAATAATAAATAATAACTAATTAGGTTTATTTATATTTTAAAATTAATCAAATCATAAATAATTAATTTACAATTCTTAATTATCCTTAATCATTATTTAATAATAATTAATCAATTACTTAACTTTATTTATTATTTAAACATAATTAAATAACAAATAGTTAAATTTTTTTTTCTAATTTTCGTTCTTGATTTTCCAGATTTGGGGTCTTTCACCAAAACCTTCATAAAACGAAATCTACAACTTCGATTTACGATCCGTCGATTTTGTTGGATTCGTATCTTCCTGAACTACACTTTTCATTTATCAAACATCAAATTTGGTTATGTTTAGGTCTCGGAAAACAGGCTCAAAGTCAAGGGTCAGCAAGGTTGTTCAACAGTTGGCATGCTTTGGTAATAAATTCATGGTTTGCTCATTTTTCAAACATATTTGAGTGATTCAAAAGGGATTTTGTCCCTAACCTATGGATCTAGCATATCAAGAAAGAAAATCACAAGATCCCTTTATAGATTTCAAAATGACAAGCATATAACAACCTTTTTCAAACAAAATTTCCGGAAATCTCCTTTACTTCCTTTCTTCTAAATTTTTCCAACATAAACTCACACATATGAACAAGCAAAACATTATATATTCAAGATCTAACCTTATCATAAGGTTCTAGCCATCAAGAACATAAAACTTCAAGGATCTATGTCCAAACACATTAAAATAGCTTAAAGTTTGGAGTTATACCTTTTTGATTTCTTCTTCTTCTTTTCCTTCCCAAAATAGGTTGTGAATGGGGATGGCCTAAATAATCAAGACCTTCTTCTTTCTCCCACAAGATTTGCTCTTGCTTCTCTCTTCAAAACTCTCTCAAGCTCACAAACTCTCTACTTGGTGAATAATAAGTGAGCCAACCCTTGTTAACTTTGGTGAGGGGTCCTATTTATAGGAAAGTAGAGACCATGGGCAAAATAGTCATTAATCATGACTAGGCAAGGGCAATTTGGTCAATTCATCAATAGTAGGAAGTTTCCTAGCAATTTCCTCAAGGGTATTTTAGTCCTTTCCCAACCTCTTTCAAGGTTAAAATAGTCTTTTCGCAAAATCTTAATTATCCATTAGTTATTATCCATTCTTCATTGGTTATTAGACATTGGTTATTATCTTGCCATCATTACATTGGTTAAACACAATGGTTATTATCCCGCCATCATTTCATTGGTTATTAACCACTTGGATATACAATGGTTATTGCCCTTACATAATTACCTTGGTTATTAACCACTCTTGGCCATTTTAGTCATTACCCACCAATTCCTACACTTGACTCACCTATGGTTATCTCTTAACCATAGTTATATCATACCTGCCAACACGAGTATAGACACATCTTATACATCTCCCACCAATTAACCCAAGTTGATTTAAATAGAATACAACGTTAACTCATTGAATTAAATTAGATTTAATTAATAAGGACGTTCAAAATTCACGGGCATTACAGTTGAGCCTGTATGGAGATATATTCGCTTGGTCCCGTGGCGACGTAATTGGATTGTCCACAAATGTTGTAGGACATCGACTGCGCATCAAGGAGGGTTTCCGACCAGTTAAGCAAAAGTTGAGAACGTTGAAGCCTGAATGGAGGTTGAAAGTAGAGGACGAGATTATCAAGCGGTTTAAAGCAGGAATCATCACGGTGTCTATTTACCCTGAATGGCTTTCCAACAGAATCCTGTTACCACAGCCTGGAGGAGAAGTAAGGGGCCGCATCGACTATAGAAATCTGAACGATGCCCTCAAGGAGGAGATATGAGACAAATTCAAGATCAAACATTTTGATTCAGTCATTTACCGGCCCAAGATGAATGGGGCAGTGGGGGCTGCAAATAAAACACAAGGACGATCATGGGAAGAATGTCCGCCAATCATCGGGGATGGCCGAATTTATTTTCGCTCACCCTGTTTGCCTATCGAACCTCAGTTCGCACATTTGCAGGGGCAGCCCCTTACGCATCTCACGGGCATACGCCAAGAGGGTGCGATCCCGAAAATTCAAAATAAACGATTTAGTCCTCAAAAGGATCGCGCCCTGCCAAGACGAAGCTATGGGGAATTTCGCTCTAAATTAAAAGGAGCCGTCACAAAAAAAAAATTCTCAAAAAAATCAAAAAAAACAAAAATCCCCCAAACCTTTCAACAGGTCAAAGGACCGGATCTTTTGTCAGCCCGGCGAGATACCGATGCAACCAGTACGAGGGAGATCACAAGAAAAGCAACTTAACACTGGGGCATTTGTCACTACCCGGGAAATGATGACGTGCAAATTGGCACCCATGCAACAATCCCATCAACATGCACCATCATCATCAAATGCTACCTCATGTCAATTCAATCTTCAACGGTACGATCATCTGGCATTTGTCAAACATAGTTTTCCCGGGATACGATGATCCGCGTGAAAGGGGATTTTATTTGGCTTGATAGGAATCGGATTAATTCTGACAAGCAGCCATGGAGCACGATCGTGAGTATGATTAGACGAAGAAGGCTATTCAACCTTTTGATCGGGTACAAGCCTTAATTCAAAGCAACGTTTGCGACAGAATCGACCCCATGTGACAGCCTTCACTTTGCATTTGCACGAACTTTCAGTTGTGGGGTATAAAACTATGACAACGCTGATGGCAATTAACACGTAGTCAGACAGTCAGTAATTATCAAGCTAAAATCAAGAAGTCAGGCGATAAATGATCATCAAGCTAATGTCTCGAATCGTGGCCTGGGTTATTCGAGTAATTAAGCCCGAGGGGTGTCTCTACACCTGGTGCCCTAAAGCCATCTGGTTTGGGAGTCGTTGGCCCAACACTCGTTACATGGGTAACTCAGAGCCTAAGAAAACGAGCATTACAGTAGAGGAGGCCCGAGCAGATTCGAATCGTGGCATGGGCTACTCGAGTAATTAAGCCTAAGGGGTGTCTCTACATCTGATGCCCTAAAGCCATCTGGTTTGGGAGTCACCGGCCTAACACTCGCTACATGGGTAACTCAAGCCTAAGAAAACGAATCTTGCGCAAGGTCAAGCAAAGAATGAATGGTGCAAACCACCAGCTTGTCTCGAACCGTGGCCTTTGTTACTCGAGTAAATAAACCCGAAGGGGTGTCTGTACACCTATTACCCCAAAACCTTCTGGTTTGGGAGTCATTGGTCCAAAACTCGTTAAATGGGTAACTTTGAATAGCCTAAGAAAGCGAGACAAGTGAAGTGGGCTAATAAGAAAAGAAGATGATACGAAAAAACTCTCGGCCTTAAACAAGAAGTCATAGAAGAGAAACCCCTACTGAGTGCTGCATCGCATAGTGCATTTGTCATATGACGTCAATCCTGCTAAGAACGTTATCGAGAATGAAGACAGGATACCTTTGACGAGGGAAGGTAGTTCTTTTGAATTCAACCCTACTCACGTACAATGACCATGAATGCTTGAAGGTGTTCTTACGATTTCATAACTCGTTAAATAGAAAATCATCAACTCACGAAGGATCGAAAATAACCTCCAATCTAGTACATGCACGGTTCACAACTTGCTAGATTGTGCGATCAACAGATATTCAATTTCATGTGCTTTAACTGCATTTACTCTTTTGTCGAGATTATAATATCTTTGTGTTGAACTAACACCAACGACTCGAGCCTTCAAGTTTTGGCATTTGTTAGTCATCTGATATGCAGGATCTTGCAGAGCTGTGGATAACTCAGCACGGTCAACATCGCGAGTTTTCGATATAAATTCTTGGTAGCGATACGCTGAAAGTAGTATGCACATAAGCCAATCATATTTGATATGATGTAGCATATACTTTGTAATCTTATTCATTTGTTAAAGGCATTTTACTTTATCTACATGATGTTGTTATATTGAATGTGATAAACCCATAGTTTTGAGCAATGCTTTTAGAATCATGATGGTGATCATGCTAATGAGATCTAAATTCTAGATAGCTCACAAACTAAAATCGTTCCTAATCGATGGATTATAAAAAGGGGATTAGTGAATCCGGATAGATTAGTACATACGTTGCTTGCTCTTATGAAGAGGATGATTGATCTCATAATCATTTGTGTGGAGACACTAAAGCAAGTATGTAGGTGCTTATTAGAGAATAAGTTCACTGAACGTGGCTCGCTAAGGAATACCTAATGGAGTTTTACTCGCCTGTCAATAGGAATTCCTTTAGTGATAGTAGTACAAGTGATCCTTGGACTTGAGATCATCATAGTATCTTGTGTATGATGAATTATACTTTGACATGTCCCTTAAGACCCTTAGGGTATATCAAAGGGTATGATTGGGTATAATCAGTTATACATGGAGATAGGTGAATGATCAACAAAGAATCTACCACTTCTAGTAAAAGGAGAGAATGTCCTATGTGATTCGATAAATGACGACTCAGAAGTCTTTGGCTAAAGCAGAATGAAATTAGAAATGGAGTTTTGTCTAATTTGCATTAATCAGAGTTGTGCATTTCAGAATCGAAATACATATAATTAAATAAAATAAGACTTGACAGTAATTCCATGTCTTATATTTAATTGGGACATTGTATGGTAGAAGGATTGAATTGTACGGTAACTATGCACTGAAAGGTTCTTTTATGATTAATGTTGAAATCTATATTATCTGGAAAGTCGTTGATCGCTAAGGGGGCTTACCCTTATTGTAGAATAAATATTATTTATTTAAATAAATTAAATAGTTTAATTTATTTATTTAAATAAGATTAGAATTGTTCTAATTGATTTATTCACAACCGGTTTAATATGGAGAACCTAAAGGGTCACACCACAAAAGGAAAATATTTATTTAAGAAGTAAATGACATAATTGTAATAATAAGTTAAGTGTATTTAATTTAGTCTATGGAGATAGAATAAATTAAATAGCTTAATATTTATTATTTAATATTTTAGAAATATTAAATATAAATTAATAAGAGGAGTCTTATTATTATTATTACTATTACTATTATTTAATTCCTAATAGGGATTGAGAATTAATTAATAGAAGTACTCTCACATGAATTCCTAATTGGATTAGGAGTTTAATTTAATTAAAGGAGTTTAATTAGAATAGAAACCCTAATCCTAAATAGTTTAGGGAAGGGTTTTCCTACATCTATAAATAAGAGAAGTCTTATCATAGATTAGGGTTACACACTCTTGCATAAGAATTGTAGAGAGTACTTACAATTTCTATAGAGATAGAAACTAGGGTTTTGCCAACACCCATCTTCTTGAATAAGTATTATTCCTTGGTGGATCACCTCTAGAGGCCAAACACTTGGGTGGCTAACGTTGATCAAAGGAAGGAATTTAATCGGTGGAATTCAAGGAGAACGCGAAAGAATTGGAGGTGAAATTGTACCTGAGGAAGCTAGAATTCTACAAGGGTATAATTCTTATTCTCCATCTCTTTCGTTTAATTAATAATTGTGCATAAAGAAAGATCATGGTGATGGTTTGTATAAAATTTTAAAATCTGATTTTATCGCGCTTCCGCTTTATTAATGTAATTTGATTGCATGTTCGCGCTATGTACAAACCTAGCAGTGGTATCAGAGCCAAATTTTATACGAATTATTAATTGTTTTGATTCTGTATATACATTGATATGTGTTTAGAACAATTTAATTGGGCATAATTGTTTGTGTAAAATTATTTTATTTTATTTTTTTTATTTTGATTTTATTTATTTTCAATTAAGATAAAAGGTTTATTTTAATTGGAATATGATTAAAATTAAAAGTTTTATTTTGATATGGAATAGGATTCCATGTTTCCTAGAATAAAGGAGTTTATTCACATATGGAATAGGATTCCATGTTTCCTAGAATAAAGGAGTTTATTCACATATGGAATAGGATTCCATGTTTCCTTAAAAATAAAGATGTTTATTTTGATAAGGAATAGGATTCAATATATTTTATTTTCCAACAATTGGAAGTTAAAAATAAAGGTGTTTATTTTAAACTTGAAATTGGTTTCCATATTAATTAAAATAAAGGAGTTTATTTTGATTTGGAATTTGATTAAAATAAAGGAGTTTATTTTTATTCAAAAAAAAAATTGGATAAATTAAAATAAAAGAGTTTATTTTGATTTGGAATATGATTAAAATAAAGAAGTTTATTTTAATTGAAATTGGATTTCATGATAATTAATTAGAGTTGGAATTGGATTCCATGATAACTAATTGGAGTTGAAATTGAATTTTATACTAACTAATATTGTCCATTAAATGATATCAATGCATATATGGAATGGTTTTATTATTCATGGGATGAATGTTATTTATTGATACATATAGAGATATGTATGATAATAAATAGGGATTGATTATGGACTATTGACCAATGTGTGATTGAATTTATTTTAGTGGATGCTTGAATGTATGGGTTTTTATAAATGGGGTCTGCGTACCTCGTCTTCTCTAATTTTTCTTAATGTAAATTCTATCTCCCTCATATGTATCTCCCTTTGACTGCTGATCAAGGTTTCTATTTATTGTAAATAGTTTTTGTAATAGGACTAGTTAGAATTAATTTTGAAGAATTGAAGACAAAGAAGCAAGGAGCGCTTGAAGACCCGTTTGTAATGGAGCCCGGGTTTAAATGTAATAGTTATATTTAAATTTAATTCTTGCACCTTAGGTTTGACCTTTTGGTTCACTTGGTGGCTCTAGTGAACCAAACTAGAATAAAAGTCCATAATCAATCCGGGTAGAATATAGTATTCTATATGTGCATGCTTACTATATATATATTATATATTATCCAACATGCTTCGCATGTAAAATAATATGACGCGTATTTTATATATATATGTGCATGCGCGCTAAACAAAATGAGACAAATAATAACAAACCCCTCAAAAAATTATATTAAGTCCTAAGCGTTCAAAGATATTTGGAATATCGAACGTCGCCTTCTAGCATGGTAAAGCGATAGAGTATTAAATATTTAATATGAGTTTGTTGTGTCACACAAGGCAAGTATTAAATATTTAAGATGTTGGTTTATCACATTTGATGCTTATACATAGACTGAACGATGCTGTTTTGTTGTGTCACACAAGGACAGTGTTTTTCTTTCGAATATATGGAAGTGCTAGGTTGGACTTAACTTGGATAATTTTGATTCGGATGTGTCACACTTGATCAAAATAATCTAAGAGGAAAATTGAAAGGAGTTACATACTGATGTAATTGACAATAGTTGTCTACCTATTTATTTATATATCGTTTGTTGTGTCACACAAGGCTATATACATTTGAAATGGGATCCTTATTCTCACTAGCAAATCTTTAATTAGATTTGCCGAACTGTATATTGAGGGTAATATAGTTTGATGAAAATAGTGGGAGATACCAATTTAAAATAAAGGCCTAATTTATTTTGGTAATTAATTAAAATGAATGTATGCTGAAATGTTGTTAAATTACAAATTCATTTATAGAATTTTACGATGTCTAATTCACTATCACTGCATAGCATATTAGATGCTAATTAACCGGACCGAATTACGTGGATTGGTTAAGAAATTTGAGAATAGTTCTCAAGGCTGAAAAGCTATCTTATATCCTTAATATGCCTATCCCTGCAATGGTTGCAGACAATGCCTCTGAGGAAGAGATTGCTACTTTTAGAAAGTGGCAAGATGATGCACAGTTGGCTCAATGCATCATGCTCGCATCCATGAGTAACGAGCTTCAGCGTCAGCATGAAACTATGGATGCTCCTACTATACTCTTGCACCTTCAAGGAGTTGAAGGGTGAGGAAAGTAAGACTATTAGATATCAGATATCTAAGGAGCTCTTCCGATCTAGAATAACCGATGGCACTACAGTATAGACAAATGTCCTCAAAATGATCAATTTGATTGAACAATTGGGACAACTGGTTTTAATGGATGGAGAGTTGATCCAAGATTTGATCTTGCAATCACATCCGGACTCTTTCTCACAAATTGTTGTGAATTTCACATGAACAAGCTATATGTCAGCCTGCCTGAGTTGCTTAAACATGTTGAAAACTGTAAAGAGTCACTTTCCAACCAAGAAAGACCAAGTCTTACTGGTAGATGATTCTTCCAGGGAGCGGAAGAGGGCCAAAGGATCTTCTTAAAAGAAGAACAATTCAAAGAAGGTAAATGAAAAGGCAAAAACAAAGGACAATAAGAACAAGACTGATGCAGATAGCAAAGGAGTTTTCTTCCACTGTAATAAGCCTAGATACTAGAAAGGAAACTGTAAGGAGAATCTTACAGAGGCTAACCAGAAGAAGCTTAATGAAGCTTCGGTTACACATATGAGTTTGTTCATAATTGAAATAAATTTTTCTATAAGTCAAGGTTCTACTTGGGTATTGGATACCGGCTGTAGTTCTCACGTATGCAATCCAATGCAGAGACTAAGCAGAAGTAGAAAGCTAAACAAAGAGTAAGTAATCTTATGTGTGGAATGGAGCAAAGGTTGCTGCATTAACCATAGGAACTTATAGTTTAGCATTGCCTACGGGCAAGTCTATTAAGTTAATAAAGTTGTTATTATGTTCCAGTTTTCTGTAGAAACATTATTACTTCCGTTGTTGGACAAGAAAGTTTTTGGTATTATATTTAAGAACAATTATTGTTCTATTAATAATGATAATGTTTTGTATGAAACTGAAATTTCACTTGATAGACTTTGTAAACTTGACTTACATAAAAAATAATTTTGCAAATTGAACAAACTAGTAAAAGAAAAGGAGATGATCATTCAAAGAGTTGAATATATGTATTTGATAAAATACAAGTCTGAATCATTTGAAAGGTTCAAAGAATTCAGAAGTGAAACAAATTGACAAAGTATTAAGATTCTTTGATCAGATCGAAGAAAGAATACTTGATCAATGAGTTTCTAGATCATCTCAAAATGATATTTTCTCATAATGGAAACCTCTTGATACGCAATAATTGATTGGTGTATCTAAAAGGATAAATTGTACCTTGTTGGACATGGTGCAGTCCATAATGATTTTTACCGACATTCCGGTATCCATCTGGGGCTATGCCCTGGAAACGGCTGCATATCTACAAAATAAGGTGACCTCAAAATCCGAGCCCAAGACTCCATAAAGGTTATGGATAGGGAGGATTCCTACTCTTAAGTATGTTAAGATAAGGGGTTGTCCAGCTTATGTGAAAAGGTTTCAAAGATAAGTTTGAGACAAAATCTGACAAGTGCAGACTTGTGGAATATCCTAAAGGAAGTTTAGGGTATTATTACTATAATCCTACACGCTGCCTTCTTAGATAAAAGTGTTTATCATTGAAGGAGCTAGTGGGAGGGTAATAGATCTTGAAGGGGTTCAAGAACTACAAAGCACTTTAAGTCAAACCGAGGAACCTGTAGATAGACCTATTGTACCACAACCGAATCGTAAATATGGAAGAGTGCCGAAGATACCTAGGAGGTATGGATTCATCATAGAGGATGATGATGAGGTACGCATCATAGAGGATGATGATCCAGTTATATACGATGAGGCTATGAGTAGAAGATACTCAGAGAAATGGCAGATGGCCATGAAATCCGAAATGGACTCCATGTATGAGAACCAAGTATAGACTCTGGTTACTCCACAAAAGGGCATAGTACCTAGAGTGTGAATATGGGTTTTAAGAGAAAGACTGTGGCAAATGGCAAGGTGGAGACCTATAAGACCAGACCTGGTTAAAAGGTTTTTCAAGTCAAGGAGTTGACTGTAATAAAATCTTATTACCGGGTAATGCTCAAGTCCATTTGGATTTTACTTGTGATTATAGCTTATTACTAAATCTGGCAAAATGGATGTGGAGACGTCCTTCCTCAATGAAAACTTGAGGAGAATGTATGTGTGATACAGCCAGAGGAATTTGTTACAAAGGTTGAAACAAATCGTGTTTTAAGTTACAATGATCCATTGATGGATTGAAGCAAGCTTCTCAAAGATGGAACATTCATTTTGATGAGACAATCAAAAGAGTTTGATTTTATCAAAAATGAGAATGAACCTAGTGTGTACAAAAGGGTCAGTGGGAGCGTTGTGACATTCTTGGTATTATATGTTGATATACTACTGACAAGGAATAACACACCAATGCTACAATCAATGAAAATAAAATTGTCTAAACATTCTTCCATGAATGACTTGGGAGGAGCATCCTATAAATTGGGGATATAAGTCTATATAGATAGATTTAAAAGGATGTTCGGCTTGACCCAAGGAATGTATATTCATTTGATGCTAAAGGCGTTTAGCATGGCAAACTCCAAGAGAGGTCTCATGATGATGAGCCATGGAGAGAATCTCTCTAAAATTGTCCCCAATTAAAAGAGAGATCACATGAGTTACTATCATGTATGCAATGAATATACTAGGCTTGATGTTGATCAGTCATATTCTGGAGAAGATTACTGTAAGACAATGATAAACATCTTTAGGTACTTAACTGGTACTGAAGATGTGATTATGATTCATGGTAGGTCTGAATTAAAACTAGAGGGCTAAACAGACTCAAGTTTTTTAGACTGACCAAGACGATAACAAATCCACTTTAGGGTAAAACGTTACCTTGAAAGGTGGTGCAGTGAATTGGTTTAGTGACAAAGACAAAGTATATAGCTGTAAATAAAGCTGCAAGTTGATTGTTTGGATGAAAATTCATCACAGAACTAGGAATAGTTCCTAAGTCTCATCTTGGATTCAAACATGTGTTGCGGCATTTTCATTTGATTAGTGGAATCATTGAAAGAGAAGAAATCACTATAGAGATAGTGGACTTTCAAGAACAACATTGCATATCCATTTACTGAAGCTTTATCCAAATAGCAGGATGATCGTCACTTAGAGAAGAAGCGTATTAGATACCATGACGATTGGCTTTAGTGCAAGTGGGAGATTGAAAGTAGTATGCACATAAGCCAATCATATTTGATATGATGTAGCATATACTTTGTAATCTTATTCATTTGTTAAAGGCATTTTACTTTATCTACATGATGTTATTATATTGAATGTGATAAACCCATAGTTTTGAGCAATGCTTTTAGAATCATGATGGTGATCATGCTAATGAGATCTAAATTCTAGATAGCTCACAAACTAAAATCGTTCCTAATCGATGGATTACTAAAAAGGGGATTAGTGAATCCGGATAGATTAGTACATACGTTGCTTGCTCTTATGAAGAGGATGATTGATCTCATAATCATTTGTGTGGAGACACTAAAGCAAGTATGTAGGTGCTTATTAGAGAATAAGTTCACTGAACGTGGCTCGCTAAGGAATACCTAATGGAGTTTTACTCGCCTGTCAATAGGAATTCCTTTAGTGATAGTAGTACAAGTGATCCTTGGACTTGAGATCATCATAGTATCTTGTGTATGATGAATTATACTTTGACATGTCCCTTAAGACCCTTAGGGTATATCAAAGGGTATGATTGGGTATAATCAGTTATACATGGAGATAGGTGAATGATCAACAAAGAATCTACCACTTCTAGTAAAAGGAGAGAATGTCCTATGTGATTCGATAAATGACGACTCAGAAGTCTTTGGCTAAAGCAGAATGAAATTAGAAAGGAGTTTCTAATTTGCATTAATCAGAGTTGTGCATTTCAGAATCGAAATACATATAATTAAATAAAATAAGACTTGACAGTAATTCCATGTCTTATATTTAATTGGGACATTGTATGGTAGAAGGATTGAATTGTACGGTAACTATGCACTGAAAGGTTCTTTTATGATTAATGTTGAAATCTATATTATCTGGAAAGTCGTTGATCGTTAAGGGGGCTTACCCTTATTGTAGAATAAATATTATTTATTTAAATGAATTAAATAGTTTAATTTATTTATTTAAATAAGATTAGAATTGTTCTAATTGATTTATTCACAACCGGTTTAATATGGAGAACATAAAGGGTCACACCGCAAAAGGAAAATATTTATTTAAGAAGTAAATGGCATAATTGTAATAATAAGTTAAGTGTATTTAATTTAGTCTATGGAGATAGAATAAATTAAATAGCTTAATATTTATTATTTAATATTTTAGAAATATTAAATATAAATTAATAAGAGGAGTCTTATTATTATTATTACTATTACTATTATTTAATTCCTAATAGGGATTGAGAATTAATTAATAGAAGTACTCTCACATGAATTCCTAATTGGATTAGGAGTTTAATTTAATTAAAGGAGTTTAATTAGAATAGAAACCCTAATCCTAAATAGTTTAGGGAAGGGTTTTCCTACATCTATAAATAAGAGAAGTCTTATCATAGATTAGGGTTACACACTCTTGCATAAGAATTGTAGAGAGTACTTACAATTTCTATAGAGATAGAAACTAGGGTTTTGCCAACACCCATCTTCTTGAATAAGTATTATTCCTTGGTGGATCACCTCTAGAGGCCAAACACTTGGGTGGCTAACGTTGATCAAAGGAAGGAATTTAATCGGTGGAATTCAAGGAGAACGCGAAAGAATTGGAGGTGAACTTGTACCTGAGGAAGCTAGAATTCTACAAGGGTATAATTCTTATTCTCCATCTCTTTCGTTTAATTAATAATTGTGCATAAAGAAAGATCATGGTGATGGTTTGTATAAAATTTTAAAATCTGATTTTATCGCGCTTCCGCTTTATTAATGTAATTTGATTGCATGTTCGCGCTATGTACAAACCTAGCAGTGGTATCAGAGCCAAATTTTATGCGAATTATTAATTGTTTTGATTCTGTATATACATTGATATGTGTTTAGAACAATTTAATTGGGCATAATTGTTTGTGTAAAATTATTTTATTTTATTTTTTTTATTTTGATTTTATTTATTTTCAATTAAGATAAAAGGTTTATTTTAATTGGAATATGATTAAAATTAAAAGTTTTATTTTGATATGGAATAGGATTCCATGTTTCCTAGAATAAAGGAGTTTATTCACATATGGAATAGGATTACATGTTTCCTAGAATAAAGGAGTTTATTCACATATGGAATAGGATTCCATGTTTCCTTAAAAATAAAGATGTTTATTTTGATAAGGAATAGGATTCAATATATTTTATTTTCCAACAATTGGAAGTTAAAAATAAAGGTGTTTATTTTAAACTTGAAATTGGTTTCCATATCAATTAAAACAGACTGCCTCAACTTGATGAAATGAAGACGACCAAGAGCAGACAGAATACCAGACTAGGGTGAAGTCTAGAAACTACACTTCACGAAGAGGCGTGATTCAATCAAAGGTACGATCAAAATGAAAATCTTCAGGAAAGTACAAGCACGTCGCTTTCAACCTCACAAATGATCAGATCGTGATGGCTTTTGCGGCATAGTACGTGGACTGTGACGCCCCCAAATCTCTACACTCCCCTGTAGCAGATCTAGTGCTCACGTGGAACTATACAACTATAAATATTCAATAAAATATGACTTCTAGCTATCCAAGGTTCACAGTATCCCATAACAGGTACTAGTTCCGGCCAGAACGTTGTCTGTGTTTGGATACCCTCACTTAGATACATAGATTCATATCTTATGAATATCTCTTTCATATCAATATTTCCTATCTATCTGACATTCACAGTATTAATGATAAGATTGTCCATATAGGACTCTCAACATCATTTAGATACCCTCATTCAGATGTATAGTTCATATAGACACTGTATTTAACTTAGTACAACTATTCTAAAGAATTTAAAGATCAGAGTATAACGCATTCTATAACATAAAGGATCATAATATATTACATAACATTTTGTTCGGTTACATCATTCGTTTATACTAAGTTATTACAACAACAAGTCTTTAAAAGACTTAAAGTATTCAACAATAAACACTAAAGCTAATAAGCATGGCTTTTCCCCTTGTTAGTCCCAGACGTGCCAGGGATATCATTTATAGCTGCAAAAGAAGATATGCGCAAGAATGAGCTACAAATGCTCAGCAAGTTCATTTAAATATGTAAACACCATGTGTTTTATTTGAAAGATGTCAATGATGTATACTGAGGGTTCTGTACATGAACCATATATTTCATTTAGTTCTATCAGTCTTTAATGACTTAGAACCATTTGAGTTTTGGATATCTGGTAGGTGATCAGCCTCACCAATATCCTAGGAGTATGCATATCATCCTACCATTTTATGTTGATATATTATCAACTGTTCGTCACCACCTTATATTAAGGGAATTTCGTCACCTTATTTTAAGGGAAAATTTCGGGTTCACCTTACATCAAGGTGTTCCATTTCTCAGTATCAGATGTCGTACCAAACAATTTGGCTTGACACAACAATTTAAGCTCGAACAAGCAATATATGAATAATAATTCATTTCTTAAGTTATGCTGAACAAGAAGCAATAACTTCACAATAATTGATAGCAAGATGTATAATACTTGCTTAATATAAATTGAGAAAGGTTAGGACACTTGCCTTAGCGTAGCTCACTATAATTTTAGTACAATCGGTCAACGCACGTAGTCTACGTATATCAATAATAAGCGTTAGCACGTATATAAACATGTATCACGCTAATCTAAACAAGTTTCATTAAGGTTCGACGTTGATTCGGTATCTCGGTCGCATCCTTAATGGCAAAACACATAGATTGTTCGATAAAACTTCATTTGGAAGTCGAATTATTAGTCTAAATAATTTAATTATTATTTCTAACATTTTTAGAAGCTTGGTATTATTTTTAAATAATTTTTAGAAGCTTGGAAGTATTTTTAAATAATTTTACAAGCTTACGAATATTTTTAAATGATTTAATTATCATTTAGAATAATTTTAAAACATTTAATATGTTATTTAAATAATTTATTTATCATTTAGAATATTTTTAGATATTTAAAATATTATTTAAATGATTTATTTATCATTTATAATATTTTTAGAAAGATAGAATATTATTTTAATGATTTATTTTATCATTAATAATATTCTTAGAATTTATTTTATCATTAAAATAATTTATTTATTACTTATAATAATTTTCAAAACTTAATTTGATATTTAAATGATTTAATTATCATTTAAAGTAATTTTTAAATACTTAATATATTATTTAAATGATTTATTTATCATTAATAATATTTAAATATTTAATATTTTATTTAATTATTATATATAATAATTTTATTTACCTTAATATCATTTTTAAATAATTAATATAATTATTTAATAATTTAATACCATTTTTAAATAATTAAAATAATTATTAAATGATTTATCATAATTATTATTTAATATTTAATTAAATTAAATAATAATTCAGAATATATAAAAATATTAAAAATAATTTTTTATAATTAAAAATGAATTTTCGGATTTATTTATTAATTATTAATAATTATTTAATATTTATTTATTATTTTATAATTTATTTAATTAATTTTTATTTTATTTTTATTAAAAATCCGTCGCTAAAGGGCTTTAGCGACGGTCTACTTAGTTTCTTAGGTTTCTGGGTTGGTGTATGCATTTCGTCGCTAAAGGTGTTCTTCATGAAGAACACCTGGTCAACGTCCAACAGTGACTTTTGACCTCAATTTAATTCCAACTGGTTTGATGTTTGTGTTTGATTTTTGTTTGTTGTTATAGCCAACATGGCAGTGTACAACGACATAACAAATTCCATCTTAAAATATATCATAACATGCTAGATATTTATGGTCAAACTACCCCGTTCATGACTGTTCTTGAGTTTCTGGGTAACCCAGAAACTCATCCAGTCATAACGGTCAACGTGGTTTGACTGCTAATTCCGTTTGATTGATTGTTTGTTTATGTGTTTTAATGGTTCAAGATTAAAGTCTATATAGCATACAACAACTTTAAACCAACAAACTACACAAAATATGTCATCTAGGTCATTTCTGGGTTGATCAAAAGTCTTGTCAGACTATGTCAGAATGTTCTTCATGTTTCTGGGTTACCCAAAAATGAAAATCCGAACGGTCAAAGCACTTTTGACCTATCATATCTGTCATCCTAGTTATTTGTTTGCTATGATACACGTCGGGCTTTAAAGATAACATGGTAGGCTACACATATATGCATAAAAACAGATCAAACAACTAATCTAAGAGGATCAAAAGGCCTGACAAAAAGGCCTGTCAGACTTTTCTTGACTGCCAAGAACAGTTTGAGTTTTTGGCTTGATTTTCATACCTAGATGTTATGTAAACATGTTTTGACCGCCCAGATCACTTATTAACACATTAACAAGTATTCCTAAACATCTAAAACACAAAAAATTTCCAGGCTTGAAGATCAAACATAAATTAGGGTTTTGTGCACCTTTTTCTTCAAATTTTGATTTCTGGCTTCTGATTCTGAGCTTGTGATTGCTAGGGTTTGTTTAGGCTGGATATGTGAGTGTATAAGCTTTAAAATTTTGTAGGTTTAAGGCTCATCATCTCATTCTATTTATAGCAACTTGAATTAGGGTTTCCTAGGGTTTAATTCCAAATCTTGCCACCAAAAATATCTTCCTACTTAACTTGTGCTGCTTATCATCTGGTGTGATTCACCTACTTGTGCTGGAGTGTGCCAAGCACAAGCTTGCACACTCCTAGCTTCATTTTCATTGGCTAGGATTTTAATTTTTGATTTATTTTACTTACTAATTAAAAGTAGATTTTTGTTAATCATGATTAGGATGTTAATCATGGTTAGTAATACCTTAATTAAGTTAATATATCATAATTAAAGTTTATCATCTCATAATTTAGGGTTATTAAACCAAATTAAGGTTTTAGGGTTCCGAATTAGGGTTTAGGGTTTCCAATCCTACAATTAGGGTTTTAATCTTTCGTTTAGGGTTTTATATAAGTTTAATAATTCATAACTAATATTATGATTTATTACTTAGATCTTAATTATATCAATTAAGATTATTGTACAATAATTAGGGTTTCGATTGGATAATTATTATCAATTAGGGTTTCTATTTCAGTTTAACATTTTAAACCCTATTTAACTTATTTTAGAATTTTATCAGTTAATATAATATTATATTAATGTCGAAGTACGACAAAGCACTTCGTCAATTCCAAGCACGACACAACAGCTTACAAAAATAATTTGCTGAAACGCTTCTCGGTGAATTCGCCGGAAGCACGACAAATCATTTTGTCCGATTAAGCACGACACAGCTACTTGGCGAAAAAAAATTTTTTGACCTAATTGTTTAATAAAATACACAATCACATAATACCAAGTCAGAACAAGAAATTTCATTTATTAAACACATAATTTACATATACAGATCTTATTAGGGTTCAGAATATTACATGGACGATGCTGGTGGGAGATCCGGGACAGAGGCCAATCACACATCCCACTTCAAGAAATCCCTCAAATAAAAAAAAAAGACAAAAAAAAAGACAAAAAACAACAAACCCTGGGAAGGGCTGAGATCCACGCGAACCACAACAAGATGGTGAGCAAACCCTGGGAAGGGCTGATATCCACAACAAAAAAAGAAGACAAAAAACAACAAACCCTGGGAAGGGCTGAGATCCACGCGAACCACAACAAGATGGTGAGCAACCCTGGGAAGGGCTGATATCCACAAAAAGAAAAAGACAAAAAACAACAAACCCTGGGAAGGGCTGAGATCCACGCGAACCACAACAAGATGGTGAGCAACCCTGGGAAGGGCTGATATCCACAAAAAGAAAAAAGACAAAAAACAACAAACCCTGGAAAGGGCTGAGATCCACGCGAACCACAACAAGATGGTGAGCAACCCTGGGAAGGGCTGATATCCACAAAAAAAAAAGACAAAAAACAACAAACCCTGGGAAGGGCTGAGATCCACGCGAACCACAACAAGATGGTGAGCAACCCTGGGAAGGGCTGATATCCACAAAAAGAAAAAAGACAAAAAATAACAAACCCTGGGAAGGGCTGAGATCCACGCGAACCGCAACAAGATGGCGAGCAACCCTGGGAAGGGCTGATATCCACAAAAAGAAAAAAGATAAAAAACAACAAACCCTAGGAAGGGCTGAGATCCACGCGAACCACAACAAGATGGCGAGCAACCTTGGGAAGGGTTGATATCCACAAAAAGAAAAAAAAAGACAAAAAAACAACAAACCCTGGGAAGGGCTGAGATCCACGCGAACCACAACAAGATGGTGAGCAACCCTGGGAAGGGCTGATATCTACAAAAAGAAAAAAAAGACAAAAAATAACAAACCCTGGGAAGGGCTGAGATCCAAATAACCAACTGCCGACGATAACCGGGGGTTACGAGATGGGTGACCGACAACGATACCCGGCCCCGACGAGACAATCGATCGGCGACAATAACCGGCGATTACGAGATGGATGTCCGGCGACAAAAACCGGCTCCGACAAGACAACCAATCGGCGACGATAACTGGGGGTTGCGAGATGGGTGACCGGCGACGATACCCGGCCCCGACGAGACAATCGACCGGCGACGATAACCGGCGATCATGAGATGGATGTCCGGCGACGAAAACTGGCTCCGACAAGACAACCAACCGACGACGATAACTGGGGGTTGCGAGATGGGTGACCGGCGACGATACCCGGCCCCGACGAGACAATCGACTGGCGACGATAATCGGCGATTATGAGATGGATGTCCGGCGACGAAAACCGGCTCCGACAAGACAACCAACCGGCGACGATAACCGGGGGTTGCGAGATGGGTGACCGGCGACGATACCTGTGACGCCCCCAAATCCGGGTCACCTGAGCCACGGACCTGGTTCGCCACTATCTAAAACAAGAATTATACAATCGATAACTTAAAGCGGAATAAAGGAATATTTACGTTGATATAACATAAATAAACCTGTCCCAAGTCTCGAAACCAATACTAATACAAAACATAACATAATACAAAAGGGTAAATATGTCTTAATACAAACGGTAATTCTAGAACAACAAAATACAACTACTCCGTAGCTTTCTCCTTTCCCTTATCTTTTCCTGAGCTCTCGCCACGTGCCGCACTAACTGAAATGTTTTAAGGAAAGCAAGGGTGAGCAACAAATTGCCCCGCAAGTATAATAGCAGTAAATAATCACATGAATAACTTTATAGCTCTCAGGAGTAAAAATTTAGCTAACACAAGGAAATAAACAACTTCTTTCATCACCGTTATAGTGGCCACTAAGGACCGAAGGATTTCTGAAGTATTCAAGGATTTCAAAGTTTCCCAAAGAAGGGAACTATTCAATACTGAGGGTGCACCAAGGCACAGAACTCCTATTCTAGAATTAACTGGAAATTCATCCGATAATCCACAAAACTGGTACAATAGGTGATCAGCCTAAAATACCTGGCGTTATGCATAAGCCTTAACATTTTCCATTTACGCGCGTGTCGGTTTCCCGACGTTTATACAATTTCCCCTGCTGTGAGGGTTGTTCCACTCAGCTTTACATGGGAGTCCAGACCAAAACAATTTGATCGGACAATTTTACTTAACAAATATAATAGTTGGAGGACTTTAACCTCGCTTTAGTAACCAAATCAATAAGTGTCTAGCTGAAACAATTAGCCTTGACATAGCTTTTAAACAGTCTATGGAATAAAGAACTTTAAGGTTCAACAACATGCATGATAGCATTTAAAAATATCTTGAATGAATAAAAATTCATAATCTTTGGAATCACATAATATATAACATTGCATGAAATGGGCTTTCATTGCAATACTTGAATAGAAGTATGAATACTAGCACATTAATTGCTAAATTGATAAGTAATTTGAACGGAGTCAAGAAGCTCAATAAGCTTGCTCAATAAATAATATTTGCTCGATAGATAAATGAATTCGACACTTGCCCAATAAATGAAACGAGTAAGGAAACCTCGCACAATTAAATAGGAGTTGTATGAGTTAGGAAACTTGCCTTGTACGTGCGTTAATACTTGACGTTAATCGTCCGTCAACAAAATATCCTACATAGTTTATTAAAATCGTCATAAATATTTGTCACAAAAGAACTAGGTTCATTACAGTCATCACATCATTAAAATACATTGATTGCCACTACGCTTACCCAGTCGGGGGTCTCGCCTTAGGACAACATCGTTTAGTTCGACACGGGTATAAATTAAGCACATAAAGCTTTAACAAGATATAAGCGTTTTTAATCATTTTGTACAAAAATATAAGTTTTAGACTCGCGGGAAAATTTTACTGGGTCCGACCCGATCCGGCCCGACCCGACCCGGTCCAGTCGCCATGCAGTAGCAGTTGCAGTAGCGAACTGCTGTTCCTGCAAGCAGCGACACAGTCATACCTTGCCTTGCTCCAGCTGCTATATCTCCCCCTACACTCGATCAATTTCATCCCTTACGGACTCTATGGATTCCTAAGACACAAGGCTACAACATATCACAAATTCAAGACGACTCATAATCATTAACATGACCAAATCCTGAGCTAAAACATAAACTGCATGCTCTGTTTTTCGCAACCATGAAATATCTCACACAAATGGCTACTGTGACTTCATTTTAGCATCATTTTGGTTCATTCAAATTGGTATATCTTCATAACTGATAGAAGTACAATATTCCAATAACAAACAATCAAAATAATCACACCATCAAGGCTTTACAGTCCTCTAACAGTCTGAATGTCCAAAAGTCCAAAAATGTCCAAAGTTCATCCTTTAAGCCAAGGTTCGGATCTTTACTTGTTTTTGTTCCACTTTGAGGGTGTTTATGGTTTATATAGCTTCTTAAGAACCTCCATGATAGATTCAACACAACCAATCAACAACAAAAAAAAAAAATTAGCGAAAATCCAACCCTCAAGCATGTAAGCGTAAAAACTCATGAAAGCTTCAAGTGGAGAAGAAATGGTCGTGGTTCATGGTTACCTTCTTGTTGCTAGCTTCGTGTAGGGTGAAATGGTTGCTAGAGTGCTGCTCTCCTTCCTCTTGGTGCCCTTCTCTCCTTTCTCCTCCTTCCTTGCTTTTCTTCTTCTTTCCGTAGCTTGCTTATTCTTCTTCTATATTTCCCTTTCTCTTCTCTCTCTCTACGTAGCTCTCTGTAAACTCTCTCCTTACTTGCAAATGGGAAGTATGCTGATGGTTTGAAGGAGAAAGAAGATGAGCTGATGGGAGGTTTAAGGTGGCTTCGGAAGGAATGTTTTGATATGCAGAAAATGGGATGCCCGAGCTCTTGAAAATGAATTTGAGGAGCATGCTTTGTGAAGTTAACATTCCCATATATGGTGTACTGTGCATGTTTATTCTTTTCCCCCCAATTGGCTCTCAATATACACGTGGCCTCCCCCAATTGGTTTGAGGCTTAAATGTCTCACCAATTAATTCGAATATACAGATAAATATACCCGAATATTCCCACTTTTGTACCAAATTTGGTAAATAACTCTACCCAAAATTATAATGGGTACTCCCATAAATTATTGGAACACGCAAAAATATTTATTATGGGATTTGTCCATTTATTCGGAACACCCATAATATACATTTCGGATAACAGATTAAATCACGTATCAACCCCAATAAAATTTCTGACACTTGGAAAAATTATTCCTCAGCATATATGCCTCATCTAAATTAATAAAAATCGAAATAGACGAAAAAGTTTGGGTGTGAATAGTGCTCGTGAATAGTGCCTCGGGAAGCGGGTCCCGCTAATAGTGATTTTATGAATTTTTGCAAAATCGATATATTCACTCTAACGACACAACAACACATAAAATTTTAACATATGCACATTTTCTAGGCTGTAACACAATTCTAAACACGTATTATAGATTAATATATAAAAAAAATAATAATAATAATAATTCATTTTATTCATACATAACTCGGGTTACAAGGAAATCTAAAATTCCGATCGTTACATTCTCCCCCCCTTATAAGGATTCTGTCCCCAGAATCACCGTACAAGGTTAAACAAAAAGTTTGAGGGTAATTCTCCTTCTTCTTATCTTCCAATTCCCATGTAGCCTCCTCAGCATTGTGGTTCCGCCAAACTACCTTCACAGAAGGTATAACCTTATTTCTTAATACTTGCTCCTTCCTATCAATTATCTGAATAGGAATTTCTTCGTACGTAAGATCCTTCTCTAAATGAACGGGCTCATAGGATAATCACGTGTTTGTAATCGGGTTTGTATGGTCGTAACACTGAGACGTGAAACACGTTGTGGACATGCTCCAGTTTCAGGAGGCAAGGCTACCTCATACGCCACTTCACCCACTCTTCTCAATACTTCGAACGGTCCTACGAACCTTGGGCTCAACGTTCCCTTCTTCCCAAAACGTATCTTCCCTTTCCAGGGAGACACTTTCAGAAACACGTAGTTGCCGTCTTGGAAGTCTCTCGTCTGGCGATGTTGATCTGCATACTTCTTTTTGTCGGTCTTGGGCTGCAACTAGTCTTGCCCCTGATCACCTTGACCACTTCGGCTGTCTGTTGCACCAACTCTGGTCCCAACAGTCTTCGTTCGCCGACCTCATCCCAACTTAACGGTGTTCTGCACTTCCTCCCGTAGAGGGCTTCATACGGTGGCATACCGATACTTGCATGATAGCTGTTGTTATATAAGCGAATTCCACAAGTGGTAAGTGGTCATCCCCAATTCCCTTTGAAATCCATCACACAAGCTCTAAGCATGTCTTCTAGCGTCTGTATCGTTCGTTCGCTCTGTCCGTCAGTTTGAGGATGGTAGGCAGTACTTAGTCCGCAACTGTGTTCCCATTCTCTCTTGCAAGCTTCTCCAAAAATTTGATGTGAAGCGGTGGATCTCGATCTGAGATAATTGACACTGGCACTCCATGTCGCGAAACAATCTCCTTTATATACAACTTGGCTAACTGGTTTAAAATTGAATCGGATTTTTATCGGTAGAAAGTGTGCTGATTTTGTCAATCGGTCTACGATAACCCAAATGGCATCACAACCTTTTTGTGTAACTGGAAGTCCTACCACGAAATCCATGGTGATGTGCTCCCATTTCCATTCTGGTATATTTAGTGGCTGAAGTAACCCACTCGGTCTCTGATGTTCCGCTTTGACCTGTTGACAGGTGAGACACTTGCTGACGCACTCTGCTACGTCCCGCTTCATGTTGGGCCACCAAAAATATTGACGAAGATCCCGATACATTTTTGTGCTTCCTGGGTGAACAGAATATGCTGAATTATGTGCTTCATGTAAGATCTCATCTCTTAATTCAGTCACGGCCGACACCCACACTCGTTCCTCGTATCTTAAGATACCATCTTTATCCATTCCGAAATTTCTCTTCCTCATTTCTTTCTGCGATCCTTTTCTGTATCCTTTCACATTCTTCATCCTTTTCCTGTGCTTCTTTCACTTTGTCGAGTAATGTCGGACGAGCCTCAATTACGAATAACCTCTCTGCCGCATCTGTCGGACTTTTCACCTCGATCTCCAGTCTCGCCATTTCCCGTATTAGCTCCCCGTGAGTTGTCAACATGCATAATTTCTCATTCCCCTTTCTGCTCAATGCATCTGCTACTATGTTTGCCTTCCCTGGGTGATAAAGAATTTCACAGTCATAATCTTTGATTAATTCCAACCACCTCCTCTGTCGCATGTTTAGCTCCTTTTGTGTGAAAATATATTTCAGACTCTTATGGTCCGTGTATATCTCACATTTCTCCCCATAAAGGTAGTGTCTCCAAATCTTCAATGCAAAAACGACAGCCGCTAACTCCAAGTCATGGGTAGGGTATCGCTTCTCATAATCCTTCAATTGTCGTGACGCATACGCAATAACCTTGCCGTGTTGCATTAACACACAGCCAAGACCCTTATGTGATGCATCACTATATACTACAAAACCTCCCGTATCGTCTGGTAAGGACAATACAGGCGCCTCGCTTAACCGCTTTTTCAATTCCTGAAAACTGTCTTCGCACTTTTCAGACCACACAAATTTCACCGTCTTCCTCGTTAGATTGGTCAATGGGGTTGCTATTTTGGAAAAATCTTGGATAAATCTTCGATAGTACCACCCGGCTAACCGTAAGAAACTTAGTACTTCTGTCGGTGTCTTCGGTTGCTCCCAGTTACTAACTGCCTCCACCTTCGCAGGGTCCACTGAGATACCGTCCTTGTCGATCATATGCCCTAAAAATTGTACCTTTTCCATCCAGAATTCGCACTTAGAAAATTTCGCGTATAACTTTTCCCTTCTCAATGTCTCCAGTACTTCGCTCAGATGTTCGGCGTGCTCTTCTTCGGTCTTTGAATAAATCAAAATGTCATCGATGAAAACTACTACAAACTTATCTAAGTACGACTTCAGAATTCGGTTCATCAAGTCCATGAATGCTGCCGGTGCGTTAGTCAAACCGAAAGACATCACCAAAAACTCGTAGTGACCATATCTTGTCCGAAACGCAGTTTTAGGTAACATCTTCCTTCCTTACTTTTAGCTGATGATACCCGGTCCTCAAATCTATCTTCGAGAAGTGTCTGGCTCCCTTTAGTTGATCGAACAAGTCGTCGATTCGTGGCAATGGGTACTTATTCTTGATCGTTGATTTGTTCAACTCCCGATAGTCGATACAGAGTCTCATTGATCCGTCCTTCTTCTTGACAAACAAAATGGGTGCTCCCCATGGGGACACACTTGGCTGAATATACCCATTGTCCAGCAGTTCTTGAAGTTGTATCAACAATTCCTTCATCTCTACCGGCGCCATAACGATACGGAGCCTTCGAAATTGGTGCAGTCCCCGGCGCTAAGTCTATCGCAAATTCAATTTCCCTGTCTGGCGGAAGACCGGGTAAATCACTTGGAAACACATCTGGAAACTCTCTTACTACCGGTATATTTTTAATATCCACACCTTCTTTCTTCGTATCTAAAATATAGGCTAAATAACCTTCACAACCTTTCTTTAACAATTTCCTGGCCTGCATCATCGTAAGACAACATGAAACGTCTTAGCGATGTGCCACCATAAAATATTACCCTCGACCGGTTCGGGGTCCGAAGGTTCACACTTTTCTTCTGACAGTCAATGATTGCCGCATGCTCGTACAACCAGGTCCATTCCCAATATTACATCGAACTCTCCCAACCTTATTGGGATCAAATCCACGCGAAAATTAAATCCCCGAATCTCAGCGTAACAATTACGAAGAATGAACTGTACAGGAATTACCTCATTATTCGCAATTTCTATGCTCAAATGATTTTCTAACCGTTCTCTTGGGGTAAATTTAACCGCTTAACAAAATTTTCAGACACAAAAGAACAGGTTAGCACCCGAATCGAATAATACACAAGCATTTATATTATTGATTGGGATAATACCTGACAGACACCGAAACACGTCCTTAGCAATCACTGCATCCTGGACAGTCATGTTGAATATTCGGGCAGGGGTGCGGTTCGGCAGAGTCGGACTCCCAATCATCAGTTTGCTGCCTCCTCCTCCTCGGTTGCCGCTTCCACCACTGCTTCCCTTCTTCGGACAGTCTCTGAACTGATGCTCCATTGACCCACAAGAATAGCATCCACACGATTCTTCTTTGGGTTTGGGCAATGCGGTGCTATATGCCCTTCCTGGTTGCAGTTGTAGCAGACATTACGTCCCTTCCAGCACTCACCCTTGTGATTTTTCCCACATTTTGAACACGCTTCAATCTTCTTCTTAAATCCTCCCTGACTATTCCCTGCCTGATGAGTGTTGGCACTGTTGTTGCTGTTGTTACCACCAACCGTCCCCATTTTCTCTTTCCCGAATTGCTTCCACCGCTACTAGCCACCCTCCACGGTAGTCCCCTCCACTCTTCTTATTTTTCTTGTGTTGATTTAGGGCCTCAATCCCTCCTTCGGCGATGATGGCTTTTTCCAGCAGCGCACTAAAAGTCTCGATCTGGAGGACAGCTACCTTATTATACAACCACGGTTTCAGCCCTTGTTCGAACCTTTGCGTCTTCAACTCTTCAGTACTTACATGAAGCGGTGCAAAACGCGCAAGTTCATTGAATTTGGCGGCGTACTGAGCCACCGTCATGTCTCCCTGCTTGAGCTCTAGGAATTTCACCACCATTTGCCTTTCCATGCTTTTTGGGAAATAGTTCTCGAAGAATAATTCCTTAAACTTGTCCCATGATATCACTCCTTCGCCTGCTCGTTGTTGGTTAGCCTCCCACCAATAATTTGCTTCTCCTTTCATCATATACGTGGCAAATACTGTTTTCTGGTCATCCCTCACGCGTGCAATGACGAAAGCCTTTTCCATTTCCTTCACCCAAGACTGGGCTTCAATCGGATCAGTTGTTCCCTTAAACTCTGGGGGTCCAACGCTCTTGAAGTCTTTGAAATTTGTTATGGGAGCTACCGGGGGATGGGGATCCACGGGTCCCGTATTTCTCCCTTGGGTCATTCTCTCCAGTATATCCGCTAACCGTTGCATGGGGTCCACCGGAATTCTTTGATTATTAACCGATCCCTCGGGTGTTGGTGGTGGGGCTCGTATGTTACGTCTAGGTGGCATTCTCTGCTTAACGTAAGAAAATTTAATGTCATCATTTCATTATGAGTACTACAAGTAGACAACATATATAGTAATAACGATTGCATTTAGTGCTAACAACTATTACAACATACATGACTATGCTATAACGTACTACTATAGATGTCATCAAACGTTCCTTGATACAACAAAATGGTGAGGGGTTCACCGACATACTCCCCTAAAATAAGCATACAAGTTACAGTCTTACAATACTATCCCACACATGCAGCAAAATGTTGGGATTAACATAATCAAGATTACAAACTGCTAGGCACATAAGTTAAGCAACCTATCCGAGCATACCGCGCTCCACAGCGTTGTCATACTCCCTATGGCCCATATGGATCATCAAGCCTCGACTCAGGGTGTGACGAGTCTGTCCCTCTTCAGTTGGGTAGTGGTACACACCATCTATCCACCTGCCCATAGCCGAGTGAAAAGCATATCCCATCCCGGTTCATCTTTCTCTTACCCCTCCTCACTTCACCCTCCAGGTCATCAGCTCGTTCTAACGGCATCATCCCGTTGTTCCTTGATCCGGACACGGTTTGCCACCTCCCTACCTAACTGGTTCTTCAAAATCTCATTATCCATTTGCAAATTAACTCCCCGATGCTCTGACTGCTCCAACTTTCCTGCCAATTCTGCATTCCTCGCCAAGAGGTGATGCAGCATGACTGCCAATTGTGTGGACGCCCCTAGATGCCCTTGCACATCCGTCTCTAATTCCTGGATCTGGTTCTTACCCTCCTGGACCTCGCCTTCTAGTCCCTGAATCCTGGCCCGTTGCTCTCGGGCTTCACTCTCCAACTCATGGATTCCTATTTGCTTGTTCGAGAACGCGGTCAGTACGTTCGTCCAACATCTCCATCAAAAATGTGGTGTCAATAGGGGGCACCTCCTCCCATTCCTCTTCTGGGTCATCCTCCGGGTCAGACTCCAACTCGGGTTCCTCCTCAGCAGGGGCAATAGCTAGAATAGGCTCAACCATCAGCAGTGTCTCGGACACCACATGGATGTCACGTGGCTCCTCTTCTGCGACTCTACTAGGTTCTCCTGTGTTTGACATCCTACAAGCACAACCACAAACAAGCAAACTCTTATTAGTCTTTCAACAAAATATAAGTTCATTGTATGGAATGAAGATATATCTTATATCACTACAAGCTCTCTAAGATAAATCTTTGTCACGTAAAACTCTACAGGAGTTTTGTCTGCTCTTATTCTCTATACACTTCCTAAGGTTATAGCCTAAAGTCCTCTCTCTAAAGGTTTATAACCTAAGGCTTTGATACCAACCTGTGACGCCCCCAAATCCGGGTCACCTGAGCCACGGACCTGGTTCGCCACTATCTAAAACAAGAATTATACAATCGATAACTTAAAGCGGAATAAAGGAATATTTACGTTGATATAACATAAATAAACCTGTCCCAAGTCTCGAAACCAATACTAATACAAAACATAACATAATACAAAAGGGTAAATATGTCTTAATACAAACGGTAATTCTAGAACAACAAAATACAACTACTCCGTAGCTTTCTCCTTTCCCTTATCTTTTCCTGAGCTCTCGCCACGTGCCGCACTAACTGAAATGTTTTAAGGAAAGCAAGGGTGAGCAACAAATTGCCCCGCAAGTATAATAGCAGTGAATAATCACATGAATAACTTTATAGCTCTCAAGAGTAAAAATTTAGCTAACACAAGGAAATAAACAACTTCTTTCATCACCGTTATAGTGGCCACTAAGGACCGAAGGATTTCTGAAGTATTCAAGGATTTCAAAGTTTCCCAAAGAAGGGAACTATTCAATACTGAGGGTGCACCAAGGCACAGAACTCTATTCTAGAATTACTGGAAATTCATCCGATAATCCACAAAACTGGTACAATAGGTGATCAGCCTAAAATACCTGGCGTTATGCATAAGCCTTACATTTTCCATTTTACGCGCGTGTCGGTTTCCCGACGTTTATACAATTTCCCCTGTTGTGAGGGTTGTTCCACTCAGCTTTACATGGGAGTCCAGACCAAAACAATTTGATCGGACAATTTTACTTAACAAATATAATAGTTGGAGGACTTTAACCTCCGCTTTAGTAACCAAATCAATAAGTGTCTAGCTGAAACAATTAGCCTTGACATAGCTTTTAAAACAGTCTATGGAATAAAGAACTTTAAGGTTCAACAACATGCATGATAGCATTTAAAAAATATCTTGAATGAATAAAAATTCATAATCTTTGGAATCACATAATATATAACATTGCATGAAATGGGCTTTCATTGCAATACTTGAATAGAAGTATGAATACTAGCACATTAATTGCTAAATTGATAAGTAATTTGAACGGAGTCAAGAAGCTCAATAAGCTTGCTCAATAAATAATATTTTGCTCAATAGATAAATGAATTCGACACTTGCCCAATAAATGAATCGAGTAAGGAAACCTCGCACAATTAAATAGGAGTTGTATGAGTTAGGAAACTTGCCTTGTACGTGCGTTAATACTTGACGTTAATCGTCCGTCAACAAAATATCCTACATAGTTTATTAAAATCGTCATAAATATTTGTCACAAAAGAACTAGGTTCATTACAGTCATCACATCATTAAAATACATTGATTGCCACTACGCTTACCCAGTCGGGGGTCTCGCCTTAGGACAACATCGTTTAGTTCGACACGGGTATAAATTAAGCACATAAAGCTTTAACAAGATATAAGCGTTTTTAATCATTTTGTACAAAAATATAAGTTTTAGACTCGCGGGAAAATTTTACTGGGTCCGACCCGATCCGGCCTGACCCGACCCGGTCCGGCCCGACCCGACCCGGTCCAGTCGCCATGCAGTAGCAGTTGCAGTAGCGAACTACTGTTCCTGTAAGCAGCGACACAGTCATACCTTGCCTTGCTCCAGCTGCTATATCTCCCCCTACACTCGATCAATTTCATCCCTTACGGACTCTATGGATTCCTAAGACACAAGGCTACAACATATCACAAATTCAAGACGACCCATAATCATTAACATGACCAAATCCTGAGCTAAAACATAAACTGCATGCTCTGTTTTTCGCAACCATGAAATATCTCACACAAATGGCTACTGTGACTTCATTTTAGCATCATTTTGGTTCATTCAAATTGGTATATCTTCACAACTGATAGAAGTACAATATTCCAATAACAAACAATCAAAATAATCACACCATCAAGGCTTTACAGTCCTCTAACAGTCCGAATGTCCAAAAGTCCAAAAATGTCCAAAGTTCATCCTTTAAGCCAAGGTTCGGATCTTTACTTGTTTTTGTTCCACTTTGAGGGTGTTTATGGTTTATATAGCTTCTTAAGAACCTCCATGATAGATTCAACACAACCAATCAACAACAAAAAAAAAATTAGCGAAAATCCAACCCTCAAGCATGTAAGCGTAAAAACTCATGAAAGCTTCAAGTGGAGAAGAAATGGTCGTGGTTCATGGTTACCTTCTTGTTGCTAGCTTCGTGTAGGGTGAAATGGTTGCTAGAGTGCTGCTCTCCTTCCTCTTGGTGCCCTTCTCTCCTTTCTCCTCCTTCCTTGCTTTTCTTCTTCTTTCCGTAGCTTGCTTATTCTTCTTCTATATTTCCCTTTCTCTCTCTCTACGTAGCTCTCTGTAACTCTCTCCTTACTTGCAAATGGGAAGTATGCTGATGGTTTGAAGGAGAAAGAAGATGAGGCTGATGGGAGGTTTAAGGTGGCTTCGGAAGGAATGTTTTGATATGCAGAAAATGGGATGCCCGAGCTCTTGAAAATGAATTTGAGGAGCATGCTTTGTGAAGTTAACATTCCCATATATGGTGTTACTGTGCATGTTTATTCTTTTCCCCCCAATTGGCTCTCAATATACACGTGGCCTCCCCCAATTGGTTTGAGGCTTAAATGTCTCACCAATTAATTCGAATATACAGATAAATATAACCCGAATATTCCCACTTTTGTACCAAATTTGGTAAATAACTCTACCCAAAAATTATAATGGGTACTCCCATAAATTATTGGAACACGCAAAAAATATTTATTATGGGATTTGTCCATTTATTCGGAAACACCCATAATATACATTTCGGATACAGATTAAATCACGTATCAACCCCAATAAAATTTCTGACACTTGGAAAAATTATTCCTCAGCATATATGCCTCATCTAAATTAATAAAAATCGAAATAGACGAAAAAGTTTGGGTGTGAATAGTGCTCGTGAATAGTGCCTCGGGAAGCGGGTCCCGCTAATAGTGATTTTATGAATTTTTGCAAAATCGATATATTCACTCTAACGACACAACAACACATAAAATTTAACATATGCACATTTTCTAGGCTGTAACACAATTCTAAACACGTATTATAGATTAATATATAAAAAATAATAATAATAATAATAATTCATTTTATTCATATATAACTCGGGTTACAAGGAAATCTAAAATTCCCGATCGTTACAATACCCGGCCCCGACGAGACAATCGACCGGCGACGATAACCGGCGATTACGAGATGGATGTCCGGCGACGAAAACCGGCTCCGACAAGATAACCAACCGGCGACGATAACCGGGGGTTACGAGATGGGTGACCGGCGACGATACCCGGCCCCGGCGAGACAATCAACCGGCGACGATATCCGGTGATTACGAGGCGAGCGACCGGATACAAAACCCGGCGCGGACAAGACGATTGAGTAAGGCATTGACACCCTTACGAATGCTTTGCATGCATTACATCTTGTGTTGCATCATAAGCTTATGTGTTGCATCATGTATGTATTGTCATTCTTATGCACTGTCATTCATGCATCGTGTGTCTACTTCTTTATCATGTTTATTTCATTTAACATTTCATAAACATGATAAAGAGGGGCTGCTGTAGACACCCAAATTTTGCGTTTCCTATACTAACCTTGGCAGGAGGGGCAAAATCGTCAATTAACCCAGCCTACGGGACGGAAGGTGGACATAAGTGCGAGCACTCAAAACCACCACGACGACTTGTGATCAAGGTTGACACGATGACGGGCGGAGCAAACACCCATGAATGATGTGGCACTTTTCCCAGCGGTTCCCGGACTACAAAATGCAAGTCTTTCAGCAGAAATCGATGATCCGACACGAGAATCGAGGTGCGGTTCGAAAAATGAGAAAATCAGCCCACCCAGCCGCGAATTGATCTGCGGCTAAACAATTAAAATAATGGTAGTGCGCAAGACGGCTGAAGTGCACGGCGGGCGCGGGGAAACCGAGGCCAACCGCAGATTGATCTGCGGCCAGCCGCAGATCAATCTGCGGCTGCCTAGGGCAGCCCCTTATCAGGCCATTTTGCATACAGGAAAAAAGAGAGAGGAGAGAAGGCAGCGGCGGCAGCAGCTCGGGAAGGAAGGAGAAAATAGCAGAAAATAAGAGAAAATCAAGAGAGAAAAGAGAGGAAATAGTGAGGAATTGTATCCATTTTGTGAGATTATATATCATATATTTTTACTCTACTCAATATACAAGTTCATACATATTGTGAGGATCATTTGCAAGGTGAAAAAACCCTTTGTTATAGCATTTTGTTTTACCATTTTTGTTAAGCTTTTGTCATCCGAATTATATTAAATGTAATTGTTCTTGTATATTGTTGTAGATCCATGGATTGAGGACTATTAGTGAGGGTTCCAAATGGAACGAAATTCTTCCTAATGGCCCGATGATATCCATTTGGCAATTTTAGCTTGTTTAATTTGTGTAGTATCCATTGCGTGGGTGTGTATAAATTGTGGATGTGAGCCTAGGAACGCGACCCCGTGGTCCAAATCCGATGATGGACAATTTTGATATATGTAATAAATTCGATGTACCTTTCATTGTAAATATGTAATCGTCGGGCCTTAAAACGACGCCAAGGCGAGAATCGTGGTTAAGGCCCCGTAATAGTGAAATATGTGATTGTGGGCGTTGGGGTTATTCGGATGGCTCACATGCCCATGAATAGTTCCACGCATTTTAATACTTGATTTGATTTATGACACGAAATTGATTTCAAAGCTAAATGATAAGATTTTCATAAAATCAATCAAACTAGGTTATTAGAATCACGAGGCTAAAAAATTGGAAGTGTTAATAAATGTCGATTCCTATTAGACGAGAAGGCAAAAGAAAAATCGTTTTTCAAACATCACAAAATTGATTTTATGGAAATAAGTAATGTTTTATTAAACCTTTGTGCATAGGGTTAAAGAGATCCTAGAAGTTGCCCATCATGGTATTTACGAAGGCAACGTATAGATCTCGATTCCTATTTTGACGAAGGTTTAGAAAACTCTTGTTTTGCCAAAACGACACCAAATGAAAATCTCATAAGTTTTTGACAATTAAAATCAAACCTTTCTCATAAAACTTTCTCGTATGAGCCGAATGACATTTTAAGTATTCTCAAAAGAAAGCACAACTTTTCATCAAAACCCAAATGGTTTCTTCATGCAAACTCACCACGACATTCACATAGGCACACACACACACACACGCGCGCACATACACACACACATTCAAGGATTAAAGGATAGGAAAAGCATCAAGATTGCGGTAACCGTGTTTCACGGAAGTCGGGGGGTGCCTAACACCTTCCCCTCGCTTAAGCAAGCCCCCGAACTCTATGAATCTCGGTTCGCAGACCAATTAATTCGGAGTCACATATGAGCCAGCGATTACGAAAATGAAACTCGGATGAGTTGGTACATCCATTTCAAATATACCAACTGGCGACTCTAGTTAATTGGCTCATCATAAAAAACGATCTTTCAAAACCCCGTCGACACTCAAGCCGACCCTTTTCCCCAAAATCACCTAATCAAAAGGCCAAAATCGGAAAAGGACAAGCAATCGCATCAGAGGCAAAAACCTAGTGTCGACAACATCAAAATGAGCAATCCAATCACTATGGCATTCAAAACGATGTGTACATCTCACACAAGTCTTGATTTAGGGAGACCTTCGTATTGGTTCATTAGTTCATTCAAATTCTCAAAGAAAGAGCTGATTAGGAGTCCTATTACCTCGTTCTTGTTTGATTAACATCAAAATAAGCAATCCAATCACTATGGCGTTCAAAACGATGTGTACATCTCACACAAGTCTCGATTTAGGGAGACCTTATTGTTGTTTCGCTAGTTTCCTTCAAATTGTCAAAAAAGAGGTGATTAGGAGTCTTATTACTTCGTTCTAGTTTGATTAGCATCAGACGGAGCAATCTCATCACTATCGCGTCAAAACAATGTGTACTGTGACGCCCCCAAATCTCTACACTCCCCTGTAGCAGATCTGGTGCTCACGTGGAACTATACAACTATAAATATTCAATAAAATATGACTTCTAGTTATCCAAGGTTCACAGTATCCCATAACAGGTACTAGTTCCGGCCAGAACGTTGTCTGTGTTTGGATACCCTCACTTAGATACATAGATTCATATCTTATGAATATCTCTTTCATATCAATATTCCCTATCTATCTGACATTCACAGTACAAATGACAAGATTGTCCATATAGGACGCTCAACATCATTTAGATACCCTCATTCAGATGTATAGTTCATATAGATATTGTATTTAACTTATTACAACTATTCTAAAGAATTTAAAGATCAGAGTATAACGCATTCTATAACATAAAGGATCATAATATATTACATAACATTTTGTTCGGTTACATCATTCGTTATACTAAGTTATTACAACAACAAGTCTTTAAAAAGACTTAAAGTATTCAACAATAAACATTAAAGCTAATAAGCATGGCTTTTCCCCTTGTTAGTCCCGGACGTGCCAGGGATATCATTTATAGCTGCAAAAGAAGATATGCGCAAGAATGAGCTACAAATGCTCAGCAAGTTCATTTAAATATGTAAACACCATGTGTTTGATTTGAAAGATGTCAATGATGTATACTGAGGGTTCTGTACATGAACCATATATTTCATTTAGTTCTATCAGTCTTTAATGACTTAGAACCATTTGAGTTTTGGATATCTGGTAGGTGATCAGCCTCACCAATATCCTAGGAGTATGCATATCATCCTACCAATTTATGTTGATATATTATCAACTGTTCGTCACCTTATATTAAGGGAATTTCGTCACCCTTATTTTTTAAGGGAAAATTTCGGGTTCACCTTACATCAAGGTGTTCCATTTCTCAGTATCAGATGTCGTACCAAACAATTTGGCTTGACACAACAATTTAAGCTCGAACAAGCAATATATGAATAATAATTCATTTCTTAAGTTATGCTGAACAAGAAGCAATAACTTCACAATAATTGATAGCAAGATGTATAATACTTGCTTATTATAAATTGAGAAAAAGTTAGGACACTTGCCTTAGCGTAGCTCACTATAATTTTAGTACAAGCGGTCAACGCACGTAGTCTACGTATACCAATAATAAGCGTTAGCACGTATATAAACATGTATCACGCTAATCTAAACAAGTTTCATTAAGGTTCGACGTTGATTCGGTATCTCGGTCGCATCCTTAATGGCTAAACACATAGATTGTTTGATAAAACTTCATTTGGAAGTCTAATTATTAGTCTAAATAATTTAATTATTATTTCTAACATTTTTAGAAGCTTGGTATTATTTTTAAATAATTTTTAGAAGCTTGGAAGTAATTTTAAATAATTTTACAAGCTTAGGAATATTTTTAAATGATTTAATTATCATTTAGAATAATTTTAAAAACATTTAATATGTTATTTAAATGATTTATTTATCATTTAGAATATTTTTAGATATTTAAAATATTATTTAAATGATTTATTTATCATTTATAATATTTTTAGAAAGATAGAATATTATTTAAATGATTTATTTTATCATTAATAATATCTCTAGATTTTATTTTATCATTAAAATAATTTATTTATTATTTATAATAATTTTCAAAACTTAATTTGATATTTAAATGATTTAATTATCATTTAAAATAATTTTTAAATACTTAATATATTATTTAAATGATTTATTTATCATTAATAATATTTAAATATTTAATATTTTATTTAATTATTATATATAATAATTTTATTTACCTTAATATCATTTTTAAATAATTAATATAATTATTTAATAATTTAATACCATTTTTAAATAATTAAAAACAATTATTAAATGATTTATTCATAATTATTAATTATTATTTAATTAAATTAAATAATATTTCCAGAATATAGAAAAATATTAAAAATAAATTTTTATAATTTAAAAATAAATTTTCAGATTTATTTATTAATTATTAATAATTATTTAATATTTATTTTATATTTTATAATTTATTTAATTAATTTTTATTTTATTTTTATTAAAAATCCGTCGCTAAAGGGCTTTAGCGACGGTCTGTATAAAAATTTAGTTTTCTGGGTTTGGGTTTGAAGACTGTCGCTAAAGGTGTTCTTCATGAAGAACACTTGGTCAATGTCCAACAGTGACTTTTGACCTCAATTTAATTCCAACTGGTTTGATGTTTGTGTTTGATTTTTGTTTGTTGTTATAGCCAACATGGCAGTGTACAACGACATAACAATTTCCATCTTAAAATATATCATAACATGCTCTAAATTTGATGGTCAAACCACCGGGTTCAAACTGTTCTTGAGTTTCTGGGTTACCCAGAAACTCAAGCAGTCATGGTCAGTCAACATGGTTTGACCATGAATACTTTTGATTCTGTGTTTGATTAATGTGTTTTTATGTTACCAGATTGTACTCTACCTAGCATAGAACAAGTCTAAACCAATAAACTACACAAAATATTACATCTAAGCCATTTCTGGGCAGCATGAACTTCTGACAAACCTTGTCAGAGTTCTTCAAAGGTTTCTGGGTTACCCAGAAACTTGCAAAAATCAGAGCGGTCAAAGGACTTTGACCACTTATATCTTTCATCCTAGTTATTTGGTTGCTATGATACACGTCGGGCTTTAAAGATAACATGGCAGGCTACACATAGATGCATAAAAACAGATCAAACAACTAATCTAAGACGATCAAAAGGCCTGACAAAAAGGTCCTGTCAGACTGTTCTTGACTGCCAAGAACAGTTTGAGTTTTTTGGCTTGATTTTCATATCTAGATGTTATGTAAAACATGTTTTGACCGCCCAGATCACTTATTAACACATTAACAAGTATTCCTAAACATCTAAAACACAAAAATTTTCCAGGCTTGAAGATCAAACATAAATTAGGGTTTTGTGCACCTTTTTCTTCAAATTTTGATTTCTGGCTTCTGATTCTGAGCTTGTGATTGCTAGGGTTTGTTTAGGCTGGATATGTGAGTGTATAAGCTTTAAAATTTCGTAGGTTTAAAGCTCAGCATCTCATTCTACTTATAGCAACTTGAATTAGGGTTTCCTAGGGTTTAATTCCAAATCTTGCCACCAAAAATATCTTCCTACTTAACTTGTGCTGCTTATCATCTGGTGTGATTCACCTACTTGTGCTGGAGTGTGCCAAGCACAAGCTTGCACACTCCTAGCTTCATTTTCATTGGCTAGGATTTTAATTTTCATTTATTTACTTACTAATTAATTCTAGATTTTTGTTAATCATGATTAGGATGTTAATTTAGGTTTAGTAATACCTTAATTAAGATATTATATCATAATTAAGATTTATAACTCCATAATTTAGTGTTCTTGAATCAAATTAGGGCTTTAGGGTTTCTAATTAGGGTTTAGAGTTTCCAATCCTATAATTAGGGTTTCAATCTTTCATTTAGGGTTTAATTTAATCTTAATAATTCATAATTAATATTATGATTCATCATTTAAATCTTAATTACATCAATTAAGATTATTGTACAATAATTAGGGTTTTAATTGATCAATTCGGACAATTATTACCAATTAGGGTTTTCAAATTAGGGTTTCTATTTTCGCATAACATTTTAAACCCTATTTAACTTATTTTAAAATTTTATCATTTAATATAATATTATATTAATGTCGAAGCACGACAAAGCACTTCGTCAATTCCAAGTATGACACAGCAGCTTACAAAAATAATTTACCGAAACGCTTCTCGGTGAATTCGCCGGAAGCACGACAAATCATTTTGTCCGATTAAGCACGACACAGCTACTTGGCGAAAAAATTTTATTTGACCTAATTGTTTAAAAAAATACGCAATCACATAATACCAAGTCAGAACAAGAAATTTCATTTATTAAACACATAATTAACATATACAAATCTTATTAGGGTTCGGAATATTACATGTACATCTCACACAATTCTCGATTTAGGGAGACCTTATTGTTGTTTCGCTGGTTTCCTTCAAATTGTCCAAAAAGAGGTGATTACGAGTGTTATTACTACGTTCTAGTTTGATTAGCATCAGAAGGAGCAGTCTCATCACTATCGCGTTCAAAACGATGTGTACATCTCACACAAGTCTTAATTTAGGGAGACCTTCGTATTGGATCATTAGTTCCTTCAAATGGTCAAAGAAAGAGGTGATTAGGAGTCATATTAATTCGTTCTAGTTTGATTAGTATCTAAAGGAACAATATAATCACTATCGCGTTCAAAACGATGTGTACATCTCACATAAGTCTTAATTTAGGGAGACCTTCGTATTGGTTCATTAGTTCGTTCAAATTCTCAAAGAAAGAGCTTATTAGGAGTCCTATTGCCTTGTTCTAGTTTGATTAACATCAAAATGAGCAATCCAATCACTATGGCGTTCAAAACGATGTGTACATCTCACACAAGTCTTGATTTAGGGAGACCTACGTATTGGTTCATTAGTTCATTCAAATTATCAAAGAAAGAGCTGATTAGGAGTCCTATTTACCTCGTTCTAGTTTGATTAACATCAAAATAAGCAATCCAATCACTATGGCGTTCAAAACGATGTGTACATCTCACACAAGTCTTGATTTAGGGAGACCTTATTGTTGTTTTGTAGGTTTTCTTCAAATTGTCAAAAAAGAGGTGATTATGAGTCTTATTACTTCGTTCTAGTTTGATTAGCATCAGAAGGAGCAATCTCATCATTATCGCGTCAAAACAATTTGTACATCTCACATAATTCTCGATTTAGGGAGACCTTATTGTTGTTTCGCTGGTTTCCTTCAAATTGTCAAAAAAGAGGTGATTATGAGTCATATTACTTCGTTCTAGTTTGATTAGCATCTAAAGGAGCAATATCATCACTATCGCGTTCAAAACGATGTGTACATCTCACACAAGTCTTGATTTAGGGAGTTCTTCTTATTGGTTCATTAGTTCCTTCAAATTGTCAAAAAAGAGGTGATTAGGAGTCATATTACTTCGTTCTAGTTTGATTAGCATCTAAAGAAGAAATATCATCACTATCATGTTCAAAACGATGTGTACATCTCACACAAGTCATTATTTAGAGAGACCTTTGTATTGGTTCATTAGTTCGTTCAAATTCTCAAAGAAAGAGCTGATTAGGAGTCCTATTACCTCGTTCTAGTTTGATTAGCATCAGAATGAGCAATCCAATCACTATGGCGTTCAAAACGATGTGTACATCTCACACAAGTCTCGATTTAGGAAGACCTTATTATTGTTTCGCTAGTTTCCTTCAAATTGTCATAAAAGAGTTGATTAGGAGTCTTATTACTACGTTCTAGTTTGATTAGCATCAGAAGAAGCAATCTCATCACTATCGCGTTCAAAACGATGTGTACATCTCACACAAGTCTTAATTTAGGGAGACCTTCGTATTAGTTCATTAGTTCCTTCAAATTGTCAAAGAAAGAGGTGATTAGGAGTCATATTACTTCGTTCTAGTTTGATTAGCATCTAAAGGAGCAATATAATCACTATCGCGTTCAAAACGATGTGTACATCTCAAACAAGTTTTAATTTAGGGAGACCTTCGTATTGGTTCATTAGTTCGTTCAAATTCTCAAAGAAAGAGCTGATTAGGAGTCCTATTACCTCGTTCTAGTTTGATTAACATCAAAATGAGCAATCCAATCACTATGGCGTTCAAAACGATGTGTACATCTCACACAAGTCTTGATTTAGGGAGACCTTCGTATTGGTTCATTAGTTCATTCAAATTCTCAAAGAAAGAGCTGATTAGGAGTCCTATTACCTCGTTCTAGTTTGATTAACATCAAAATGAGCAATCCAATCACTATGGCGTTCAAAACGATGTGTACATCTCACACAAGTCTCGATTTAGGGAGACCTTATTGTTGTTTCGCTAGTTTCCTTCAAATTGTCAAAAAAGAGGTGATTAGGAGTCTTATTACTTCGTTCTAGTTTGATTAGCATCAGACGGAGCAATCTCATCACTATCGCGTCAAAACAATGTGTACATCTCACACAAGTCTCGATTTAGGGAGACCTTATTGTTGTTTCGCTAGTTTCCTTCAAATTGTCCAAAAAGAGGTGATTAAGAGTCTTATTACTACGCTCTAGTTTGATTAGCATCAGAAGGAGCAATCTCATCACTATCGCGTTCAAAACGATGTGTACATCTCACACAAGTTTTAATTTAGGGAGACCTTCGTATTGGTTCATTAGTTCCTTCAAATTGTCAAAGAAAGAGGTGATTAGGAGTCATATTACTTCGTTCTAGTTTGATTAGCATCTAAAGGAGCAATATAATCACTATCGCGTTCAAAACGATGTGTACATCTCACACAAGTCTTAATTTAGGAAGACCTTCGTATTGGATCATTAGTTCGTTCAAATTTTCAAAGAAAGAGCTCATTAGGAGTCCTATTACCTCGTTCTAGTTTGATTAGCATCAAAATGAGCAATCCAATTACTATGGCTTTCAAAATGATGTGTACATCTCACACAAGTATTGATTTAGGGAGACCTACGTATTGGTTTATTAGTTCATTCAAATTCTCAAAGAAAGAGCTGATTAGGAGTCCTATTTACCTCGTTCTAGTTTGATTAACATCAAAATGAGCAATCCAATCACTATGGCGTTCAAAACGATGTGTACATCTCACACAAGTCTTGATTTAGGGAGACCTTATTGTTGTTTTGCTGGTTTCCTTCAAATTGTCAAAAAAGAGGTGATTAAGAGTCTTATTACTACGTTCTAGTTTGATTAGCATCAGAAGGAGCAATCTCATCACTATCGCGTTCAAAACGATGTGTACATCTCACACAAGTCTTAATTTAGGGAGACCTTCGTATTGGTTCATTAGTTCCTTCAAATGGTCAAAGAAAGAGGTGATTAGGAGTCATATTACTTCGTTCTAGTTTGATTAGCATCTAAAGGAGCAATATAATCACTATCGCGTTCAAAACGATGTGTACATCTCACACAAGTCTTAATTTAGGGAGACCTTCGTATTGGTTCATTAGTTCGTTCAAATTCTCAAAGAAAGAGCTTATTAGGAGTCCTATTGCCTCGTTCTAGTTTGATTAACATCAAAATGAGCAATCCAATCACTATAGCGTTCAAAACGATGTGTACATCTCACACAAGTCTTGATTTAGGGAGACCTTCGTATTGGTTCATTAGTTCATTCAAATTCTCAAAGAAAGAGCTGAATAGGAGTCCTATTACCTCGTTCTAGTTTGATTAACATCAAAATGAGCAATCGAATCACTATGGCGTTCAAAACGATGTGTACATCTCACACAAGTTTTAATTTAGGGAGACCTTATTGTTGTTTTGCTAGTTTCCTTCAAATTGTCAAAGAAAGAGGTGATTAGGAGTCATATTACTTCGTTCTAGTTTGATTAGCATCTAAAGGAGCAATATAATCACTATCGCGTTCAAAACGATGTGTACATCTCACACAAGTCTCGATTTAGGGAGACCTTATTGTTGTTTCGCTAGTTTCCTTCAAATTGTCAAAGAAAGAGGTGATTAGGAGTCATATTACTTCGTTCTAGTTTGATTAGCATCTAAAGGAGCAATATAATCACTATCGCGTTCAAAACGATGTGTACATCTCACACAAGTCTTAATTTAGGGAGACCTTCTTATTGGTTCATTAGTTCCTTCAAATTGTCAAAAAAGAGGTGATTAGGAGTCATATTACTTCGTTCTAGTTTGATTAGCATCTAAAGAAGAAATATCATCACTATCATGTTCAAAACGATGTGTACATCTCACACAAGTCATTATTTAGAGAGACCTTTGTATTGGTTCATTAGTTCGTTCAAATTCTCAAAGAAAGAGCTGATTAGGAGTCCTATTACCTCGTTCTAGTTTGATTAGCATCAGAATGAGCAATCCAATCACTATGGCGTTCAAAACGATGTGTACATCTCACACAAGTCTCGATTTAGGGAGACCTTATTATTGTTTCGCTAGTTTCCTTCAAATTGTCAAAGAAAGAGGTGATTAGGAGTCTTATTACTTCGTTCTAGTTTGATTAGCATCAGAAGGAGCAATCTCATCACTATCGCGTTCAAAACGATGTGTACATCTCACACAAGTCTCGATTTAGGGAGACCTTATTGTTGTTTCGCTAGTTTCCTTCAAATTGTCAAAAAAGAGGTGATTAGGAGTCTTATTACCTCGTTCTTGTTTGATTAGCATCAGAATGAGCAATCTCATCACTATCGCGTTCAAAACGATGTGTACAACTCAAACAAGTCTTAATTTAGGGAGACCTTCGTATTGGTTCATTAGTTCCTTCAAATTGTCAAAGAAAGAGGTGATTAGGAGTCATATTACTTCGTTCTAGTTTGATTAGCATCTAAAGGAGCAATATAATCACTATCGCGTTCAAAACGATGTGTACATCTCACACAAGTCTCGATTTAGGGAGACCTTCGTATTGGTTCACTAGTTCGTTCAAATTCTCAAAGAAAGAGCTGATTAGGAGTCCTATTACCTCGTTCTAGTTTGATTAGCATCAGAATGAGCAATCCAATCACTATGGCGTTCAAAACGATGTGTACATCTCACTCAAGTCTTAAATTAGGGAGACCTTCGTATTGGTTCGTTAGTTCGTTCAAATTCTCAAAGAAAGAGCTGATTAGGAGTCCTATTACCTCGTTCTAGTTTGATTAGCATCAGAATGAGCAATCCAATCACTATGGCGTTCAAAACGATGTGTACATCTCACACAAGTCTCGATTTAGGGAGACCTTATTGTTGTTTTGCTAGTTTCCTTCAAATTGTCAAAAAAGAGGTGATTAGGAGTCATATTACTTCGTTCTAGTTTGATTAGCATCTAAAGGAGCAATCTCATCACTATGGCGTTCAAAACGATGTGTACATCTCACACAAGTCTCGATTTAGGGAGACCTTATTGTTGTTTCGCTAGTTTCCTTCAAATTGTCAAAAAAGAGGTGATTAGGAGTCATATTACTTCGTTCTAGTTTGATTAGCATCTAAAGGAGCAATATAATCACTATCGCCTTCAAAACGATGTGTACATCTCACACAAGTCTTAATTTAGGGAGACCTTCTTTATTGGTTCATTAGTTCCTTCACATTGTCAAAGAAAGAGGTGATTAGGAGTCATATTACTTCGTTCTAGTTTGATTAGCATCTAAAGGAGCAATACAATCACTATCGCGTTCAAAACGATGTGTACATCTCACACAAGTCTTCATTTAGGGAGACCTTTGTATTGGTTCACTAGTTCGTTCAAATTCTCAAAGAAAGAGCTGATTAGGAGTCCTATTACCTCGTTCTAGTTTGATTAGCATCAGAATGAGCAATCCAATCACTATGGCGTTCAAAACGATGTGTACATCTCACACAAGTCTCGATTTAGGGAGACCTTATTGTTTCGTTAGTTTCCTTCAAATTGTCAAAGAAAGAGGTGATTAGGAGTTCTATTACTTTTTCTAGTTTGATTAGCATCAGAATGAGCAATCCAATCACTATGGCGTTCAAAACGATGTGTACATCTCACACAAGTCTCGATTTATGGAGACCTTATTGTTATTTCGCTAGTTTCCTTCAAATTGTCCAAAAAGAGGTGATTAAGAGTTTTATTACTACGCTCTAGTTTGATTAGCATCAGAAAGAGCAATCTCATCACTATCGCGTTCAAAACGATGTGTACATCTCACACAAGTTTTAATTTAGGGAGACCTTCGTATTGGTTTATTAGTTCATTCAAATTGCCAAAGAAAGAGGTGATTAGGAGTCATATTACTTCGTTCTAGTTTGATTAGCATCTAAAGGAACAATATAATCACTATCGCGTTCAAAACGATGTGTACATCTCACATAAGTCTTAATTTAGGGAGACCTTCGTATTGGTTCATTAGTTCGTTCAAATTCTCAAAGAAAGAGCTTATTAGGAGTCCTATTGCCTCGTTCTAGTTTGACTAACATCAAAATGAGCAATCCAATCACTATGGCGTTCAAAAGGATGTGTACATCTCACACAAGTATTGATTTAGGGAGACCTACGTATTGGTTTATTAGTTCATTCAAATTCTCAAAGAAAGAGCTGATTAGGAGTCCTATTTACCTCGTTCTAGTTTGATTAACATCAAAATGAGCAATCCAATCACTATGGCGTTCAAAACGATGTGTACATCTCACACAAGTCTTGATTTTGGGAGACCTTATTGTTGTTTTGCTGGTTTCCTTCAAATTGTCAAAAAAGAGGTGATTAGGAGTCTTATTACTTCGTTCTAGTTTGATTAGCATCAGAAGGAGCAATCTCATCATTATCGCGTCAAAACAATTTGTACATCTCACATAATTCTCGATTTAGGGAGTCTTATTGTTGTTTCGCTGGTTTCCTTCAAATTGTCAAAAAAGAGGTGATTATGAGTCATATTACTTCGTTCTAGTTTGATTAGCATCTAAAGGAGCAATATCATCACTATCGCGTTCAAAACGATGTGTACATCTCACACAAGTCTTGATTTAGGGAGTTCTTCTTATTGGTTCATTAGTTCCTTCAAATTGTCAAAAAAGAGGTGATTAGGAGTCATATTACTTCGTTCTAGTTTGATTAGCATCTAAAGAAGAAAATATCATCACTATAATGTTCAAAACGATGTGTACATTTCACACAAGTCATTATTTAGAGAGACCTTTGTATTGGTTCATTAGCTCGTTCAAATTCTCAAAGAAAGAGCTAATTAGGTGTCCTATTACCTCGTTCTAGTTTGATTAGTATCAGAATGAGCAATCCAATCACTATGGCGTTCAAAACGATGTGTACATCTCACACAAGTCTCGATTTAGGGAGACCTTATTGTTGTTTTGCTAGTTTCGTTCAAATTGTCAAAGAAAGAGGTGATTAGGAGTCTTATTACTTCGTTCTAGTTTAACTAGCATTAGAAGGAGCAATCTCATCACTATCGCGTTCAAAACGATGTGTACATCTCACACAAGTCTCGATTTAGGGAGACCTTATTGTTGTTTCGCTAGTTTCCTTCAAATTGTCAAAAAAGAGGTGATTAGGAGTCTTATTACTACGCTCTAGTTTGATTAGCATCGGAAGGAGCAGTCTCATCACTATCGCGTTCAAAACGATGTGTACATCTCACAGAAGTCTTAATTTAGGGAGACCTTCGTATTGGTTCATTAGTTCGTTCAAATTCTCAAAGAAAGAGCTGATTAGGAGTCCTATTACCTCGTTCTAGTTTGATTAGCATCAGAATGAGCAATCCAATCACTATGGCGTTCAAAACGATGTGTACATCTCACACAAGTCTTAATTTAGGGAGACCTTCGTATTGGTTCATTAGTTCGTTCAAATTCTCAAAGAAAGAGCTGATTAGGAGTCCTATTACCTCGTTCTAGTTTGATTAGCATCAGAATGAGCAATCCAATCACTATGGCGTTCAAAACGATGTGTACATCTCACACAAGTCTCGATTTAGGGAGACCTTATTGTTGTTTCGCTAGTTTCCTTCAAATTGTCAAAAAAAATTGGTGATTAGGAGTCATATTACTTCGTTCTATTTTGATTAGCATCAGAAGGAGCAGTCTCATCACTATCGCGTTCAAAACGATGTGTACATCTCACACAAGTCTTGATTTAGGGAGACCTTCTTTATTGGTTCATTAGTTCCTTCAAATTGTCAAAAAAGAGGTGATTATGAGTCATATTACTTCGTTCTAGTTTGATTAGCATCTAAAGGAGCAATATCATCACTATCGCGTTCAAAACGATGTGTACATCTCACACAAGTCTTGATTTAGGTTGTTCTTCTTATTGGTTCATTAGTTCCTTCAAATTGTCAAAAAAGAGGTGATTAGGAGTCATATTACTTCGTTCTAGTTTGATTAGCATCTAAAGAAGAAAATATCATCACTATAATGTTCAAAACGATGTGTACATTTCACACAAGTCATTATTTAGAGAGACCTTTGTATTGGTTCATTAGCTCGTTCAAATTCTCAAAGAAAGAGCTAATTAGGTGTCCTATTACCTCGTTCTAGTTTGATTAGTATCAGAATGAGCAATCCAATCACTATGGCGTTCAAAACGATGTGTACATCTCACACAAGTCTCGATTTAGGGAGACCTTATTGTTGTTTCGCTAGTTTCCTTCAAATTGTCAAAAAAGAGGTGATTAGGAGTCTTATTACTTCGTTCTAGTTTGATTAGCATCAGAAGGAGCAATCTCATCACTATCGCGTCAAAACAATGTGTACATCTCACACAATTCTCGATTTAGGGAGACCTTATTGTTGTTTCGCTGGTTTCCTTCAAATTGTCAAAAAAGAGGTGATTAGGAGTGTTATTACTACGTTCTAGTTTGATTAGCATCAGAAGGAGCAGTCTCATCACTATCGCGTTCAAAACGATGTGTACATCTCACACAAGTCTTAATTTAGGGAGACCTTCGTATTGGTTCATTAGTTCCTTCAAATGGTCAAAGAAAGAGGTGATTAGGAGTCATATTAATTCGTTCTAGTTTGATTAGCATCTAAAGGAACAATATAATCACTATCGCGTTCAAAACGATGTGTACATCTCACATAAGTCTTAATTTAGGGAGACCTTCGTATTGGTTCATTAGTTCGTTCAAATTCTCAAAGAAAGAGCTTATTAGGAGTCTTATTCCCTCGTTCTAGTTTGATTAACATCAAAATGAGCAATCCAATCACTATGGCGTTCAAAACGATGTGTACATCTCACACAAGTCTTGATTTAGAGAGACCTTCGTATTGGTTCATTAGTTCATTCAAATTCTCAAAGAAAGAGCTGATTAGGAGTCCTATTTACCTTGTTCTAGTTTGATTAACATCAAAATGAGCAATCCAATCACTATGGCGTTCAAAACGATGTGTACATCTCACACAAGTCTTGATTTAGGGAGACCTTATTGTTGTTTTGCTTGTTTCCTTCAAATTGTCAAAAAAGAGGTGATTAGGAGTCTTATTACTTCGTTCTAGTTTGATTAGCATCAGAAGGAGCAATCTCATCATTATCGCGTCAAAACAATTTGTACATCTCACATAATTCTCGATTTAGGGAGACCTTATTGTTGTTTCGCTGGTTTCCTTCAAATTGTCAAAAAAGAGGTGATTATGAGTCATATTACTTCGTTCTAGTTTGATTAGCATCTAAAGGAGAAATATCATCACTATCGCGTTCAAAACGATGTGTACATCTCACACAAGTCTTGATTTAGGGAGTTCTTCTTATTGGTTCATTAGTTCCTTCAAATTGTCAAAAAAGAGGTGATTAGGAGTCATATTATTTCGTTCTAGTTTGATTAGCATCTAAAGAAGAAATATCATCACTATAATGTTCAAAACGATGTGTACATTTCACACAAGTCATTATTTAGAGAGACCTTTGTATTGGTTCATTAGCTCGTTCAAATTCTCAAAGAAATAGCTAATTAGGTGTCCTATTACCTCGTTCTAGTTTGATTAGCATCAGAATGAGCAATCCAATCACTATGGCGTTCAAAACGATGTGTACATCTCACACAAGTCTCGATTTAGGAAGACCTTATTATTGTTTCGCTAGTTTCCTTCAAATAGTCATAAAAGAGTTGATTAGGAGTCTTATTACTACGTTCTAGTTTGATTAGCATCAGAAGGAACAATCTCATCACTATCGCGTTCAAAACGATGTGTACATCTCACACAAGTCTTAATTTAGCGAGACCTTCGTATTAGTTCATTAGTTCCTTCAAATGGTCAAAGAAAGAGGTGATTAGGAGTCATATTACTTCGTTCTAGTTTGATTAGCATCTAAAGGAGCAATATAATCTCTATCGCGTTCAAAACGATGTGTACATCTCAAACAAGTCTTAATTTAGGGAGACCTTCGTATTGGTTCATTAGTTCGTTCAAATTCTCAAAGAAAGAGCGTATTAGGAGTCCTATTATCTCGTTCTAGTTTGATTAACATCAAAACGAGCAATCCAATCACTATGGCGTTCAAAACGATGTGTACATCTCACACAAGTCTTGATTTAGGGAGACCTTCGTATTGGTTCATTAGTTCATTCAAATTCTCAAAGAAAGAGCTGATTAGGAGTCCTATTACCTCGTTCTAGTTTGATTAACATCAAAATGAGCAATCCAATCACTATGGCGTTCAAAACGATGTGTACATCTCAGACAAGTCTCGATTTAGGGAGACCTTATTATTGTTTCGCTAGTTTCCTTCAAATTGTCAAAAAAGAGGTGATTAGGAGTCTTATTACTTCGTTCTAGTTTGATTAGCATCAGAAGGAGCAATCTCATCACTATCGCGTCAAAACAATGTGTACATCTCACACAATTCTCGATTTAGGGAGACCTTATTATTGTTTCACTGGTTTCCTTCAAATTGTCAAAAAAGAGGTGATTATGAGTCATATTACTTCGTTCTAGTTTGATTAGCATCTAAAGGAGCAATATCATCACTATCGTGTTCAAAACGATGTGTACATCTCACACAAGTCTTAATTTAGGGAGACCTTCGTATTGGTTCATTAGTTCCTTCAAATTGTCAAAGAAAGAGGTGATTAGGAGTCATATTACTTCGTTCTAGTTTGATTAGCATCTAAAGGAGCAATATAATCACTATAGCGTTCAAAACGATGTGTATATCTCACACAAGTCTTAATTTAGGGAGACCTTCGTATTTGTTCATTAGTTCGTTCAAATTCTCAAAGAAAGAGCTGATTAGGACTCCTATTACCTCGTTCTAGTTTGATTAACATCAAAATGAGCAATCCAATCACTATGGCGTTCAAAACGATGTGTACATCTCACACAAGTCTTAATTTAGGGAGACATTCGTATTGGTTCATTAGTTCGTTCAAATTCTCAAAGAAAGAGGTGATTAGGAGTCATATTACTTCGTTCTAGTTTGATTAGCATCTAAAGGAGCAATATAATCACTATCGCGTTCAAAACGATGTGTATATCTCACACAAGTCTTAATTTAGGGAGACCTTCGTATTAGTTCATTAGTTCGTTCAAATTCTCAAAGAAAGAGCTGATTAGGAGTCCTATTACCTCGTTCTAGTTTGATTAACATCAAAATGAGCAATCCAATCACTATGGTGTTCAGAACGATGTGTACATCTCACACAAGTCTCGATTTAGGGAGACCTTATTGTTGTTTCGCTAGTTTCCTTCAAATTGTCAAAAAAGAGGTGATTAGGAGTCTTATTACTTCGTTCTAGTTTGATTAGCATCAGAAGGAACAATCTCATCACTATGGCGTTCAAAACAATGTGTACATCTCACACAATTCTTGATTTAGGGAGACCATCTTATTGGTTCATTAGTTCCTTCAAATTGTCAAAGAAAGAGGTGATTAGGAGTCATATTACTTCGTTCTAGTTTGATTAGCATCTAAAGGAGCAATATCATCACTATCGCGTTCAAAATGATGTGTACATCTCACACAAGTCTTGATTTTGTGAGACCTTCTTATTGGTTCATTAGTTCCTTCAAATTGTCAAAGAAAGAGGTGATTAGGAGTCATATTACTTCGTTCTAGTTTGATTAGCATCTAAAGGAGCAATATCATCACTATCATGTTCAAAACGATGTGTACATCTCACACAAATCATTATTTAGAGAGATATTTGTATTGGTTCATTAGTTCGTTCAAATTCTCAAAGAAAGAGCTGATTAGGAGTCCTATTACCTCGTTCTAGTTTGATTAGCATCAGAATGAGCAATCCAATCACTATGGCGTTCAAAACGATGTGTACATCTCACACAAGTCTCGATTTAGGGAGACCTTATTGTTGTTTCGCTAGTTTCCTTCAAATTGTCAAAAAAGAGCTGAGTAGGAGTCTTATTACTACGTTCTAGTTTGATTAGCATCAGAAGGAGCAATCTCATCACTATCGCGTTCAAAACGATGTGTACATCTCACACAAATCTTAATTTAGGGAGACCTTCGTATTGGTTCATTAGTTCCTTCAAATGGTCAAAGAAAGAGGTGATTAGGAGTCATATTAGTTCGTTCTAGTTTGATTAGCATCTAAAGGAACAATATAATCACTATCGCGTTCAAAACGATGTGTACATCTCACACAAGTCTTAATTTAGGGAGACCTTCGTATTGGTTCATTAGTTCGTTCAAATTCTCAAAGAAAGAGCTTATTAGGAGTCCTATTGCCTTGTTCTAGTTTGATTAACATCAAAATGAGCAATCCAATCACTATGGCGTTCAAAACGATGTGTACATCTCACACAAGTCTTGATTTAGGGAGACCTACGTATTGGTTCATTAGTTCATTCAAATTCTCAAAGAAAGAGCTGATTAGGAGTCCTATTTACCTCGTTCTAGTTTGATTAACATCAAAATGAGCAATCCAATCACTATGGCGTTCAAAACGATGTGTACATCTCACACAAGTCTTGATTTAGGGAGACCTTATTGTTGTTTTGCAGGTTTCCTTCAAATTGTCAAAAAAGAGGTGATTAGGAGTCTTATTACTTCGTTCTAGTTTGATTAGCATAAGAAGGAGCAATCTCATCATTATCGCGTCAAAACAATGTGTACATCTCACACAATTCTTCATTTAGGGAGACCTTATTGTTGTTTCGCTGGTTTCCTTCAAATTGTCAAAAAATAGGTGATTATGAGTCATATTACTTCGTTCTAGTTTAATTAGCATCTAAAGGAGAAATATCATCACTATCGCGTTCAAAACGATGTGTACATCTCACACAAGTCTTGATTTAGGGAGTTCTTCTTATTGGTTCATTAGTTCCTTCAAATTGTCAAAGAAAGAGGTGATTAGGAGTCATATTACTTCGTTCTAGTTTGAATAGCATCTAAAGGAGCAATATCATCACTATCATGTTCAAAACGATGTGTACATCTCACACAAGTCTTGAGTTAGGGAGACCTTCGTATTGGTTCATTAGTTCATTCAAATTCTCAAAGAAAGAGCTGATTAGGAGTCCTATTACCTCGTTCTAGTTTGATTAGCATCAGAATGAGCAATCCAATCACTATGGCGTTCAAAACGATGTGTACATCTCACACAAGTCTCGATTTAGGAAGACCTTATTGTTGTTTCGCTAGTTTCCTTCAAATTGTCAAAAAAGAGCTGAGTAGGAGTCTTATTACTACGTTCTAGTTTGATTAGCATCAGAAGGAGCAATCTCATCACTATCGCGTTCAAAACGATGTGTACATTTCACACAAGTCTTAATTTAGGGAGACCTTCGTATTGGTTCATTAGTTCCTTCAAATGGTCAAAGAAAGAGGTGATTAGGAGTCATTGATAAGTAGGTTTCGTACCTACTTATTGGATACTATTTGGTTTCATTTGATGCTTTTCTAATAGCTATCTAGTGTAAATTCATGCATTTCCCCTTTTCGTTCGGTTTTTGATTCACTAGCTTTATTATTCGGCTTTTGCATTGTTTTTGATAATGTTGGCTCGTGGTGTTGAGCATTTGTGGATGGGTGTTATTTGATTGTTTGTTGCTTGTGCAGGTCATAACAGTTGATGAATTTTTGCAATAGCAGCACTGCAGCAAACTGGCACCTGGCGCAGCTGCGCCCCTTTTACAAAGGGCGCTGGCGCAGCTGCGCCCATCCTGCCCATGCCATGCCACTCCTGCGCAGCTGCGCCCCTATTACAAAGGAGGGCGGCGCAGCTGCGCCTGTCGCCAGCCAGCCATGCAACACGTTCCATCCAGCGAAGCAGCATTATCCAGAAATCATGCAATGCCAGATTTTGAGGGATCAGTGGGTTTAGCTTTTATTAGTGGGAATAATAATAAGTCAAAAGAAGACAATTTATGCTTGGATTATTAGCCAATTTTGGGAATTCATTTTGGTAGCTCTGCTCCTACACGAAATGAGAATAGTTACTGTATTCTAGCTAAAAACAGGAAAATCATCAGCTGAGCATAATTTGCATTTGGGAACTGAAGAATGGAGCTATATGGATGCTGAATTGGAGATTGGGAGCAAGAAATCAACTATCTACACAACTTGAAAAATCATCAGAAGTTGCAGAACGGAACAGGGAGCTTGAATATTTTCTATTTCTGATTAATTTTTCTATTCTGTAATTATGATGATGAACCAATTGTGCATGATGAACTCTATTATTATTATGAACTAAATCTAATTCTTGGATTATAATGGATCTTTTTGCTTGATTAAGAATTGAAGTGCTTCCTTATTTTTACTAGTTGGTTGTGAAATGAATGTCTAGCATAATCTATACTCCCCATGTTATAATTGCTTGATCACCAATTACTGTGATAATTTATATGGAATTGAGAAAGGAAGTATAAATTAAGATCTCATTATGCTAGCATAATGTTCATAATTATTACATTCCTCGTGAAATTAATGTTTCGTGCTTAGGATAGAGATATAACCGCAAGCACCATGTGTGGTCATTTTGAAAACTTGTCTTAAAAAAACCCGTTTGATTGTAATTCACATAGAAATATAGTGCGTTAGTCATCTAGGGTGTTCACATTCATTCTATCAATTGTGGATTTAATGTGATATGGGTATGGTGCATCGAGAGATGGCCATATTTTACTTTCGTGTTTTCGACCAACATTCCATAATAACCAACTAGCAACAATAGGAAGCATGGAAATCTAAATCGGCATTAAGTGAAGGGTTCAACAATCAAGGAAGTGTGCTGAAAATTGCCTTTTGTGGACAACATTAAAAAAAGGGTTCAACAATCAAGGAAGTGTGCTGAAAATACTCTGGAGGATCTAGAACAACCTCAACCTATGGCGGACGAAGCACAAAAAGCCTTAAGAGATTATGCTACGCCAAGAATCAATGATTTGCAATCAAGTATCTCAAGGCCAGCCATAACAGCCAATTCCTTTGAAATCAAACCAGGGACAATCCATATGATCCAAAATTCTGTCCAATTCGGAGGAATGGTGGTTGATGACCCGAATGAGCACTTGATAAATTTCTTGGAGATATGTGATACATCCAAATTCAGCGGGATCTCGGAAGATGCGGTGAGATTGCGGTTATTCCCATTCACATTGAGGGATAAAGCAAAAAGTTGGGGGGGGGCTGCACTCGCTACCACCCGGGTCCCATTACCACTTGGCAAGATTTGGCCCAGAAATTCTTAGCAAAGTTCTTCCCACCGGCCAAAACTGCTAAGTTGAGAAATGACATATCCTCATATGAGCAACATCATGGAGAATCCTTGTACGAGGACCATGGGTGAGGCGGTAACAAGGAACTCATTGAGAAAGTGCCCACATCACGGTTTTGCCCCAATGGATGCAGTCTTTAACCACCATTTTACAATGGGTTTGAATTATTCAGACACGAGCAGGCATCGACTTGCGGCTGAGCGCAGGGTGGTGCCATTCATGGGTTAAAAAACTATGAACGAGGGCCCTGATTGAAACCTATTGTGGATCTACTATGGCTGGCCAAAAACAACTATCCAATGGCCATCCTCCAGAACCACTCACACCAAATAAGTGGTCAGGAATACTAGAGGTTGACACAGCCACTTTCAACTTCAAAGCATCAGATTTTCAGCTGATTTACTTATGGGGCCAAGAAGCTTGGACCCACATATGTGAAGGTAACAGGTCCAACCAAGTTTCCATGATTTTTTTTAGTTTGGTGTCAGAGCTTTGTGCAGGTTCTCACGCTTCGGGAGCAACTGTGCCATCAACGCGTGAATCTGTGCATCTTTGTGTAGCCAACTATCAGCGGCCAGCAGAATCACAATAATCAGATACAAACTACACTCCGAGGGAATAGGTAAACCACCCAAAATTTCTCGTGGCAGCAACCGTTTCAAGTAATAATTCACAAGCCTCCAAAACCTTCTCAATCCTCCGGGGTTTCCAGCAAGCTCCAAGCCACGCAGAGTCACACCGAGCTCACAGATTAGGAAGGGTCACGGAAATGAGTGAGAATTTGGGAGAAACTTACATGGCCAAAACCTGACAGGTTGGAGCAAGGCCAAACATTAGGCTTCACAGAATTTTGGAAAATCCAAATGGAGTCAATTGTTCAGTTTGTTGTTCCTAGCAGACCTCAAGGTGGACCCTCCCTAGCCGATACCAGGAAGTCCAATTCCAAGAGGAGGGGAAATGGGAAGGAGTGCAATGCCCAAAGCTGTATTTACCACCAGGAAGTGGAAAGCAGACCTGCCAGACAGCGCAGCTGCGCCAATGTCACACGAACAGACAGCGCAGCTTGCGCCCGTCATCAGCACTGGAACCTTAATCGGCTGCAACGAAAACAACTGCGCCCATTTGACAAAGGGGACCGGCGCAGCTGCGCCGCCTCCCCAGAAACTGCCGACTGGCTGAAATTGTTTGGAAGAAGAAGGAGAGCATTGAGTGAAAATGCTGAACTCCCCACTCCATAAAAAGCACAGAAAAAATCTCAACCTTCCCCCACAAGGTATTATCCACCAGTTCCGTATCCTCAAAGGCAGCCAAAAGCAGAAAATGGACAAAGCAATTGTTCGATAACGTTTCTTGAAGGTTTTCAAAAAAGCATTCAAATCAATATTACCATTCGCAGAAGCTTTATGAACAAATGCCAAAGTTATGCTAAAGTTCATGAAAACTATTCTGTCAAGAAAGAAGAAATTGCAAGATTTTGAGAATTGTTGCTTTGACAGAGGAAATGCTAGTGCCGATATTACAGAGGAGTAAGCTACCTCCAAATGTGACTACAAGGATCCAGGCTGTTTTCACCATTCCTTGCCACCAGTTGTGAGACCCTTTCGGTTTATCAAGAAGGTGCTTTATGTGATCTTTGGTGCAAGGCATTAATCTCATGCCATTTGTCCGTGTTTACTCAGTTGGGGATTACCAGCTCCCAAGCCGCAACAAAATGTCTCTCTTCAGCTAGCTGATCGTCTTCAGTCCACTTATCCGAGAGGTATTGTGGAAGATGTCTTGGTTAAGGTTGATAACACGTTCCATTTCCTGTTCCCAGCTGATTTCTATAATCCTAGACTTTGGAGGACGGACAAGGAAAGGACATCCCCATCATACTTGGAGGGAGGCCATTTTTCTAGCTTACCGGGAAGGAAGAGACCTCACTCATTGATGGTGGCCCAATAAAAAGGAAGAATTGACAATGAGGGTTTCAAGAACCTAAGAGGTCCGACCTTTAATGTCTTCAAAGTCTGTATGAAATTTCCAAACTGAGGAGGACAAAGTGCTTCGAGTTGAACCATCATTGAACGAAGCTGGTACCCAAGGAATTCATTAAGGCCACACATAGGGATATGCTTGAGCAGACACTAACAGGAGGGACATCGACTTGGACGAACACCGGGAGAAAGAGGAGAACTGATGAGTATGCTCATTTTCTAGATGCAATACCCAAAGTTGGCAAGATTCAAGGGTACCTATTGAGCCCTTGAAAAGCTCAAACGAGTGCATCAGTTCAATTAAAAACCATCCAGTGATTGGTACCTCGAAACTCGCTCTCAAAACCCCTGACCTAGTCATCTCAGGTATGCTTTCCTAGGCATTTCAAGATACATTACCTGTTCATTATTTTCTCTGCCACTAAACATCCTTTGCATGGAAGACAAACTGATAAGAATCCTCAGAGTAATTCAAAGGGGCTATGGGGTGGCTCATTGCAGAGACATAAAAGGAATTCCGGCCCCGCACTTTTGCGTGATGCACAAAATCCCTTGATGGAAGAATGACAGCAAGCCTACCATAGAGGCATGCAAAGAAGGCTGAATCCTATCATGGAAAGACAGTGGTGGAAAACAGACATTTTGAAATGGCTAGACGCGGGAATCATTTAATCCCCTTTCTGACAGTCCTTGGGGTGAGCCCAGTGCAAATTGTGTACCGAAAGAAGGGAGGAATAAACGTGGTTAAAACAAGAGAACAACGAGCTAATACCCACCCCGAACAGTCACGGGGGTGGTTGGGAGAGTAAGCATGGATTAGTCGAACGCTCAACAAAGCCACAAGAACAAGATCACTTCCCACTCCCACTCCCATTCATTGATCAAATGTTGGACAACTTGCAGCGGCTATGAGTACTTATTGTATGTTGGACGGGTGTACTCTGGGATCTAATCCAAATTGCTATCGCTCCTGAGAGGATCAAGAACAAGACCACTTTTACTTGCCCTTATGGAACTTTTGCTTTCAGGCGCATAGTCTTTTGGTCTATGCACTGCTACCCTGCCCACATTTCAGCGATGCATGGATGGCAATAATTTTTGACCATGGTGGCCGTGGACATCCAACATGGCAGGTCATCATGGAACGACTACTCCAGTGAATGCCATATAACTTCTCAACCGTCTGTCCAATCATCTATAATACCATTACAATCTTCTCATTAATTCCCCCCCCACAATATTCCAAACAATTTATACTATCCATACCCCAACCCATTAACCATCCTTCCACCAAAATTACCCCCCCTACCCCAGACTCCCCCCCTTAAATTATTTATTCACCCCCTCCCCATAATTGCCCAAACTCTCCATTCCCAATCCCACCCCCCCACAACACACCCTTTATAACCTACCCTCCTAAAAGTTCGAATTTCCCAAGCATTCAAACCACACTTCTCAACAACCCCCTTCCTATCACCACCCCCACATCCCCCCCCCCCATATCCCCCCCCCTACACAATTCCCCTCATAACCTAAACCAAAATCTCATTCCCCAATCAACTCCTCCAAATCCCAATAAATCCCCCCCCCTATACCCCCCCTCCCATATACTAATCCCCTTCAATTACACCAACCCCAAATCTCCACATATATCATCACTATCCCCCCACCCCTTCATATTTCCTATTACAATTTCCCTCTCCCCTCCCCTTAACCACCCCATCCCTACAACCACATCCCTCCCCCCCCTCAAACCTATCCCCCCCCCCCCATCCCCCACCCCCCCCCCCCCCCCCCCCCCCCTCTCCTTCCCCACTACTCTTAATAAATCCCCCCCCCCAACTCCCCCTAACCCTCACCACACACCAATT
>CM068378.1:37927240-38070152 GCA_034770075.1 Aralia elata
CATGCATGCATGAGGTTTTTCAAGAAAATATTTCAAACTTAACCACCTGAAAAAATGATTATACTAATTAAATTCTAGCTAGTAGAAGTCATCATTCCTTGAATCTGTTCTTTTAAAAACACCCTTCATATGATTAAATGTACAGAAGTTGTAATGATAGTTTGCTAGATAATGCTCTTTAACTAAAAGAAATTAAAAACATTGTGAAGGCTTATGCTGGGGCTTTTGACTGCTGGAGCTTCTGCAGCAGCAGCAATCATATACTTGGCACACAAGGGCAATACTAGAGCAAATTGGGATTGCCATCTGCCAACAATATAACTCTTTCTGCGAGCGCATATCTGGCTCTCTGATCGGTTCATTTGCAGGAATTCTCATATTTATACTGCTGATCTTGCTGTCTGCCGTAGCCCTTTCTCGACGTTGATTAATGTACACGGTAGTGCACCATTACATTGCGCATTCTGTGTGTATTACTTCTTTTGAGTTCTGTAGTCCGTTATTTCACTCTTATTTTCCTCCCCCTCCCCCCCCCCCCCCCTCCCTTCTCATTCAGTGTGTATTATTTCTTTTGAGATCTGTTGTCGTTATTTCTCCTATTTTACTTGTTTTTATTATTTTTTTCGCTTTCTATTCTCCTGGATGGTAGGAACTCACGGCTGTGGTGTCTGTAGGGTTTTACAAGGGTCCAAATGTTTGTGGCTTGTGTTATCATGTTTTCTTTCCATGTTTTCTGAACTGGATATATTGATTTCTATTGGTCATACTAGTGGTCTCTAAATTCAAGCAAAATTTGTCTATAAAACAATTGTCCAAGAAAACAAAATAGAATACTATCGATCTGCATCATTAACTTCATTGCATCACTTAAATTATGAAATAAATTAAACATACATTGATTGGAGGACTCTTGTACAAGAAAGGAATGGACATCTACTCATAGTGTGATATAAAGTGATTATGGTACTCCCTCTGTTCCACAAAAAGAATTTCAATCTTATTGACAGTACTATAAAAGTACGCAATGTCCTCTGTAATCTTAATTTCATTATTACAGCTATTTAACTAATAACTTATTATTTTAAGAGTAATTCATGAAACAAAAGTACATCTTAAATTTTATAAATGAAATTATTTTTGTGAAACTGAAGGAGCATAATATAATTGTACGACGATTTTAAGTAATGAAACAAGCAAGGTTAATATGAGAAAAGTTATCACCTCTTCGTCGCAGGTCAAAGTAAGCGTTTTCTTGAATTTGGCTGAGGTTTTGAATATCTGGCAAGAAATGCATGAGAGCTTTGTTGTCAGCTTCAGTTGGACTAACCCCAGGTTGTTTCCTTATCATCCAACAACTTCCTCACCGTCTCAACTCCATCCACTTATTAGTAGTAGGCGGCATTCCCTCTTAGTTTTGAGTAGGCAGAACCATTCTATTTTGATTCTTCTACACATTCTACATATTATAAACTCTACATATATATATGCTCCATGTAGAGTCCTCCAAATGATACCATTTGGTTCGATCGCCATTGTATCTATAAACTCAAATGCTTCATTCAACAGCCCAGCACGGCCAAGCATATCCACCATACACCCATAATGTCTTATGTTTGGTACAATATTGTACTTACAGTATACTTGTCCCTCTTCGACCTTCCCAACATGCCTAGGGCCTGTTCCGCAATGATTTATTTTAAAATGATTTATAAGTTGAAATTTTAAGTTGTGATTTATAAATAAAAGTGTGCGGCACTATTTTTACTTATAAGTTAAAAATTAAGTTAAAACAAATTGTGAAAATATTTGGGTAAAATGACTTATAAGTTAAAATGAATTGTAAAGATAATTAAAATAAAAACAAGAGAGTCGTTACATTTAATCAAACTTACTTATTTTAAAATGAATTATAAGTCATTTTTGAGAAGTAAGAAATTGTTACTTCTCAAAAATGACTTATAAGTCATAAAATAAGCCACACACAAACAACTAAATAGTAAAAAACTACTTATAAGTTGGTTTCACAACTTATAAGTTGTTGCTGAACAGTACTCTCTACAAGCAATTAACACCCCAACAAAATTAAGTAATCTGATCATTCGGTCTGACGATGTTCATTCTTGGCATCTCTTTGAAAAGACATATGGATTGCTCAGAATGGCCATGAAATGCTAACCATACAATTATTGAATTCCATGTTGACACGAGTTTCTCTCGTACCTCAAAACAATGAAATTGCTTTGTAAATGCTCCAGCACTTAATTTGGATACATACCTATAAGTGCATTTCCATGTACAATGCTCAACTCTCCCTAACCCATTTCCAAAATGGAGCTATGTATCTTTTCTCAACATCTAAAAGCCCCTGAATTAGCACAGGTAGTCAAAAGACTAAACATGGTTACCTCATAACCGATTATCTCATCAAACATCTCAATTAATGCTTTCTTATGCAACTCGCGAAGAACATATCCTGAAATCATTGCATTCCAAGTAACAATCCCGCTTAGGCACCTCATTAAATAATTCCCTGCCAACTCCTTATCACACCTCTCTTTGCATACCCCATAATCAGCACATTCCAAGAAACCAAATCTTTCATCGTCATCTCATTTAACATCTGCCTAGCAATACCCAAATCCCCTCCCCTTGCATAGGCTGCTGTCAAAGCTGACCAAGGGACAATATCTCTCATCACCATTTCATCAAAAAGCGCACTCATAACTCTTATGTCTCCGCAATTCGCATGAAAATAGATAAGGGTATTATTCCTAGCAAAGGTATTCGATTCAAACCCATGCTTTGTAACTTTACCATGAATCACACAACGCACATCAACCCAATTAAGCTTAATATAAGGTTTGAGTAGAAACGGGAATGGGTAGTATTCGAGCATGGGCTTGAGGCCCAGATCCCCAAGGCAGCTCCTGGTCCCATCAGGCTGCAGAAGCTTCTCATAACCTGTGGGTGCCAGTGCTGAAACTTTGGTGCCCAATTCCTTGGCGCGTGCATGGGCCTCTTGGATAATGGGCCTCAGGTTTCTAAGATTTGGGCCTGAGGCAGAAGCTTCTCACAAATTGTGAGACCCAGGGCTGTAATTTCGGTGCCCAGTTCCCTGTCATGTGCATGGGTCTCGGGTTTTTGGGATATGAGCCTGAGGTTTGGACCTCAAGCCCACATCCTAACATGTAGTTGTCGAGACGAACATCTTGTTTTTCCAGCATAGAGAGAAACGTCCATTAATGAATTAAGTGGTCTGGTTCGGCAATTTGAACTAACAGTTGGTGGGCGTATTGTATGGGGGATCAGAGGGCCACAACTGAAGTCGTAAATAAGTTTTCTTAGCACAGAGCGGTCAGAGTTGAATCCATTTACGATCATGGAGTTGTTTTACAGGTCGGAAATTTGTGCATGGCATAGAATCGACGGCTGGTAGCAGTTTGAGCTTCCAGTTATTCTCCTTATAATTACATTTCCTTCTGTTTTTAATGAACGCTCTGCTTTCACTTGGATTGGGCTAAATCCAATGCTGATTATATTGAGATGGGAAAACATCCAACAAGGCTTTGGCCCATTTATGGCCTACCTGGCTCTCATTTGTTTAGTTTTACACTTTTCACCATCTAATCTTTTCCTTCTTAATATTGTGTGCGACTGTGCGTAAAGGAAATCCAAGTCTTAATATTTTTTGACTCTTGGTCATGATATGAGAAAAAAGTGTATGATTATTGGACCATGTGTTCAGACTTCAAGCAAAACAGTATTTATTCATGTTTTCAATATTAAAGTTTCCTTAGCCAAATCCAATTACATTATGCAAAATGAGTACTAAACCCTACCCCCACGTACGACGTCAGGATTATTCATGCATGCACGCATGCATGCAAAACATTCTAGACTTATATATGTAGTCGTCTGAATATTGATTATATGTCACACACTCACACTAATATCCATAAAAAAGTAGCTCAGCCTCTTTGAGTTTTAAGATAAAAATAAGGAGTATATTTATGTTGTTGTCAAACTTTAGACCAGACCAAAGTCATCTGCCGATAAATTGGCTGGCTCAAATCCAGTGGAATGGCACCGCCCTCGTGCATACTCTAGCTAGTTGGTATAGTCTATATTTTGACCTAGTTCTAGTTTTTCACTTGAATTCAAGAACCATGTGCTTGATTTAATTTTTTTCTTTTGGGATTAGTACTAAAAGTAGTTGCCGGGTTAAAGTAGTTGCCGAGTATGGCCAAAGATAATCGGTGAATCCATAGTAACCACATGGCTTATGCAAGTCGTACGTTACTTGTTTAATAAAAATTAAACAATCATAGAGATCAATTATTATAGACGTATTTAGACATAACATTCCTTGCTTTAATTTTTCACCATTAAATTGAAGACTAATTAATTGACCATTTATCATGAGGAAAAAATATTGAAAGAATTATTTTTTTTTCTACCAACTCTGGGACCAGGGTAGGTTAATTCATTCAATTAAAAAGATACGAATTACATCAGGGAAGATTAATTCATTCAATTAGAAAGATACGAATTACATGTATAATATAATTGAGGAGATATCTACCATATCCAAAAATGAAACCTAAATTACAAACTTTCATAATATAACATAAAAATAAAATAATTGTTGGAGACATGCTGCATCTCGCACCCAAATAGCATATTTGCGATCGCCATCACCATAAACGAAAACAACACTACACAGAGAATTCAAGCCCCTAAAAGGAGAAAAATGGCTCCCACAAGAATGGAGAAAGACCGCGAGATCTAACTCCAAATTAGGAGAAAACAAAATCCCACAAAAAGAAAAAATAAACTCTGTAGAGAGATCGAGAAACAAACAACCAAATAATAGATTAATGATAATAAAAAGATCTGGAGAGGGTCTCTTCAAAAAAGAAAAGAAATTACCCCGAAATCAAAATCTAAAATTTTGGAGGCTAGAGTTTTTGGTTAGAGAGAAAAGAGTGAGAAGAGAGAAGATGATTAGCGTTTTATATACCCTCCTAATAATCAAAAGAGAGAAGAGAATTATGTTAAATGTACCTAGCTAGGCAAAAGAGGGAAGAAGGGAATAGATAAAAATGAGAAGATCTTATTTTTTTAAAAATTAAAAGGAAGAATTTTTTTTTTTCATCCATTTTCTACCTTTTGAAATAAAACTCACAAACACAACCTTAATAATTTTCAATATCTTCAGTTACCTTTTGTGATATTTTGCCTAAAGACCTAGATAAGTCCCTTTCAGCAACTTCAGTTACCTTTTGTTATATTTTGCCTAAAGGCCAAGTTAAGTCCCTATCCCGTTTTATCATAAGTGGAAAATAATAGATTATCTTTTGTGAGGAATTAATATATACTCATAAAATATTAATGTAATTACTTACTTGTCCATGTCTCAGTACTGTAGATATGATTAACCAGAAAAGTATACAACATGTTTTTCCATAAATAGTGAGACAGTTCAAGCTTATCTCCTAATTATTTTTGTACTATTGTATCCAATATATTAGACAATATAATGAATGAGATCCCATGTATAATTAATGTTTCCTAATCACGGGCTAATCAGTAGTAAGCAAGATCAGTATAATGATTCAATTCAATTATTGGTTTATGTACACGGTATCTACCCTTTAGAACTTTCAACTTCACATTATATGGATATGGATCGTTGCCTAATTTCTGATTCCGACTTTTATCAAATTAATCAATCTTAGCGAATGCTAAGTACGTACGATCAACATGTGACACCCTCCAAACTTCAGTAAAATGTAGAGGATTTTTATTTTTATTTTTATTATTATTTTTATTATTATAGCTAGATTTGTCAAAATATAATATAGCCAAGTGCATAGAAATTGATCGGTTGATTTAGGAATTTTGTAGTATTCGAATGAGGAGATAATATAAATAACACCGAGAGATACGCACTAATTTTTTAAAAATTTTATCACATAAGAAAATTACAATATAGTCGGTGGCAAACTAACGTGTATGTGATTTTGTTATATATAGTATTAAGGGTTTGTACTACATTGCACTCGCACTATTTTGGAAAGGAAAAAGTAAAATTGAATATTTTATATTTTTCCTGGTGCACCAATTGAAATTGAAAACACAATTTGGACTATGTGCTGGTTGAATAATAACCCCAAATCTTTCTTCTTCTTCTTCTTTTTTTTTTTATAATAATTTTGTAACATCACGTTGACGTACTAGTTCTCAGCTAATGGTGCCTATTTTTTTTTCATATCTTCATTAGAGATCGATCATAATAAAAATAAAAAATTAAACTGGAGATTGATTTGAATGTGATTTAAAATTAAGTACGATTACATTTTGATTACTATATAATATTATATCTAATTTAAATATATATTTTTCTTTAAAAAAATAATATTTGTAAAACTTATAAATTTTAAAGATATATATCTTCTTCATATTTATCTTTAATGGAGTATTACGAATATTTACTTATTTTCATAATTGTGACATAATTATGTCATTTTACACTAATGAGAGAGAAATTTTTGTGAGACAAATAGACTAGTTGAATAATTGTTTGAGTTGAATACATTAATTTGTGCCACTCAGTGTCCCCTACCGTGGCTTCATGTCTGAACAGAAGAGACATGGCCCACATAGCCGATGCCAGCTCACCCAATTTATTAAACTACTAGTTTCCTACTGCTAGACTATTGGTAGGGTTAGGTTAGGCGTTGTACTTTTCTTTCCAGCTAACCAAATCAGATCGCTCCAAAGTTTGACTAGTGATTTCCGTCGGCACTGTCTTTTCCCTTTTTTTCGGCTCTCGATAGGCTATTTGACTTTCTGACTAAATCTCAGCCGTCGGATTCTTATAGTTTCGGAAACGATTGAAATTCCTCAAAGAGATGACAAATCACATGTTAGAATATTGGACTATTAAATTACTCTTGTCCCATAATAAAAGTGCATATTAAAAAAAAGATAAAATAATAAAATTATTTATATTTAAATTTTAATTTAATTATATAGTTTTACGTAGATGACTAGTAAAATTTCATAAATATGTATAAATAATATAAATATGACAATTAATGCTAAATATATTTATTATAAGAAAATTATTATAAAAAATAGATTATTTAAAATAAATAGACATTTAATTTGTGATTACTTAAAATAATACTCCCTCCGTCCCAAATTAATTACTCAGTTTTGACTTTTTTAAGTCAAATTGACTATTTTTAGAATTAATAATTAAGCATATATAAATATATTTCTAAAATTATAAAAAATGGGGTTAGTAATAAATTGTATATACTTTAGACGGAGAGAGTATTAAATTTTTCCAAATACGGAGTGCGCTGCTTTTTGGGCATTATTCACTTTAAGTCCTTAATTAAGTATGCTTTCAAAAAGTCCTTAATTAATTATAAACAAGTTTAGTGATGATACGGAGGAACGTAGTCAAGAAGTCAAAAGTTGGTAGATAATTAGAAAAAGGAGGAGGGTATTTTTAGTATTACAGTTCTTGAAATGTAATGGAAATTAAACTAGCTACTTGTAGAGGAGTGTACCATGCATGTGACAGGTTAGGTAGTAATTACCAAGTATCAGCCACTTAATTAATGCCTTAATAAAGGATTAGATAAGATAAGATAGAGAGGAATCTTAAATTAGTATCCAAATACAATGTTATCTCATGTGGGGTTAACTAGTAATTGAATAAAATAATATTTTTGTGACAAAAGATTAATACAAAAAGGAGATACAAAATAATGTGAATGGTAGTTATTAGTTATAACCGTTGGACTCACTCATGTATGTGGAACATCCACTAATTATAATCTAACATATCATTTTGTATTTAATTTTTTGTAATCATCATTTATCACCGTAACATTACTCAATTGAATATTTCTACTCCTATGTTAACAAACAAATACTAATTTTGATGAGTCTTAACTTTAATGAGATTTATGTAAGTTCTGAAAACAATAATTTAATTTGTAATTAGTACTCCTTCTGTTTCACAAATAAAATTTTATCTAAATAATTTTGCAAAATTATATATATATATATATATATATATATATATATATATTCACGTATTTCTTCTTTCATTATAGCGTTTAGCTTAGCAACATTGACATAGTAGTAAAGTCATGTCATCTCGAGAGCCATATTAATATATCATTAATCTCCAACAAGATAATTGCTTATAAAAAGTTACCACTTCGTTTTCAGTTCATAAGAATTTTATATTGAAAATTTTAAAAAATTGATATATTCACATGATCTTCTCTCACATAAAGTTAAAGCGGATCTCATCTTCGTGTGAAAAGAGACCATGTAAAAATATTAAAAATCCAAATTTTGTTATGTGTAGAGAATTGATATTTTATAAGGGAATTTGATACTTTTAAAATACTTTTTCACATGTATAATAAATAAAACTCAGATTCATGTGAATAAAGTATCGTAAAAGTTACAATTTTTCTTAGTGAAATAACAATTTATATTGACTTCCATTAGCTAGGTGGAGTATTTGTCATTTTTGTATTACATTAATCAAATTTTGACGTTTTGGGCTTTTGCCGCAGTCAAATATATGTAACAATACTGACCCTTGTTTTTGTGTTGATATATATATATATATATATATATATATATATATATATATATATATAATATTTGAGTAAGTGAGAAAAAAAAAAAATTGGTGTGAGATTGAAGTAGATGTGGACTTTGGTAGTCTTGTACACATTAGCAAAGAAGAAGAAGTAGCAGCAACGAAAGAGTTCAAAAAATTCATTAAGGAGATGGATTCAGAATAGAAGAAAGATAAAATTAATTTAAAGTGATTCAAATGAGTAATTTGAAGAAGAGGAATTTGATACTTAGAACACATGAAAAGAATATTTTTAGAATTTATTCAGAACATGTGTGATGTAGTACAATGGAGCAGTTATGTATTAATTTTGATTAGAAACTACAAAACAATTTTGTAAGATTTTCAGGTACAACAGAGCAGCACTTTTGAGTTACAAAATTGCATGTTATAGACTTGTTAGTTTTTGCTTTTAGTGGGTTTTTTTTGTTGATTTGATTGTTAATTGGGGAGTTGGTTTGTACTTCTAGATTTGTGCAGTACTTGATTTAAAGAATCAATGATATATAATTGCAGAGCATATAAAAAATCTAAAATTAAATCCAGATCTTGTGGATTCAATTTTATTTTGCAAAAATAAAATTTTTACCTTTTGCGGATCAAAAAAACAAACAAACAAACAGTGGTTATGTTAGCCAGTTTGTTGGAAAATGATGTGTATTTTGGCATGAAAATAATGTGATAAAAATTTGTCTTAATTAAATTAGTTGATATAAATATATATCCCAAGAAAGTAGTAGCATATAATTTTAGTTAAATACTAGTAAATGACAAGTAACACCATCATATCCAAAGTTTCAACATAATTCAATCTGTACTGTACAATTATAAAAGTATTGTTATATATTATGAAAGTTTTCAATCGAATTATGATTGCAACGTATGTGCATACATGAAATAGATAAGAATTAAAAAAGGTCTCACTTTAATTTATTCTATTTTATCATATATATACTTCCACATTAATCACAATCTAATTTCGTCAAATATTTATCTAATTACGTATCATTTTTTCAATTATAATTGCTCGATGACAGGGGACCCAACACACAATGCATGAGCTTCTTACCGTGTCCAATTTGCTAGCTTTCCTATTTGTCAATTATTTGTTGGTTCCCACTACTTTGCAAAGATTATCCTTAACCACCCCTTCCTCTCTTGTGTTCTTGTACGTGTGTGAATGCCAAATAATTGTTGTATATATATATGTATGCAGTGCAATATATAATTCTGGCGAACCCTTGAAAACTCTTCATTTTTTATAAAAATTAATGAATGCTTCATTTGATTTTAAACATTTCCATACACATTTAAGTACTTTAGAAAACCTGGAATATATGCAATCACATACTAAACACGAATATCAGTTAATCACAACCTTGCCATGTGAGTTTATTTAGTAGTAATAGTTTTGGTGATCGAATACCTAATGGCTAAACATGTTTGCGTGTGTTTCTATAGGTGCATATATGCAGCGAATAATTCTGTTAACGGCAAGAAAAATCATTCATCCGTCCCAAATTAATTGTTTTTCTAGGACTTTTTAAAGTCAAATTGACTATTTTTAAAATTAACAATTAAACATATATAAATATATTTCTAAAATTATAAAAATTGAAATTAGTAATAAATTATATATACTTTTTTTTGGTTATAATATCTTTACCTATATGTTAGCAAAAATAGTAAAAAAATTAGTTTTAAAAATAGTCAATTTGACTTTAAAAAGTCCTAAAAATGCAATTAATTTGTGACGGAGGGAATATAAAATAGCTAGTTGATAATTCCGAAATATATGTGAACTTTATATTAAAATATAAGAAATAGTCCACATTGATTGTAAATGTAATTTGATGTGGGCAGCACCGGCCCTAGGCTAAAGCCCAAGGTGTCCGGGCTTTAGGCCCACTAAAATTGACAAATTTTTAAGGTCCCCAAGAGATATTTGTGTTATATATATATATACCCAAATAAAAGAGTCTAAACTACGTCAGTTTAAATCTAAAGACCCACAAAAAATTTACCCAATAAAATAGGTCCAAATCTTAATAGCAATTCGCAAAAGGCCCATTTTTTTGTTGTCGCTTTAAGCCCTTAAAAACTCAGGTTTGACCCTGGATGTGGGTTGATATAGACCATAACATATTTCCTTTGATAATTAACTTTTTAAAGTAGGTCAAAAAGACTAAAATGTGTAACATATATTGATTCTCTCATTGAGAGTTCATGCTTGCGGTTGACGCACGTTCGAGACGAGGCGAGGCGACATGTGAAAAGAGATAAGTGCAAAAAACATTGAATCAGTGTATAACTAGTATGACTCAACTTTTTCATTAATTAATTTCATTCTCACAAGAATTCTTTCAAAAAGTTCTATTTTTCTTTTGAATTGTGTATTTTGTGCACAAAACATATGATTCATTTAAAAGATGTGCTACTTAGTGTCATGATCATTCCAGACAAGAAAACTAGATACAAAAAGAATTGCGGACCAGTTTTGAACACTTTGTTATGGTCCCATTTTAAGTTAAAGCTAGTGTGACTCAGCTTTTTAATTCATTAATTAATTTATTCTCACATGATTTTTTTTTTATTTCTGAAAAATCTATTTTTTTTTCTTTCGGTGTTAATTCACATGCATAAATCTAGATGTTGTATTTTGTGCACAAAGCATATGTATTCATTAATTATTGTTGTCCAAGGCTAGAAAAATTAATTCAATTGCAAATGAAAATCTCATGATTTTTTTTCTTGTATTTATATGATAAGAGAGATAGGCACCCAATGGTAACTAACAGCGTATATATTATTAATAACCTATTGACCTGCCATTTTTGTAACACTTGTCAAAATTGAAAAGAAACCTAAAAAAGGAAAAAAATTATAGATAAAAAGTCATAAGTAGTACTAGTATTAGAGTTTTGTCAATTGGTACATAAATTAATAGAAGGGTTATTATCACATATTCACCTGTACTTCCGGCCCATGAAGATAAGGGTGTTCCAAGTCACATTTTTTTTTGAATAAGTCTAGGCGGACATTTTTTATTAGACATCTTTTTGGACATCTCCTATTTGGCTTGTTTTTTTTTTGTTTTTTTTTTTTGGTATTGACTCCAAACATATTCTTACTAATTATTTTAACTCAAATTTTAAAAAAATCAAAAACCCCATACAACCCATTTTTTGATATGTATCCAAATTACACCTAAAATTTTGAATTTTTCATAATTAGTAAGAATATGTTTGGAGTCAATACCAAAAAAAAAAAAAAGTCAAATGGGAGATGTCCAAAAAGATGTCCAATAAAAGATGTCCATGTAGAAAGACTCTTTTTTTTTTTATTCAAGAAGGAAAAATTAAATGATAATTACAGAAAAGTTAGACAGAATTGAATGCCATAAACAAACCACCAAGTTGCCTTACAATCCACGTTTCTTTTCTCTCCCCAAAACCACTATTTATAGACTTCTGTTCTCTTCACAACACCTTCCAATCTTTCTGTTACCCATTTGAGCCTTCCCCTCCTTTACCCCACTGCCCATTATAATTTCATTTGCACCAGTATCATACTTATTGCTAGACTTGATTCCCCTGTTTTCTTGATTTTAGTTCTCTTCCTTTTAGGAATCAATTTCGAATTCATAGATTTCAAGATCAGGGTTTATGTAATTTTGGTAAGTATAGTTACAAGAATTCCAGAAAAAAAAAAAATAATCTATTGGACCTTCCTGAGAGTTTTATGAGGTGTTAAGACTTGAAGAAGAATGGAAAATATTTCTGAAGAACAAATGGAATTGCCTCCTGGTTTTCGATTTCACCCGACAGACGAAGAGCTTATAACTCATTACCTAACCCCAAAAGTTGATAACACCAGTTTTTGGGCTGTAGCAATTGGGGAGGTTGATTTGAACAAGGTTGAGCCTTGGGATCTGCCATGTAAGACCTATTATTATATATGCTTTCTTATTCTTTATTGAAGCAGGTTAGTTTGTGAGCCAAGTAGTTACGTTCTAACCTTAAATTTATATGGTTTTGATGATTAAAGGGAAGGCGAAAATGGGTGAGAAGGAGTGGTATTTCTTCTGTGTGAGAGATAGAAAGTACCCAACTGGTTTGAGGACTAACAGGGCAACTGAATCTGGATATTGGAAGGCCACAGGCAAAGACAAGGAGATTTATAAGGTGAAAACGCTTGTCGGGATGAAGAAAACTTTGGTTTTCTACAAGGGGAGAGCTCCTAGAGGAGAAAAAACTAATTGGGTCATGCATGAATATAGACTTGAGGGAAAGTATTCCATGAATAACCTCCCCAAAACCGCCAAAGTAAGGAGCTCATACTCTGTTTTCCTCTGTTTTATAGTACTAATTTTCATTCTTTTTGATTATATTCACTAATGTTGTTTTTTCTTGTTTGTTTAACAGAATGAATGGGTAATTTCAAGAATATTTCATAAGAGTTCAGGTGGGAAAAAGATGCATGTATCTGGATTAGTGAGACTTGGGAATTGTGGTGACGAATTGAAGCCTTCTAATCTTTTTCCTTTGTTAGATATATCAAGCACAACAATGGTGGCTGAGACCTCTCACGTGACCTGCTTCTCCGAACAAATGGAAGACACCTTCAACCCTTCTGTATTACCCTCCTCATCTCCAACAAAACCCTTTGATTCCTCATTTCTCTCTCCAAAAATCCCAATTTCAAACTCATTCTTTTCCACTCAAATTTCCCTCCCATACCCAGAATCTTTTTCCATACAAGATCAATCAATTCTCAGGTATTTCCTCTTAGACTACAATGGGGAAGAATCAGAAATGATGAAGAATTCAAAAACAGACTTCTCACCGGACACCGGTGGAATGAGTACTGATATGTCATCAGTTGTCTCCAATCATGAAATGGGCCAGAGGTCTTATGAAGATCATGAATATCCCATCACTTCAGGTGGACCAGTGGACCTTGATTGTCTATGGAATTATTGAATTTGAAGATAGGGATTTTGGAATTGAATGGAGCAAAAGAATATAGCTAGCTAGATAGAGAAGAAGAAGAATAACAACAACAAACATTACATGGTCCTTTACCAATCATTGGTGTTACAGAATTGTTGTTTTGTGTATAATTATTATAGATTTCCTGCAGGATATATACCAGTAATAGGAAATGAATTGTCTTGTATCATAAACTCAATTTACTGTCTATTTTTTTTTTCTTGGGGTCTCCTAATTTTAAGTCTCATCAATGATCAATTCATGGAGTAATAGAACTTTAATTTTGAATATGACGAAATAAGTTTTATTTTTGTTTTTTCTTTCAATTGCATCTAGTCAATGTTTTCTTTTAATGTAACATAATCTGTAATTTATTAATTTCTCTTTAATTTGTTTACTGATGTTCATATGAATCCAAGTATCATATATACTAAGAGGACTTAATTAGTTAGTGGTGGATAGAACCGGGCAGGCAGGGCAGTATGGTTGCTCTTCCTATCTCATCAGTCAATTCCAGGATTTTATGTTAGGCCACCAACCAGGTTTCCATGGTTGATTAAGATTATAACTGAGAATTTTAAACATTCATATATATATATATATATATATATATATATATATATATATATATAAGGTCATTTTATTTATACTAGGTATAGGGGCACAGACGTGCGTGTGATAACAATATTTTATAATAATAATAATAATAATAGAAATAATAAAAGGAGATGATGATGAAGAAGAAGAAGAATTATTTTGGGTTTCAGTATGTATTTGTCATCTTCATGTACTTATCATCATTCAATAAAGAGAAACAAATAAGGTATGTATATAAATAGTAATAGAGCAAGTACAAAATCATATCAAATCTATAAATAAATAAAGTCAAACTCTTAAAAAAATCATGAGTTTGAAAAAACAAAAATTACTCTAAAGTTTCTCTATACCTTTCACTTCATGTACCTACCATCAGATGGAAAAAAAATGAAGAAATAAGTATAATGTGAACAATAAATATAAAATCAAATTCTATGTGAACAAACTAAGTAATTTTAGAAGAGTGTGAGAGAGTCAAAGATTAAGATTGTATTTTAATTTGCTTTTGTACATAAGAGATAGAGTGAGGGAGAGAGAGAGAGTAGAAGAAGAAACGTGGGTAACTTCTTAATTTCAAAAACCAGATACTGAGAGAGTAAAAAAAAAGAAAGAAAGAAGTTCTAGATAAAAAAACAAACTAAAAGAAATTACTGTATTAATTTATTAGAAATTGAAAAAATATGATAATGACATAACTAATTGGCGTAAATGAAATGACGAAAAAGATAAGAGTTACAGTTTTTTTTAAGATAAGATATGACCCAAAATCAATAAAAGTAACTGATTAAAGTTTTAGACTTTATAATAAGATTATATTTTTGTCCTTTAACCATTTCACTCATTGACTTATCGTATATGTTTGACCATTTATTCTTTAAAAAAAATATAAATAAAAAAATAAAAAAAATGTCTGAATAATATACACCATCTGTCTGAGAATATGCATTGACATGGAGCTTCCACCTTTAAAATATGCTGCAAACATATGCTTAAATTTATACATTTTCCCACAAAAATGAAACCAACTTTATTTCATAAAATATGGATATTAGGGGGAGACACGCTCGGAGACTATCCGTTAGGTGATGACTAACTTATATTTCGGTAAATATAATACTACGTTAATCGAAGGAATGAAATAAAATATAAAAAGAATTGAGATAAAAAATAATATATTTGATAATTATTTTGAAGGATATTATCGTAATGAAATAAAAATTTATTACATCTCCTTGATTTTTAATTTATGTAAGAGGTGGTGGGTTAAAATTCATCAGAATTTCAATGGAATGAATATATGTGATAATTTTTTATCATCATATTACACTATCCACCACCACCAATAACCAAACGTACACTTGAAATACCTTAGAATATTCAATTCTTTCCTCTATTACATTCCTTCAATCCAAACATAGCATTAACATTTATTTGATTTTAAAGATCTTCCCGTCCACAAAATGTACACCCATTCTACAAATTAATCAAGTTCAAAAGGTTGAGACTAATCAAAATAGAAAAATGATATATATAGAAAAAAATTACGTCGACTTTTTGATTGTCACAATAACTTTCTTGGAGGGATGTGTAATAAGTGAGGTTATGCTATAATTATTAATTCATACTAATTTCATATATTGATAAGATTCAGCATAAATTTATCACACTCGTCAAAATAACAGTATCTTATACATACTCTTTTATTTTCTAGGTCAGGGAATTTTTTTTTATTTGATATTATATATATAGTACTCCCTCCGTCCCAAATTAATTGCTCAATTTTGACCTTTTAAAGTCAAATTGACTATTTTTAAAACTAATCTTTTTACTATTTTTGCTAAAATATAGGTAAAGATATTATAACCAAAAGAAAGTATATACAATTTATTACTAATTTCAATTTTTATAATTTTAGAAATATATTTATATATGTTTAATTATTAATTTTAAAAATAGTCAATTTGACTTAAAAAAGTCATAAAAAACAATTAATTTGGGACGGAGGGAGTAACTTTTAATTAATTACTACTATTATATTTCAGTCAAAACATAATTAATATTATACCTTATTACATTATTTGGATACTAACCTTGATTGTACAAAGTTGGTATAACGTCTTCAACCAATTTTTTTTTTTTTTGAAACTGGTACAATGTTACAAAAATATTATATACATAAAATTTTATAATAAATACTACCCATCTCATTCAAAATTAAAACAATCACAATCCTAACATAAACATGAATATAAATTTCACATAAAGCATAAATACTCGTCTACGTTAAAATAATAATAATAATAATGATAATAATAATAATAAAACATCATATTTTCGTTGAAAATTAAATTTGAATTTTTGAGATTTTAGGTGTAAATTTTATCCATCAAATTAAGATATCATTGACAGTTACCAACCATCAGTCATTCATGATTTGATGCATGCAAGTGGTATTATTTGTTATTTATTGGCGCCCAAGTGAGATACTATGTTCTTGATCAAATCAAGTTGCTATTATTATTGGCCTTATATCTGTATTATAAAATAATACTTCATTGGGCCAACAGTTGATCAAGAATAAGTCTACACTGACATATTTTTGGGACATGGAAATTGGACATTTTCATGTTCCCTTGGTTTTTTTTTTTTTTTTTGGTATTTATTTCAAACATATTTATATTATGGATTTTTAAAAAAAAGCAAAAAAAACTGAAAAAATTAGGTGTAATTTGGATATATATCAAAAAAATGGTTGTATGGGCCCATACAACCATTTTTTTGATATATATCCAAATTACACCTAATTTTTTCAGTTTTTTTTGCTTTTTTTTAAAAATCCATAATATAAATATGTTTGAAATAAATACCAAAAAAAAAAAAAAAAAAAAAACTAAGGGAACATGGATATTTACATGGACCGGTCCAATTTTTATGTCAAATTGACCGGTCCGCGTAGAAGGACTCGTTGATCAATCATATGATGAGTTTGAATTATTACAAAAAAAATAAATTAATTAATATTTCAGCAAAATTGATGATTTAGTGATTTACTTTAATTTGACGAATTCAAGAATGATCATGGTGAGGGGCGTAGGCAAAAATTTACGTGGAAGGGGACTGAAATTTTTATAATTTTTTTTGTAAATTAAAATATTCATGTATTATGTATCGTTACATTTCATAATATTTTTTTTTCATACTAGGAGTATAAGTTAGATTTTGAAAAAGGAAAAATCACGATAAAAAGCTACCACTAAGCGGATTGGGAGATAAAGAAAAAGACTATAAATAAAACTTTTAATTTTTAATTTATTTACTTAATTTTAGAAATTACAAATGAGTTTTGATATGTATTGAAACATAGAAATTAATTTTATGTGTTATTTGAATCCTAATACATTACTCTTCTATTCTAAATTATAAAATCATTATTAATTTTTAAAAGTTAATTTGAGATCTTTTTAAACTCAATAATAATTTTTGAAAAGGAGAAAGTATAAATTTATATTCTAAAAATATATACGAGTCACTATTATAAAAAAAATTATACAATTCACAAGGATTTAATATATAAATTAGCACTCGATGGCATGCAATCGCGCTGTATGTGTAAATTATGTGGAGTAAAATTAGAATTTTATAAAATTTGAAGGACTAATAAAAAGATAAAAAGATTTAAATTAAAAAAAACAAAATAATAATATATTCAAAGTTATAAAGGTAGAAGAGTAAATATATATATATATATATATATATATATATATATATATATATATATATTAATGACACGACAACCGTAACCCAAAATACTAAAGCCTCCTTGGAGGCCTTATAGTGTAAGACCCCGAAAATTTTAATAAATAGAATTTAATTTTCTTCTTATTATTATTTTAAACAGAAAAGTGTTAAATCGATAATGATAAAGTTACTAGTAAAATGTGACAATTGAGATGTCTAGTAATAACGCTAAATCACTATTCACGGGGTACTATTCACGCTAAAACGCTTTTACATTTTCTTCGATCTTCGAATTACGTCATAACGTTTATATAAGCTGGATACGAAAATTATACGGTATAAATACGAAAGTACTATTCATATGAATATACTATTCATTTATACAAAAAGTCAAACTAGTATGTCGGGGAATATTCCTTCTGTCGGATATAGAAAGTGATAGAAATTGGCGGCAAAACTTTAACCGATAACTGTTGAAATACCCGGTGATAAAAATAACAGTAAAACGCGTTATTCCACAGTAGTACACGGTATTCCACAGTAGCACACGGTGTCGCACAGTATTTTATATTATTGATTCAATAATTGATAAAGTAACAATTGCACAATATCTTGATTCAATAATTGTTACAGTAGCATATGCATAATATTTTTATTATTTGTCACGACACAGTAACTCGTATTATTTGAAATTATTAGATTAGTTAGCATTGTTGTCAATATCTAGAAATTATGTCGAGAAAAAGGGTTATTTAATCGCACGTCGTTTATACGAAAGACCCCTCTTTCCTGGGAATAATCTGGTTGTCAGTATTGCGAGTATATGCTATCTGTGATATTAATGCATTTAACACAATAATACAGAAAAAGGGATTTATTTTGATAATGGAGTTATTTTTTTATGGTTTTATCTTTTGATGATGGAATTATCTTTTGATAATGGATTAATCTTTTTGAATAAATGGATGGATGATATTAATGGAAGAAAAAATGGATGGATGATATTAATGGAAGAAAAAATGGATGGATGATATTAATGGAAGAAAAAATGGATGGATGATATTAAAAGAATATGGGAAAAAGACCAAAATGCCCTCACCTTGATTTTCCTATAAATAGGGAGAGTTTGCTTAAGAAATTTTCACACCTTCATTGCTTATACTTCCTCTCTCTCTAAATTTCTGAAGTTCTCTTAGTGTGCTAGGCTATTGTGAGTATTTGTGAGAATACTAGTATTATCCGAAGTTAGTAAACTTCATAGAAAGTAACATCCAGTTAACGAAGGTAGGGGATATCATTTCTTTCATACTCACATATAATATCATTTGTTTTCATGTTCGTAAGTGATATTATACTCATAAAGGTTGTTATTCATTCTGTATTAATTTGTGGGGATAACCTGGCCGTGCGGTATGACGCATGCCTGGTGAATATCCTTTTGTATTCAACCTTTATTATTCTATGGGAATAACCTGTAAGTACGAGTGTCGTACCTGGTGAATACCCTTCTGTATTCATTCCTTATTAATCTGTGGGTATAACCTGTTCGTGCGGATTGACGCATACCTGGTGAATAACCCGTCGTATTCATTACTTATTAATCTGTTGTGGAAATAATCTGTCTACGCGAATTATCGCATGACAGGTGAAAATCCATTTGCAGTTTCATATATTCTGTTATACTCATATAATTTATCATTTCTTTTGTACTCTTTAAGGGATATCTTTTTCTTTCACATTTCTCCATTTATGATAAGAAATCCTTGTTTGTTTCCAAAACCTTATTTTTAAATGGAGAAAATCCCTGAAAATTAGTACAATATCCTTAATAGTTTGTGCTTCATCTAATATCTTTTCACTTGAATCTTTCTATACGTTATAGTTGAAGCATGAAATAATTTCTTGAATATCATTCTTGAATTTGACTCCACAATTTGGTTATCATGTTGGCAATTTGGTCAATCTTTGATACTGATTAAATTATAAGCTTTTCTTATCCTTAATCTCACTGTATCATTGTCATCATCCTCATCCTCATACTTAAATTGTGATGATAGTTCTCTTTGGCCCGTAGTGCAAAGATGAACTGGTGTGACATGATTTTGACCAAACTGTGTATTGGTATAATCATGACTTTTTGTGTTACAAACAAAGGCGCATGGTGAAAGTTCTCTTTGGCCTGTAGTGCAAAGATGAACTGGCGTTTGGCGTGATCATGACCGGTGATGTTACAAATAAATATCTTTGGCACGTAGTGCAAAGAGAGGCTGTTAAAATTGTTGATTGGTGTTACAAATAAATATCTTTGGCACGTAGTGCAAAGAGAGGCTGTTGAACATGAATTATTGATTGGTGTTACAGGGACATAATATTGGTGGTGATCCTTTAATTTATAGAAGATGGTAGATATTATAATCTACTTGACTCTTCTAATGGATTGTTTATTCCGCTGCAATTGTTATTGTTGAACAATTATAATATCTTTAAATCTCTGATTTATCATTGTTGAAGACTAAAGATAATTTTTATTCTTCATTATCTTAGTCATGATATTTCTTACTGGGCTATTTGAGCTCACCCTTTTCAGTTTTGTCCCATTGTTCTTCTCAGGAAAGGAAAATGTAGCTGGGACTAGCCGGGGAGTGGAGTGATGGTCCGAGTTAGTGGTTGTCCTCATCAAGTTATGACATAGTTTAATAATGATTGTACTGGAGACTTAAAACATGTGTTGTCGTCTTTTTACGGCATTGTAATAATTTGGGTTTGGATACTGTGGTACCATACGGTACGATATTTGTATGGAAGTCACAGTATGTGTGTGGTCGTATTTTGCACGACAAATATTAGTTGTAAATGGGAAAATTCGTATTTGTATTTATATTTTGTAGAATGTTATTGGCGACTCAAAATGGGTTGTGTGGACCTATTTTGGGGGCGTCACATATAGTATAGATTACTAAGATACTTTTTTCATCTTAAAGAATAATTAAAAGTACAAATTTTTTTATTTTCAAAAAAATAAAATAAAATATATAAAATAAAATATAATTAAGTTATTTAATAAGATTAATTAGTATAAAAAATAAAATACTCATCTATTTAAATAATTTTGTAGAACCATTAAGAATAAATTTAAAACTTTTTTATTTTTAAATATGCATATAAATTGTACTTTACTCATCATTTATATACTCCCCAGTTCCTCTGTCCCTAAAAGATAACAACTTTTCTTAATACGAAAACATACGTACTCTATTATTAGTGCCTAGTGGTGTGCATCAATACATATACCGCATCGAATCGTACTGAATACTAAATTTTATGAAAATATGATACCAATCTCAGTACCGAAATACCAGTATTATCGTACCGGTAATACCAGTTCGATTTTACTCATTCAATTATTACTTTTTTACAAAATTTCTTTATTTAATATAATCATATTAATGTTAAATTAGGCTATTGTTTTTTGAGAGAGAGTGAAATAAACATCGTAAGATAGTAAATGAACTCAATAAAATAATCTAAAAAATATATATATTTATATAGATACATACTAGGTTGGTGTAATGTATTTATTTGAATCTTGATCCAACTTATATATAGAGTATATATATGCATGCTTGTTATCTTCCTGACTAGGTAACTTGCAATAAGTATCAATAGATGTTTTATGTAGTAGCTTGTTGGCTCTATAAGCGTTCAATTTCAAAAGCAAATATAAGTTATGCATTCCCAAACTCCAAGCAGTTAGTAGAAAATTAATACTTTGTCTCACTGTGAATAAATATGAATGGTCCGGGAGAAAATTTTTAACTACAACTAATAATATTTTTACACCTCAATTATATATTTATACATACATAAATATAAAAATAATTATAAAATTAACTATTCAATATAAACGATATGATGCGATAAATATCGATTAACAAAATTTATATACAGATATCATAACGGTCAACCGATATATACCAATACCGAATTGACTTTATTTTTTATCGATTTGAACTGATTGGTACGGGTAAAAAAATTGACTTTACCGAATTATACGAACACCCCTATAATAGTGTCTATTTGCCAAAAGGGATGGCAACCGGCAATTGGCAAGGCAGGTCCCCACCTCCCCATACCTTAACCGCTCGCTGTACCAATATCAGGTTAATTTTACAGTTGCTTGCTTGCGTCAGCTCAAGTGGGACCCACGCGTGCCTACTTTGCCCTCCACGTCACCTCCAGATACGTCGACCCAGCTGCCTGCAGGTGCTAGCTTCCAAGTTGACACGCAAATAGTAACGTACTACAAATCATACGAACACTTTGCATAGTTGCATGCACCCCGGCCTTTTGGCTATATTCCTTAAACGTCGAGGGAGGGAGGGAGGGAGGGAAGGAGCGAGCATTAACATGCATTTACTTGCTTTTGTAGGTTGTGAATTTAATGCAATTACTGTGACATACATACATACATAATGATATTTCTAATAGTACATGTTAAATCTTTTCCTAACCTAAACCAAATTAGTAATAATGATGTAAAAGTACGCACTCAACAAGGTAGTAACAAAAGTAAATTAAATTAATTGTACCTGTCATCTGAAATTACTAGTAGCTAGTTAATCTTACCTATTACTATGTGCGTTCGTATAATAATATGGTCAACATGATCTTTAATGGCGATTGACTACTTTACTACATGCGTTATTCCGGACAATTATATGTGTACACTCATTTATGTTCACATGCATGCACCATCTACATATATTTTTTTTTTGAAAACATGCACTATTTGTTAAATTAAATTTGGACCACCGACCGTGCCACAGAATGCTACTAAATTATTTGTGATTTTACGATATTATGTCCTTTGCCCCCATAGAATTTTTTTTCTTTCTAACTTTATCCCTGGGTTGAAGCATTAATTTTAACCTTTAGCAAACTCTATTTTACGATATTATGAGAAAAAAAAATTTCTAACTTCATCCCTAGGTGGAAGTATTAATTTTAACCTTTAGCAAACTCTTAATTACTCTATTTTACAAGTTAAAACCGTGGACATTTTTAAAATCATGGTAATTTTCTTATGTGGTAATTGTTAGTGAGTTCATAATTGTGTATGCTGTTAAGCTAGTAACCCAAGAGGTTCAATTAAATCTTACGTACAATTTATAAATCAACCAATTCGGAAATAAAATATAGTTGAAATGATTTTAGAATAATGATACACCGTCTTATTTATCAGTCTTACCTTCTGATAATTATACACTCAAGTGAAATTAATATCTCTAGACTTGTAAGTATCTACTTATTGTGTATATAGGTACGTAGGATTAACAAATAGGACTAAGTACCATTTTTATTTTTTTTTGGAATGAAATACAAAGTTTTTGGAATTTTAATAATTAACAACACGTGTGTAATGATCAGGGAGTAGGATTAAAAAACGTAACACCATAACAAGTTTTTAGCATAACACGTTCCAATATTTCTGTAAGATGATTCTTAACAAGTTCCTCTTTTAGAATGTCATATAACTCCTCCTCTAGCACTAAATACAAAGTAATTACTGACTACTAGTGCCACCTGATTGCGCCTTTGACTCTAGAAAGAGTCTTACAGTAGAGAAGATGAGCGAAGGTTCAGCCATTGCACCATTCCCATAATCCCCACAAGCAAGCCTCTTTGATATAGGTGGGATTAGAGAAATTCCAAGTTCATCAACTGATAAAAGATGCTTTTCTGTGAAAACATTGTTCCACATGTAGGTGTTCATGGCAGGGGCCACAAATAGAGGTTTAGCATAGTCCCACGCTCGCACAATGCAAGTCAGCAAGTTGTCACACAATCCGTTAGCAATCTACAGACAACAAAAGGAATATTTTTAATGAAACCACAATGACAGAAAAAAGTCAAATTATCCCAGTTATTCAAAATACAGAAGCACGGGCAATTTATCCATAAACAGCAAAATCGGTGAACTCCATTAGATTTCTCCATTTCCTCACCAAAAATGTTGTCAAACTCTATAGGAAGGAAAACCTGATCAATTTGTCTAGTACAGCCCTGAAATTCATGCAACTTATGGTAGGCAACTAGGCATTGAGTCAACTTGTTTATCATGACGGCACACAATATAATGACAGCGCGTAGAAACACAGGTGCAGTTGTTAATTAAAATGTAATATCACTACACAAGTTGTCAATGAGCAATGAGTCTACCTCCCCTCTGATCCTTGCCAGACCACACCAGCCCAGCCCAGCCTAGTTTAGAAACTCACGAACGAAATAAGCTCAAAAGGTGCGAGGGACAAAGTACAAACATTGCACAAGTCGCAAGTATACATTACCTTGCCAAGTGTGTTTGCTGATAAAGGAGCAATAACCATTATATCAGCCCACCGACGTAACTCAATGTGAAGAACGCCGTCACCTATCTTTGACCAAGTGGACCATTCATCATCATCTGTATATAGAACTACATCCTTAGAGAGGGATGCTCTATCAATGAAATGTAAAGAAGCCTTAGTTGCAACTGCTCTTACTTCTGCCCATTCAGAAAAACAATTGCAAAGATTACCAAACTTTATAGCTGCTACACTTCCACTAGCAGCGAGTAAAACCCGGGGTTTTCTGGGAGCACCATTAAGCTGCATTATAGGTTCTGTGTATGCCATAAACTGTTATTAAGCACCAAGAAGGATATTCACCTGATAAAAGAAGGCCAGCAATTTTCATAAGAAGCTACACGAGTTTCAACCTTAAAAGTGTTGGTAAATCAATCCGTGCGCATAAGAAAACTTCTACTTATGGGGAAGCTTCTTCGATAACCACTAAACTTCGCGAAAATAAATTGAAAGAAAGAAACCAAACAATCCATCATTGTGTATTTATGAGCACAGGCCTTGGAATCGATAGTCTAATCAACAAAATACAGGTATGGATATAACCAACATGAAAAATAGAATAATTCTCCAACCAAACTGCAAAATAAAATAATATAACCAAAATGAAAAATGAAAAATAAAATAGGGGTGCAGGGTTATATGTTCAATTGTGGTCTTCACAATTATGAAGTCATTGATAAATTTTTCTCCCTTCTTCAATTTATTTTAATAGTACATGCTGCTTGGAGGTTTACATTTATGCTTGATCTTTATTAACAATTTGACCAGGGCCAACTTCGAGAAACACCACTATGTGAACAATTTAAGTACAAAGATTAACAGAAGATAATGAACAATAATAGAAAGTAAATTAATTGTTATAGTTAATCGACATGAAATTCAATAAGACCCCAGTAAGTGTAAAATAAATTGAGCAATACCATCAAATCACGAAACTTTTACAAAGAGCATAGATATAGAGCATATAAGTATTAAAAAGAAAAACCAGTAATCCCAAATTATCGTGAATCGCAAAGTGAAAACAACTTAGGATAGCAAGAAACCAATTAAACCAAGAGAATCAGGATTAGCTTAACAATGAAAAGGTTAGGGTTCTGGGTGTGTGGCGAAAAAGGATAGAGAAGAAACCAGAGGAAAGGAATGGATTATACCTGAAAGGTTAGGGTTTGATTGTAAAATAAAATGAGCTATTAGTAGATTGTGGCCGTGTTCTCTTCCCAGTTTACCGTCTGTCGGCAGCGGTAGAGTTGCAGTGTAACCGGTGTTGACAATGACACAAGTAATAAATGACAGGGGACTAGGGAGAGATGGATTAGACACCGATTGAATTGGGGAAATGCTTTGAAAATTTCACTGTCAATATTGAAAGTTGTGTCATGATGTGTCTTAATTATTTCATACATATAAATTATTAATTGAATAACAGTTACTTTATTCTAGAATATAAGAGCCGTTCATGTTAATTTTAATTTTAAAAACTCAAATTGACTTCATAAATTTAAAATGACTTTTATACTTCAAAACAAAACAAAAAACATAAATAAGTACAGAAATAGATACTAAATGGCTTCAAAATATAATGAAAGAATGTTAATGATGTAACTAGAGTAACGGTTTTAAAATTTCATAATTAACAATGCTTCATTTTTTTAAATAAATTGTATGTAGCATAAGTGTGAGCTCGGTTGACAGCAAAGGAAAGGAGAGAATTTTTTTTTAAATTTTCAATTAGATGTAAATAAATTTTGTAGCAAAAACTTATTTTAAACAAAATAATATAAACATAATTACTTTTCAGTTTGTATAAATAAAATTATTAATAAAAAAAATAATATATCTATATCTACAATGCTAAACAAAAAACAAATGTAATAATTAAAAAAGGTTAAAATTACTTTTGTTGAATTTGTTAATGACAACCACTAAATAAGGGTAAAACCGTAAAACGACTTTACAAAATTCAAACCTACCTCGTTCGGATTTTTACAACCTTACAGGTTCCTATGGACCCCATTCTTTTATTTAAAATTATTTTAAATTTATAATTATGAAATATAATATTTTTATATAAAATAAAAAGTATAAAAATCCATAAAATAAGTGTTTATAATATTAAAATTAATTATAAAAATTAATTATTAAACATAAATATAAGTATTTATATATAATTTTAAAAATAATTATAAATATATACATGGCCGGGCCAGAGAAGGACTGGGTGGGGAGGATAACCTGGGCCCAACCTGAAGCACGTTCCTCCACAATATCAACTGGGAATGGGCCAGGTCAGCCTCCTCAATATGGCAACTCGGAAAATGCAGACGGGGAGTGGAAATTGGAGTCTCTAGTGCAGTAGTCTGTTTAAGAACTTGTGCGTTAGTTGAGGATTCAAGTAGCAATGATCGACCTCAAATGCTTCTCAAACATGGAGTTTCTATCTACTTTGGTCTATTTGTCATAAGTTTTTTTAAGGATGACATGATGTTTTATATCATGTGTAATTTCACTACAAAGCCCAAGCAAATCTCAGGATATGTAGTTTATCTCTGCATTTAAATCTTAAGTTTTCATTTTGACATTTACACTGCTAGCAACATTTCTCCTTTTCCTTGTTCCGTCACGGACAAATTTGGAGAGCTTTCTGCTGATCTTTTTGCGCCGGTGATGGTATTTCCTTCGTGGTTTAATATTTTTGGGTGGTGTTGACGCACATGCACCCATTATGATTCTTAACTTCAACACTCGAGACTAGACGAGTATATGTCAGCATTCATATATACTTAAGGCAGTTAAAATGTTTATCAGGTAAAAACTTAACCATCTCAAGCAACAGCAAGATATAAATACATTAACTGGAAGTGTAGGTGACTTGTTACCATTTAAGGGACACATATAATGTAGTTTAACTCAAATGGACATGCTTAGACCAGCAACAATCATTGATAGTTTAACCTAGAAGATCTTTTAGGAAGTTTATTCATATGACCCATAAAATCATAACTGTTCACTTCACTAACCTTCTTAACCATCTCCCGAGATCTCTCCATATAACAGTTGTGCAAAACCCAATGCAACTACATGCTGACAAACATATAGTAGGGGCATAAATTGGATCTTATCAGTCTACAGAATGAAATTTTAAATGATCTAAACTTGAAGTGATCCTCAACAAACAGTCTCACAGCAGGGAAAAAACATCATTAAACATGATGCAGAACTTCAAACAGGAAACTTTTGAACCACTTGGTGTTACAGGGTCCATCTCCCCAATTCGAAAAGATCGATGAGATCTACAAGACTCATTGCCTTTAGCCATGACACATCATTTTAAGCCCAAAAATGCCTGGGAAAGCAGGGTTTGGCCCTCCGGAAGTTCATTCATTTTTTTAGTGTTTCTTGTTTCTTTTTAAATAAGTTGTTTCATTTAATAATTAGGCTAGGATTGATGTCTTAGGCTATTTAAAGGTTACTTAGGGTTGTTTTTTGAGCAGACTTTATTCATGTTTTATCACTAAGAACATTTTAGAATTCTATGTTCTTGTGGATTCAAGCCTCGGGCGTTGAAACAATATATAACCATATTGTTCTTGTCTGTATCCTATCAAATAAGTCCTAATCATATTTGAGAACTGGCGGCCTTAATTGAAGTTAAAAGACCATACCAGTCGGGTCATAGCAGAAATCAACCAAAGAAAAGTCAGCTAGTAATGGCTCACTCTTGTATGACTGTATTAAGGGGTTCAATGTCTTAAAACAAGATAACTTAAAGGTTATTTGGCAACCCCGATGAAATGAAAACTGCACCGGTTTATCTCAACACCACCTGAAGACCCAAGTTTTATCAGTCATCAAAAAGGATAATGTAGACTACTTTCTTGAAATATTAAGGTAATAACCCAAAGTTGAAAATAAAGAATTGTCAATAAAGAAGATGGTACTGAGTAAAATGCCACATATCATCAGACAATATTCTTCATAAGGCATGCAGATGGATTTCCTAGAACTCCTGCCTCAGCAGTCCTTGATACATGTAAAACTCGGCAGATGCATTTGAGAGCACACAACATACCCACACACAAACACAGGAAATTCTCTACTTTCCTGCGCAAATTTTCAAGTGCAAGTTATAATTAGTTATCTGCAGTCAATGTAGTGCAGGTATGGTATGGGTACCATTTGTGTTACTGTACATAACAAGTAGACCAATCCCAAATATGCATCTCAGGTCTTCGAGGCATAACATTAATTTGAGCAAATATTAGTAAACAAAATTATTTTTGAAATCTCGAACTGTTGTGATCTAAGGACACACCTTAGAGTTCGGGAGGTATTTTGGCGAAGAAAGTGAATATAGAAAGCTGTGTCCTGCCACAAGAAAATTTATATCAGAAACATGCAATGTCTCACAATTAACTTCTTAAGAGAAAATGCACACACACACAAACATTAAAAAAAAAAAAAAAGGAGGAGGAAGAAGAAGAATAAAAAAAAAGGAGGAAGAAGAAGATGAAGTAGAAGGAATAAGAATCACAATCACATGTGTGTTTATACTGAATTACAAGTTCTTCTAATTTAGCAATGAATTGAAATTCGGAGAAGAAACTAAAGTAATCGTTCAGCGTATCATAACTATGGAAATTCTAAAATCCTATCAAGAAAAAAATATAACTTTAAATTAAAAAATGTCTAACAACCTAGTGATGATCTCATGAAACAAGAGTCCATAAGGGGAAAAAGTAAAATGACATTGACTGCAATAAATTGATATATATACATGCAGCATCTAGTATGTAGAAAATTAATAGAAACTATGTACCCCTCAATAGATAATTTCGTTTCTTCTTCTAAATGTTAAAATGTTCCCAACAGAGTAAAAAATCTATCACTTCCAGAGATAATAGTATCAGATTGGAGAATACGGCAAATAAAGGTTACAATTGGGAAGTAAAAGAGGACAAGATCAAAAAGGATATAAACAAACTTATAGACGCAATGAAATTTAAATGTTAATGTATCTATGCACAAACAGAAGAATAAATATTATTAGCTGCCATTATAAATACATAAAAGAATGAAAAAGGTGCATATTGAATGAAAGAAATCCGGATATTACTATGTAATTCCATGGGGAATGGGACAGCAAAAACAATTCAAATACTAAACCATTTTACAAATAATATGAAAAATTAAATGAGAGAACCTTTTCTTCTTCTTTATTTATCGGCGAACCATTTTACTAAACCATTTTTTTTTTAATGAGAGAACCTATACAATCCTTTACTACATTATAGATATAGAGAGATATAGAGCTGTATATGTATTGGGAGAGGGAGAATGAAGGACCTGCAGAAATGGCGGCAAAAAGAAGAAGAAGAAAGAGGCGTGACCCGTGAGGATTAATGTTAAAATCTCCCTCCTCTCTCTGCAACCGTATCAAACAATATAAACCAGCAGATATATAGAGCGAGGGCGTGGTACATAGTCTCCTCGTTCTAAATATATAATTTGACATTTAAGTCAAACGCCTACGTATTAAACTTTAAAATCGATACGATTTATAAAAATTAAAAATTTGAAACGAAACAAATTTGTAATTAAAAGTTTTTGTTATATACACTATACGATTATAATTATTGTGTCAATTAAAATTAAATAAATTTATATCAATTAATATATTATCGTTTAATCTCAAAAATTAAATTGTATCTTTGATTTTAAAACGAATGGAGTATAATTAAGTGAACTATTACACAAAAATATTATCCGTTTATATAATTGTTGCATACTTATATATAAAAAAATACACTTTCTCCGCATGTCTAACTATTTTGTAATTTTTCAATGAAGAGTTAGTTTGCAGGACAATTCAGACAATAATTGTAAAGCATCTCACTTTCCGTCTTCTTTATTTAAAATATAGTAGTTGTTTTAATTATAAATAAAAATATATCTTTAAATTTGAAACAAATTAAAAAATAAAATGTAACTCTAATATATAAAATGAGAATAATATCCTATAAGAGTCAAATCCATTATTAGTATATCTACATAGAGAGAATAACTATAAAAACTTCAGAGAAAAGTTTAAAATTCGTCGTCTTAAATGTATCTCAACAATGTGATGCTAACTAAATAAACATTTCTTAATTTGTTATATCATACTAGTAATAAAAAATATTAATTCAGCTGTACTTGAGAACTTCAAAAAGAAAGTCCATAAACCTAACTATTCCGTTCATTTGTAAATTTGCTACATAAATAAAGTCCAAAACTAATTATTTATAAGCTACTTACAAGATTTCGATTTTATAAGTACTCATTATATCATAGAAAAATAAATATTTTTTTTATGAAAATTAGAATCATTTCATATTCAAGTGATTTTATATAAATATTTAAGACCGATCTTAGAAATCTTTTTTATTGTTTGTTTAAAGTGTAATACATGTAATTTTAATTTTAAAAATTAATTTAGCATAAAAATACTTTACTTTCTCTTTTTTTTTATTGCAAATTATAATTTTTTCTAAATTTATTTTCTTCTCAAATTCACAATCAAAGTAAATATTTTGTCTCTCCTTTCTTTTCTTTTCTTTTTTTTTATAGGAAAATAAAAGAACCAAATTTGCATCAAAAGCGAAAATTGAGATAGTCTAATGTGAGTTGCACGTGAGCATTCAAGCCCATCTCTTTTGATATTTTTATCATGTAAACGAACATTCGTATGTCTACGACTCTACTTTTTCACTTTCGATTTGGTTGATTTCCATTCCAACCGGCAAGCAGTTCCCGTTAGACTGTTTCTCATTATCTTTAGCGACAGATATACTCCTTCATTCAACTAACGGCGACCTTATTACATCGGCAAATCTGTGCTGGACTTTGGTTTGGTCAGTACCCAAACATTCCCTTTCAATTGATCTCATATCTAAGCTGCTTTTGATTTCTTTTGACTTATGTATATGAGATCTGATCCTTTTTAAATAATCCCTACAAACTGTGCTAAGATTTTTTTGGTTTATACATGTTTATATTTAGGTATTAGGCTATGGGTTCAGTTGTTAAAATACGGTAGGCTTTAATTGGGAGAATTCAGTTCCATCTGTGTGTATAAAATTCATCTCTTTCATCAAACGAATTATATTATTGTTTTGTTTCATTATGATTACAACTTACGAGAATGTTGGGAGCTCAGATTTCATTTTTATTAACTTTGTGGGGGGGGGGGGGGGTTAGTTGGGAAGAGGGTGAGGTTTAGACTTTAGAGATGGATGTCAAATTGTCAATCAAGTACTCCCTCCGTTCTAAAATTAGAGATGCATTTTTTCCCCCCAAAATTAGAGATATATTTGTATTTTGAGACATAAAATACCATAATATACCCAACTTGCCATTTTCTTCATATACCATGATTGTGATACATGTATTGCTATCTTTCTATGTCACATACATGGGAAATTTGTGAAGTAATAAAATTCATGGCTCCCTTATGTAGCGGCTTATGTGCACCATTAATAATGAGTGATAAAAATGGATAGGCCAAGTCAGAGTTTATTAGGATGTATCATTTTAATCCATGTTAGTACTCCAGTGCTCTGATGGCCCAAGTTAGTACTCCAAAGCTCGCAATACGTTTGCGTAATATGAATATTTTTTAAGGATAAAGCTAGAAGTGGAAAATTGTCTATAAAAACCGTCATTTTTGAAATGTATCTCTAATTTCGGAATAGATAGAGTTTTTTGATATCTATGCTCATAATATATTAGGGTTGCAATTCCACTTTAAGACGGAGATATAAATTTCTTAAGTCCATTAATGTTTGTTGAGTTGGAGTACTGTTCAAGCAAACTTGGCCTGAATTGTACAATTATTGGGTTGTTGGATCGTGGCTTGTTACTTTAACAGCCTGCTTGCACTCCTGAATTTTAATTAGCAGGGGAACAATGAGGGGGTTTAGCACGTCTGATTTAGTACACAGATGTGAACTTATATGTACATCATTTATTAGCATTGTCCCAAAGAGCGTTTCTTAACTGATTACATAAAACTGCACATATTTTTAGTTCAGAATTTGTATATCAATCAGATCAGAGATTTTCTAAATGTGTTTTAGCATGGAGAAGATGTATGTATAGGATACGGTCAAGTTAAATTACTCAGAGCTGCAGTATATGATGTATATAAGTAACTAAACAGCTTATAGAGGGTACCTTTTCCAAATTGGTTAGAGGATGCCTAAGATTATGTTTGTTAGTTGGTGACTGGTGATGAAAATTTATTTTTCCTTTTCCCTGTAATTTGGTTCTGAGGACAATACAGATTTCAGTTGCTTTTCTTATGCCACCATTGTTTGGTAATGTTAGCTGTACTTCATATTATTTTAGTTTGCCAACTCCATGATATTTATATTTGGATTCTCCTCATGGGGCACTCTTTTATGGGGTATGCCACATTCTGGGCGCTTAGTAGTTCCAAGATAGAATTATATCTGTTTAGTTAATGGTCACTGTTCAAGATGTGTTTCAGTGTTGATATTTTCTCACGGCCCAATTAAGAGAATTTGTATGTATTAAGTAGCATAAGTAGTTCCCAACACAAAAGGGAGATTCTTATATAATTAATATGCAGGGCCAACTTGAATCTGGTCAAGACAACACAGTTCATCTTCTTCATTTTCTAGCTCGTAAATTTATTTTTTGCCTGCGGTTCATAAGCTTGTAAATTGCTAGCTTGTTATATGATCATGATTCATAATGGTGCAGGCTCTCATCATGTGATCAAGTTTTTTCTGTATACCCTTTGTGCAATATGTCAGTATGTTTTGGTTATTGTTGCAAAAGTTTTCGCTTGTTTGGTCTTTGAATTTTACTTCTAAAGTATAAATTATGTACGCCAAATATTTATTTTGATCCACATTCTTGTGTCTAATACTGGATTCTACTATTGACTTGAAGCTGGTTCTTTCGACTTGAAGTTGAATATTTCTGTCACTTTTTGATATCTTGAGATATGGCATCTAGAAGAAATATTCATTACAGTCGTCTTGCTGCTGATGACGATGATGACAATGATGGTCGTGGGGGAAAGTATGATGCTCGATTTGATTATTCGCCAAAATCCTTTGATGTGATTCCCTGGAAATCCATTGCACTTGCCCTGTTTTTACTCTTTCTTGGCTGTGGACTTTTCTGTCTATCAATATTCATCTTCACAGGTCACATGGGAGGAGAACAGTCCCAAGCATATGGCCTGTTAGGACTTGGATTCCTAACCTTTCTCCCAGGTATGTCAGAAAAAATAAAAATATGAGCATCAATTATAATATCCTGGTTGTGTTCTATTAGTGTATAAGTGATATATGATGAATCATGGAGCATTACATTAAGCATCCGATTCTATATGTGCCATCAATCTTTTTCTTTCGACTATTTTCCTTTGACAAGCAGAATAAAACCTTTTCTTTCAGAGGTTGACTGGTGAAATTTTTGAAAAAGATAGTTCTTAAATCTGCCTACCCCAACTAGCTTGGGATAAAAAGATTTTGTTGTGTTGAGTGTAGTTCTTAAATCTCACTAGTGAACAATATTCTGCTTCAAAAAAATTGTAATGGAGAGGAATATATAATGGAATACACCTTAATATGTGCATAATTTTTTGAATTGGCAGTTGGATAATTTGTTGTTAATGTGGTGCGGTCTTAGTTTTGCATTAGTAGCCAAAGGTTGTCTGTTCGGGGGTGACTTATAAGTTGGTTAGAGTGCTGCAAGGTTAATATATCCGACTGAAGAATGATACTGAATGTCAAAACCTTCATTAGCGACCTGTTTTTTTTTTGTTTTTTTTTTGTTTGTCTTCATCATTTCAATTGCATGTGTAATAAACAGTACAAGTTTACACATTGAGGCTGATACACTGAGAGTTGTCTGTTTTTATAGCACTGAGGAGTCATAAAACACTGATATAATAGCAGCTTAAGAGTGAATAATCTTGAGCATCATACAAATACTTTGAACAAAACCCATGAGAATTGAAAACTTTTCTTTTAAAAAAGCTTATGAACCTTATCTTAAAATTCTATGGAGTTTCTTGGGGTCTCTAAGATCAACTTACTCATGTTTTGCCAAATTAAGGCTCTAAAGCTTGAGCTGGCCCTGATTTGCCAATTTGGAAGCCACTTCCAGTAAGATTTGTGTCCTTTTTGCTGATAACATACCTGCAGTAAGATGGTGGAGAAAGTGTTTAACATCAGTGGAACTGAAGTTCTATTATGCATTCTCTGACATGTTATTACAGTAGTTTTTGATTACTTATTTAGTGTGAAATTTGAAGAAGATAGATCTTGATTTATATTTTATATTCCACTCACCATTCTACAATGTCAAAGGTATATACTCCGTATTTTTGTATGTTTATATCCTGTGGTCCTCTTGAAAATTTTTCGAACAAGTGCTCACTCTCAATGCTGACCCATTTCAACACTGCAGGATTTTATGAGACACGAATTGCATATTATTCGTGGAGGGGTGCCCAAGGTTATCGCTATGCGTCCATCCCTGATTATTGAGGGCCGAGTGCTCATAGCAGTCCTTGCAATTGGTGTTTTGTTCCTGTTTTATACTTAAATATCAACTGTATATGAATATTGTATTTTATTTTTCCATCCGAAAAACATCAGTGCAATTTTTTGAACTGATAATATTTTGAAATTAGTATTATGGGCATGTTAACTACTGCTTCTTTACTACAATAGCACAAGCCCCTTTGGATATCGATTGTGGTATAAAGGTGCACAATTGGCTCCATCAATTTGCTTGCAGTCGAAGGGCAAAGTTCATATGTTGTAGGGATCTAGATGAGTTAGGATATAGGTTATCGATTTATCTACTATTCCTGCTATAAATTGCGAAATCTTTTCAAAATATAATTGCGGCGTATGTGCATATACAGGATAGGTAATAATTAAAAATATTTCACTCTAATTTATTCTATTTTATTGTATAAATTTTTACGTTAGTCGTAATTTAACTTTGTCACATATTTATCAAATACTTTATCGATTATTAATGAGAAACCTTCCCATTTACTTGTGGAAATGAACCTTTTTTAATTGACAGGGAAAACAAGATGTCCTTCAAATAATATCACAGTAAAACTCGAAAAATGGGGGAATCATGGGACCCATATATTAACATGCAGAATTTTAATATCCCGAATAGGAAATAGCATCCAGGATTACCTGTTAGGGATCTTTGCTGCCATAACCTTCTACAATATGTATACTTGGTATATGTCTTCGTCTGGAACCATATGTTTGTACCTAAATAATGGCTTAAAGCTTCATCTGGTGTCTTCATATACAGAGACAGTGTCATCTCCTTTACAAGAAAGTTTTATTGGGGAAGTCCTTTACAAGAAAGTTGGCTTTGGTATCTAAGTAAGGCAAGTTTTTCCCTTTAATTTTACCATCAAGTTTTTCACTTTAATTTTATTTGGTTCCACAAAAATATTCCCACTTGCCAACTTTTTTTGTTTCACAAATAGAGTTTCTTTTTTTCGGTGAAATAACATAAAGTCCACAAGTTTGTCAGAATAATTTTATTATTAAAAATATATATTAACATTTGTAAATGAGACACTTTTTATGGGACAAAAAGATTATTTTCATATTTTCTTAATTTTTTTAAAATTTCTTAAAATACTTTTCACGTGACTTACATTTGTTACAACTTAACATCTGTGCATGTAATATTGCACACAGATGATTCTTGTATAGTTAAAAAAAAAAGACTAAAAGATTACTTTCCAAAATTCCTATCCAAATAGGGCAATTACTTAAAGCTCGTGCATCTAATCTAATGTTTTCATCTCAGTTCTCTATCAAATATAGGTTAGAAAGATGCCACACCTTCATCAAGGTTTATATTTTCTTGGCATGTTAATACGGAGTATATGTTTTAGTTTTCCCATATAAAAATGTATGTTATTAATTCACTTGTACATAAAATTGATAAGAAAAAAATTATGTCAATGAAAATTATATTATATAAAAAATAAAGTATATCATTGAAAATATATATAAAAAAAAAGAAGAAGTAAAAAAATTCTCTTTTTTTAGGGAGCATAATAATTAGAAAAAGACAATTAATTTGATTCCAAAAGAAGTAGAGGAGAAAAAGAAAGTATTTGCGCCCCCACGATTTAAGGTACATCCGTAATCACAAGTCACTAACAATAAAAGCCTAACAGACGTCACCGTTAAAAATAAATAAAATTTGTTCGCTTTCTACAACTTCTATAATTTTAATTGAAACTAAGTAGTAAGTATTACTTTTAGAATAAGGTCCAGCCAGTACGAGACGAGAGGGGGAGAATTAACGGAAGAGAGAGAGAGGAGAGAGAGAGAGAGAGAGGAAGGTAGTGAACTCTTCTTCTTTGGGTCGTCTTGTGGTTTCAATTCTGCAATACCCCTATCGGAGGAGGTATTATTATTATATCTTCGATTTTCTCTCTCCTCCTCCTCCTTTTCCTCATATAAACACTGAATTTACAAGATTAATTTCATCATTTTTCTCTTCTGTTTGTCTGGATTTCACAGAGTAGTTTCGATTCAGCGGAGCTTGTGCTCATCGCACTTCTTTCATTTCTCCTCCGTAATTATTTTTTTGAGTTTATCTAATTTCTCTTACATATTTTTCGTATATGTATTTATTTATGTTGTGTGTGCTTGCAAGTGATGAAATTTGTAGAACTCGTGCATCGAAATTGATTGTTCTAAGGGAATTTTCAGATCCGTGGTAGCTGGTGTTACTCTAGGGCTTTTGGATTGAACATTGATCCCCTTCCATTTGGCACTTCGTCAGAAACTGTAAAACGAAAAATTAAAGTTGTGATTGTTTTGTTGGATCTCTTTTGTAATCGTATGGATATGTTTATTGCCTTAGGGTTGCCCATTTATATCGGATTTGGACTTGGTTTCCTGCTTTTAATTTACTTGTTTGCTGGTTAGGAAAAACTTTTACTTGGAAATTTTATGAAATTGAAAGAGCTGGAACTGTGACCTAGAAAGTTAGAAGATGTTAACTTTGATTGCTTACTTCTATGATTTTCTTCTTAGCCTAAAGCACCATTTTGTTACAATGTAGCTAGAATCAGATATTGCTGTATCGTTGGAATTATTTTCCTGTAAATTGTTCAGCTGAGATACTAAGCCCCCATAGACATGCTCCAAAACTGTTGGTTAAGTATCTATGATTAGCATAATCACTAGGGTCAGTACGACTTGGATAATATGTCCAGATTAAAAATCAGAACATAGGATTTCATGTTGACTTCTGCTGAATTATTTTATTTTGTCGCTTCCGGCTGTTAGACTGTCTGCCCAGGAACAAGATTTTGCCGAAACTTATATAAGCAGTAAGCTTAGTCATTTTGTTATTATTGAGATCTTGATGTCTTTATTTCCTTGTTACATAATAGCAACAGTCAAGAATGAAGAATTTACCTAAAATCCCTTTTGACTTTGATTTGCATGTTGGTGTTACTGATCAATCCATCCCAAAATGAGAATCCCAACTTTCCTTTCAGGGTCATTCCAAAATAAGGCTAAACTTTTAAATCTAGGTGGAATGTCATGTTTGTAAGGAGGTGGTGCATGATATAAACACAAATGATTAGGAAAGTGAATATAAATACTGGTTTCTATTTACGATCTCACAACTGGATGAATGAATTATGATGATCCGGTGATCTTCCTTGCAACTAATTGATTTATACAGAAAATTTTCTCAAGGCAAGAAGGAATAAAATGCTAATTTCAATAGAAGTTTCCTACTTTACTTTGAACTGATAGATGCTGTCGTTACAGATGTGCTGATGCTTGTCAAGCTCACATCTTCTTGATTTAGGCCATACATTCACTATAATTTATTTATTATATAGTTACTAAAGCAAATTGTGCTGCTCTACCTGATGCATTTTTCAGAATGAGCAAATTAATTTTTCCTTAAAACTTATAGATACTTGTATCTAGTTCTTTGTAAGTAAATAATAATAACATTAGTAATTAAGCTGTATTAAGGCTGGTGCTTGCCATCTTTCAAAGCTCGGCATTATGCTAAAAAACCAGGGGTTAGGGTTTGATGTCAAACAATTAGGAACTTTTATGGGCTTTTGAACCCTCAGTCTTTATTCAAGCTACATTTTAGCAGCTCCAATGCTATTGATCTTTGTGTTATGCTTCCAAAAGCTGTTGTATTTCTCTACTATCCAGCATCATTGAGTTTATAAATTTGTTGGGATTATCGAAAAATCACATATATTTAGTTACCCTTCACACAGAAGTATCTACTTGTTTGTGGCCCTATCTTGAGTTAGGACTTCAAACCAAGCATTCTTATCATTTCGTAAATTGTGTCTGCTAAGTTAATTAAGTTCATACCACTGAAGTGGCTGTATTTAGTTGTATCCTAATTACATATGCATGTTCTACCACACATTCATTTGTGAATATATCTTGTATATTCTTACGTTTGTGCATTTAATAAAAAAAATTTCTCTGCTGTTATCTTAATTCATGAACCATTTTCCAGGACAAGAGAATGGATGGATCAGCTGGGCAAGGCAACAGTAGTGTGGAGATGTTCTTACGGAACTATAAGCTTGGAAAAACTCTTGGAATTGGTTCATTCGGTAAGGTGAAAATTGCAGAACATGCATTGACAGGGCACAAAGTCGCTATCAAGATCCTTAACCGTCGCAAGATTAAGAATATGGAGATGGAAGAAAAAGGTGGGAGCATATGCCTAAATGAAAACCTATATTTTACTGTTGGATAATGTCAATATGTTTCTGTTCATGAGTATTACACTGATTTCTTGTAACAACCGACTACGCCCCCCACCCCCACCCCCCAGCAAAAAAAAAAGAAAAGAAAAAGAATAACACTGCATTTTATCAAATCTGGTTGAGATCATAGGTTCATGGTAGGACCGTCTGAATCTGAAACATGCTCCCTTATTGTGAGCATTCACATGCACTAATTCTCATATCTCATTAACGAGCGTCATGTTTGCTTCTTGTGCCTGTTTATAAGATTTGGGATTAAAGCAACTCATTTCTATGGAGGACATCACATATACTCAACCATTCGGTTGTTCATTTTGTTTGTTCGATCTATATTATTTAATGCTATAAAACTTGTGTCAGATAGTATGTCAATATCATGACATTGCACAAAGTTGTGGGCCCTAATTCACGGTAGAATGTTTTTTTATCTTTACAAAATGTTGTTACTTTCCAGGAAGCTTAGGTTTTTACTGGTATATGGAGTTTAGTTGTTTGTGCTATTGTGCCAATGAGCTAGCTTTAATGCCATAGACGTTGACTTTTTCGCTCATGGTTCTCATTTAATATGGCTTTTCCACTTTTGTATTTACCTTGGCTTGGACATGGTTGATTTTTGCAGTTAGAAGAGAAATTAAGATACTGAGATTGTTTATGCACCCCCACATTATTCGTCTGTATGAGGTTATAGAGACACCAACGGATATTTATGTTGTGATGGAGTATGTGAAGTCTGGTGAGCTTTTTGATTACATTGTGGAGAAGGGTAGGTTGCAGGAGGATGAAGCTCGCAATTTTTTTCAACAGGTAGAAGTGTCTTACCACCTGCGAGATATCTATAAGTGTTTCCTTCATGTAAATTATATATTCTTTTTCTTTTACTATTTAGAATGTCTAAAATTTACGGTTGGCCAATATTTTGAAAGCAGATAATTTCTGGTGTCGAGTACTGCCATAGAAATATGGTGGTTCATAGGGATCTTAAGCCTGAGAACTTGCTCTTGGATTCGAAATGGAATGTCAAGATTGCTGATTTTGGTTTAAGCAATATCATGCGTGATGGTCATTTTCTGAAGACAAGTTGTGGAAGCCCAAATTATGCTGCCCCTGAGGTATGGACTTAATGGATGTACTTTAGAGAGTTTTGTTTTATATTGAAATTGGGAAAAAGGTAGGGAGATTTTTGAATAGAGAACTGCTTGTGTTATTACAATTTATATTATCCTGAGGTTTATAATTTTTAAGGTTATGTTTGCATTAATTTTATAGGTTATATCCGGGAAATTGTATGCTGGGCCTGAGGTAGATGTATGGAGCTGTGGTGTTATCTTGTATGCTCTTCTATGTGGTACCCTTCCTTTTGACGATGAAAACATTCCTAACCTTTTTAAGAAAATAAAGGTACATTAATGTGATTTCCATTATATATGCTAATCTACATATTTGTCCGACACTGTTTAACCTCAGGTTGAAATTATGTTATGCTCATATTTGTCAGCCATGCCCTATCTGAGCATTTGTTGTAAACTTGTAATTACTTCAAAAATTTTCTTTTCTCGGATTTGAAGTTTCAGTATCATGTCTTTTTCAGAATACTGGGTCTGCGTCCCTTTTAATTTTATTTTTTTTACCATGGTCTTTTGAAGAGTTCCAATACCGTCAGCCGGTTCTTCATGAAGTTGTCTTGCATTCAATTAATTGCTTGTGATGATGAGTCTTTCTCATAAATTTCCCAATAAATTGTTGTTTTACCATTGAGGTCTTCATTGTAATCTTACAATGCAGTTTTTATCTCTTATCCTATATTTATATACTCATGTAGCCACATATAGAGCAGAACTTTGCCTCTTGAATGGCCTAGATTTTTCTGTAATAAGCATGCGAGTTTAATGCTGGGTTTAAATCTATTTTCCATCAATTCATGTAGCCACATATAGAGCAAAACTTACCACTTGAATGGCATGCTAGTTTAATGCTGGGTTTAATTCAATTTTCCATCATTCTGCAAGTGGATAACATGATAAGCTTTGGAGATAATACGCTGGAGATGTAGAGGAAGAGTATTGTACTTTAAGGCTTTAAACTTCTGAGTTTGGATCAGTCGGTCTAGGGGTTGGTTTACCACAAAAAGGTTAAACTGGATTTTTCTTACCGTCTCTCTCTAATATTCCCTCAAAAGCATTTATCCAACTTAACTATCAGTTAAATTATAAGATGTCTCATGTCTCGGGTGGTATCAATTGGTGCATATGATTTTAGCCTCCTCCCGAACTTTATTTGATCTTCAGTCAGTTTTTTGTTTGCTCCCTTGGTCAGATTACCTAGATATTGGTGAATATTGTTGATTGAGAAAATAGTACCCTATAGCACATGAACACCATGAAGGTTTAACCACTAACCTATCTACTGGACTTCACCAACATATTATAAGTACCATGGGGTCCATTGTGGGACTCATTTATATTGGGCCTGCATATCTTGTCTGATTCCATTTTATGTGTAGTTATGAATCTTCTCGAGTTGATGAACATCATAGGCACTATGAAATTATGAATTTCATCACCATTTGAATGGAGATTGCAAGTACTTTATCCTTGCTCATTGTCTTAAGTTGTACCCCAGGGTGGAATATATACTCTTCCCAGCCATTTATCGGCTGGCGCAAGAGATTTGATCCCAAGGATGCTTGTGGTTGACCCTATGAAGCGCATGACCATTCCTGAGATTCGTATGCACCCATGGTTTCAATCTCATCTTCCTCGCTACTTAGCGGTGCCTCCACCAGATACGATGCAACAAGCAAAAAAGGTACCTTGACTACTTTATTAACCAGAGATGCATACAGTGGTTAATACCTTTTGTAAGAATCATTTTACTGAGTTTTTGTGCTGTACGGACAAATTGAGAAGAGGTTCAGCTCATATGAGTTTGATTTTGTATTTACTCATGGGTTGTTGATCGTGTGGATCTTGTTGTAGTTTTGTAGCAACTATTTCTCTCTCTAGGAGCATATTTCACAAAAGAAGAAATGCAATGTCTAGTAATATTCATTTTGAACTTCTTCAACTGTAAATATGTATGCACAATGATGTTTGTTATGCTGCATGTTTATTTGTTCTTTATCTTTGTTCTTGAACATATGATATACGTGTCTGTGGACATGTGATGGTGTGAGCTTGCATAACTCTGCTAAATACAATGAATCGTTTTTGAGTATTCTGTGTTGATTCATTAATTTCTCTGATTGTAGATTGATGAAGAGATTCTTCAAGAGGTGTTAAAGATGGGATTTGACAGGAGCAGCCTTGTTGAGTCTCTTCGCAACCGAGTTCAAAATGAGGTAGGTATGTGATTGTCTGTCATCTTTCTGTGATAAAGGGGTTATTAATTTGTTGCATACATTCCAGGGCACTGTTGCGTACTATTTGCTATTAGACAACCGGTTCCGTGTTTCCAGTGGCTATCTTGGAGCTGAATTTCAGGAGTCCATGGTAAGTTTATTTTTGCTCAAGTTAATCTGTTGCACTAAACTTCCTCCGTTGCACTAAACCTCCTGTTGAAGCTCGATATTAATTGCCCCACGGTTTCCACCTAAGTGACATGGGTATCACCTTAAGTATTACCCTTACAAACTATTTAAGGAACATGTTATCTTCATTTCATTAGGCATCAATCATGTTTTTGGTATCTCTTCCTCTCCCCTCACCCCCCCCCCCCCGGCCCCGCGCGGGTAGATAAAATCTCCCTTATGCTGGATTGGAAGTGTACGTACTACAGATATGCTATTTATGAAACTTATTGCCTGTATTTCCATTTATGTTATGATCTTTTTATTAGAAGTTCTATGCTTATCTTGCAGGATGGTTTTAGCCGTATGAGTTCAAATGAGCCTGCATCTCCAATTATAGCGCAGCGAATTCCAGGATATATGGATTACCAAGGAACAGTGGCAAGACCACAGTTTCCTGTTGACAGGAAATGGGCTCTTGGACTTCAGGTTAAGTTTCCGCAAGTTTGTCTACCTCTTTACTTCTTTAGTGAATATAGGAAAAAGCGTACTTTACATGTCAGAAAACCTACTGAGCAGACTGTCACGTCATGCTGGAAAGCTCAAAGCTTTCATAAGAGGTTTCTGTAATTAAGAATTTTGAGTTATATGGATGATAAAATAATTGCCCTAATTGTAATCTTGACATTCTGACAGTCTCGAGCTCATCCACGTGAAATAATGACAGAAGTTCTCAAAGCTCTGCAAGAACTTAATGTGGGCTGGAAAAAGATAGGGCACTACAACATGAAATGCAGGTGGATTCCTGGCATTCCTGGGCATCATGAAGGCATGGTAAACAATTCTATGCACAGTAATCATTACTTTGGGGATGAATCCACCATCATCGAGAGTGATGGTGCTACAAGATTGCCAAACGTGGTCAAGTTTGAAGTCCAGGTTATTACTCTTGCTATGTTACTTTCAGCTTTAATTTAAATGTTGCAAATTGTTATTGTATTTTTCTGGCTCATTATTATTTGCTGTATCCATTTTCTGGTCTCTTGTTGGGCCCCCCCCCCCCCCCCCACCTTTTCTACACTCATATTCTTCCTATCACACACCACAAAGTTATATCCGAGATCAGTAGCTCAGGTATGCCAAAGGCCCAAAATTATGTTTGCCCGGGTACGAAATTAGAACCCCCAAATTTGGGTTGTGATTTGATTGTAGCCTTCAGATGTCAGTGGTATGAATAACATCTTGTGGAAAAAGTGCATGTGAGTTACAATTATGACTTATTTAAAAATTATTACAAGTATGTTTTTGTAATATAATATTGACTTCTTTTTTTTATAAATACACCCATATTTTCTGTATTGCCAAGTGTTAATTTTGTGTGTTTTTTACTTTATTAATTCCTGAATTGCCATGCCATGTGCTCATGGATATCTTACAAGACAATCTTTTTTCAGCTTTACAAAACTCGTGAGGATAAGTATCTGCTTGATCTACAAAGGGTCCTGGGACCGCAATTTCTCTTTCTGGATCTTTGTGCTGCTTTTCTTGCTCAGCTTCGAGTGCTCTAGATCTAGTAGTTTTAAGGAGAAGGCCAGCTTAGATGGTGAATCTTAGTGATATTCACGAAGAGAAGCTCGTGCTGTATATACCAGTCTCTCCGTTTGGTTGGGTCCTATGCTTTTGCATTTCTAGTCGTCTTCAGTTTTTGTTTTAGTTGGCTGTCGTGCGACCCAATCTTTTATGGACTCACCTGGAGATTGGGCTTCTGTTACGACCAACTTTTCAATTATAACTTGTAACTTTGGAATCCTGGAACATTGTTAATTCTAAGGATTTTATAAACCATTTCTCAAGAAATTAACTTTGTCATATGTAAATTGTAAAGCCTCAAGTACTGCTGGGATGACAGTAGCGCAACTTCATAATTATATCAGTTGCTCTTAACCTCTCTCTACAGTGGTAGGACTAGGAAGTCTGATGAGTTGTGTTTTAATATGTAATTCAGATCCCTTATTTTCAATGTGATACCTTGCTATTAGGCATCCATCGTGCCCGAGAGCTAGTGAAATGACTGAACACTAGATCTCTTTGTACAAAACTGCAATGACAGCTTCATAATTTATTGCTGGATGGAGTCATTTTTATAGTCCATTTGAAATAAACATTGACCCCTAATTCATTTGTCTTTGTTTTTTTTATTGTTCCCATATAACTCGCATTTCTGAATTCATGTCGCTTATTTGGAAAAACAAGTGGTGGATCTAGACGTGATTAAATCAAAGTAGTTTCTTAAAAGAATTGAAGTTCTGGTATTAAGTTTAATTTGGGCACCCAGACATAAAGTTTGATCAAATTGAGCTCAAAGGCACCTCCAAAAGACCAAATTATATGTTCGAGACACCAGACGTCCCTTTTTATTTTTTATGTTTTTTTGAAACCAGTCCTAAAGGACCGAGAAAATTTTATTAAGCAATAGCATCCTTTTCAACAATAGAAATAACAGATGGATGAGCACCATTCATTCAATCCAATAAACAGGAAGAAGCAAATCAGATACATGAACTAAACTTGCTATTACCAGCCGCCCGGTTAGACGCGAATGATTCCCATCGCGACACTTTGTTGGCTAAAATCAGTAATCTGGTAATAAATTGCCCAAGAATTTACATGAACTTAATTAGCAAAAAAAAAAAAAAGCATATGGGTTGGAGATCAAGAGAGCTCCACAGTAACAAGTCCCATACCTGTTGAATTTTCCTATCCATCCTCTTGTTTTTTCTCCACCACATCACCATCTTCCTTCTGCTCGTGTTGGTTAATATTCTTGTTACATGCATCTCGAAGCTTGGCTAGCTGATCTGATCTAACCCTCTGATTGCCACTTGCTGATCTAAGTTTGAGCTTTAAGCACTCTGTTATCCCATTAAAAGCATAAAGAGAGGTCGAGAACTTCCTTTCATATTTCATCCTTTTCATAGCCTCACTGGCCATTATTGGCTCTCCCTCATAAATCCCCTGCTCAATAGGCTCTGTAATATCTTCAGCAATTTCAAAAGGAGAACAGAAATTTGATCCAAGTTCATCAACAAATTGGAAATCCATGGCACTTAAATTCTCCTCGCCGCTTAAACATTGCCCAATGTTATCTATTTCAGTTGAGCATGAGTCAAAAACTTGCGTTATGGTACTCACTAGCACTAGCACTAGCACCAGTGAACATTTCAAAAAGGGTCTTTACTGCTTGTTAAAACCTCCCTGTTCTTTATTTTTGGCCTAGAGGAAACCACATGGAAGATGTTCTTTCATTTCAGAAATAATATATTCAATTATAGGTTATGGTTCAATTTATTATGAGTGCTGAATTAATCTTGTTAATACATCATTATCTATGAGAATTGTTGGAGCTCCACGTGGAGGAATAAAGAATGGCCGTTGAGCAAAAATAACTTAGTTTTTTAACTTGGAGAATTTTAACTTTTACATCCATTGAAGTCCCTCCTCTGTGTTGTCAAAAAATTTAAATTTTTTTTGTTACTTTTTATCTATTTATTTATTATTAATTATAAACACTATATTATGAGTGGATAAAGAGTGCGTGACAATTCTATACTTGTATAAAAATTAAATAAAATAGATGATGAAACACATGATAAACAAAATTCGTTGTGAAATTTCTGTATTTAATGAGAATCAGCGTGTTGTTAAGTTCAACTTGAATGATTAATTAATAAATTCATAACTAAATGCAAGAGGATTACCAAATAAATACACTCTATGCCAAAACCTGTGTAGCAAGGTAAAGATCTTCATATAAAATGGTAAATAAAATTGTTGACCCAAAAAAGAGACAAGTCATTAAGCCTTTTCTAATAAATCTGAACAAGATGTTGGCAGCGGAAGCAACTATAACATATTAACATGGAACACCTAGTTTTACCATCATGTCAAATCGATACATTTTAAAGTAAGAGATGAATAATTTTAAAAATATACATACTTTTACTATTTGAAAGGAAAAAAAGAAAAGGAAAAGGAAAAGGAAAAAGAATAAATGAACAAAGTAAAGATTGATATGTATGACTTGCAAGAGTTTCACATGTTTTAATTTGTCATTTTGACAGGTACTAACTATTAATTGAACATGGTCTTTTCCTCCTTTATAAGAAACTATAAATAAGATTATTCTAAAAAGTGGACATTTTTTTTTATCAACGATTAAAATGGACTAGGCATGAATAATGCATCTTCTATCCTATTTGAGAGAAAGAGATGGTAGAAGAAGGAGAATTAAATTTAGGAAAGGGAAAAAATATTTATTTATTTATTGTTGGTGTGGTGTTGCTGGTTTTAATGACAAATTGCAAAATGAAAATATAACAAAAGATAAAACATTGTAGGGCTCTACTTTGATCTTACTCTAGAAAGGTTTTAAAGTTTAAAAAAATGTTTACATTAATGTTAAATCAGGCAAAAAATAAAAGAAACTGAGATTTTATTTTTATTTTTTTATGATTTCTATTTATTTTTGTTGTTCAATAGACGAGAGAAAAAGAAAAAAAAACAAGGATAGAGAATTTAGACATTTCTATCAAAAAGTATCAAATTTAAATGAAAAAAAAAGACTAAAGGTGATAGTCTGGTGTTAAATGCAGATCTTATTATTGTATAAAGTCACGTGTTCGAATGCACCATTGTACAAGTTAAAGTCAGAATTTAACAAGCTTTACAAAAACAATAAGAAAGTAAATCACTCCTTTTAATATTGGTTCTCAAAAATTAAAAAAATATATATAAATAAAAGAGAAAAAACACATCTTCCAAAATCTCTATGTTACCCTTTATTTACAAATTACAATACAGTAAAATTCATGTCCCAAATTATATTATTTCAATATTCTTTTTTCTTATACACTCACAAATAACATAAAATAGAGTATTGATTATTCGTAATTTTCTTCTTCTATCTTTTTTTCTACTTTCCAAACTAGCAATTTGAGTCACAAACATAGGCCCAAGTATATAAAATTTAAAACGTTTCTCAAAGTCGGGGGCTTCTTCTTCCAAGAATTGACCTTTCTTTCTTTCTTTCTTTCAATTGAAAATGCAGAAACTCAGATTTGTGTCACCTCTGTAAGCTCCCAGAACCAGAGAGCTCTCTCAACTTGGTTGCTGAATCGCAAAAGGTACGTCCTTTCCTCTCGATCCGGTCATTTCCAGTTCCTACCCACGCCCAATTTATTGATAATCCCCTCGCTCTAGCAAATCGCATCATATTAATCTAATTTGTTGTGATTTAGTTGACCCATTTTAGAATTATCCTCATTACGTTCTTATTGCCGATTCTCAACTATTAAGTTACGATTTCTCACCTTCAATTGTGGAATTGACATACTTATCAAAATTTAAAATATAAAAATTAAAAAAAAATGGGGAGTTGGTATATGATTTAGTTAGATCTGGTAGGGTACTGTGACTATGAAGCATTGTGTTTTACTTTTTCATTTTATCTTTGAAATTTATTTTTGACAAGTAATTTGCGATTCATTTTGTCTATGAAAATGCCGTAGAATTGCCAATATATATGTGTTTGTGCTTGTTGATTCCAACAAATTGAAAATCCAATATGGATTCCAATCCATTGAAAAAGTATTTTGTCGTTATTGCGTTGTGAGTAAAAATATATTTAATCAACTAGGTCGAGAAAGATGGGTTCTGACTTCTGATAATCTATAACTGTTTTTCTTTTCAGCAAGTTCATCATTGTAAAAATTGCATGTAAACAAACATTTAATTGAAATAATAAATAAATTATTCAGCTTATTAACCTTGATAGAGGTTAGTTCCAGGTCAGGGAGAGATGTTGTCAGTATATATGTTATGTTTGAAATCCACATAGTATGTCTCAGTTTAATTTGGTAGATTTATCTGCTTGATGTTCTGAAGTTTTTGGTTAATTTATTTTCACATTCATCTTTGTTGATGATTTTCTTTGTCAATCACTGTGAAGGTTAAGAACAAGCCAGGTTAGACTGCTCTTTGCATGGGTGCTGGTTGTGGTTCATCAATCAAGTAAAGTGCATTCAGAAGTTTTGATCATGGGTTGCTTAAGTGATCAGTCTGATGTCAATGTATTTGCTCGAGAATTCAAGGACTGTTCCTGTAGGCCTTCTAGAGGTGCTTTAGCATTAATGGTGAATTCAGAAATAGGTGCAGTTTTGGCTGTAATGAGGAGAAATGTTCGATGGGGAGCTCGTTATATGGCAGATGATGATCAGCTAGATCACTCTCTCATCCATTCATTCAAGGAACTGCGGAAAAAAATATTCTCATGGCAGCATCAGTGGCAAACAATCAATCCAGTTGTGTACCTCAAGCCATTTCTGGATGTGATTCAATCTGATGAAACTGGCGCACCAATTACTGGTGTTGCTTTATCAGCAGTCTACAAAATCTTAACCCTGGAAGTAATTGATTTAGATACTGTGAATGTAGACGAAGCTTTGCACCTGATAGTTGATGCTGTGACAAGTTGTCGGTTTGAGGTGACTGATCCTGCCTCTGAAGAAGTGGTACTAATGAAGATACTTCAGGTTCTTTTGGCCTGCATGAAGAATAAGGCATCACTTAAGCTGAGTAACCAGCATGTATGCAACATAGTAAATACTTGCTTTCGTGTAGTTCATCAAGCAAGCTCTAAAGGTGAGTTGCTGCAGAGAATAGCACGCCACACAATGCATGAGTTGATTAGGTGTATTTTCTCACATCTGTCAGATATTGACAACATAGAACAAGCATCGACTAAAGGAGGCAAATCTCATGTCAACAAAGAGGTAATGATCCGAGTTTCTTGTTTATGGAAGATATACTTCAACTTAAAATTTTTTGGCAGCACCATGTTAAGATGTTGGTGCCAGGTCCATGTTCCAGTAATGATCTAGGAACCCCTTGAATCTGATCTGGTAGTTTTGCAGTCACTTCAGAATTCGGATAGGTGGGAGTGGGACATGATTAGTAGGGGATTGTGGTTAGATTTCTAGACTTGAATTCATAAACTAGATGTTCAGCATTTTATGGTAATTATTTAGCCATTGTCACCTAGGGGTGAAGCCTTACACACGATCTGGCATTTATGGTTAGTGGTGCTTAATGCTTGTTAAAAGAAAATACTAAAAGAAAAATGTATGAGTTAATGGTTATGCAAAAGAAGTGCTTTTTGTCATAATTTGCTTAAATTGAAGTAGCTCCTTTGTTGTTTCCCTATCAATTTCTTAAAGCTTGTGTTTTTTGGCAGGTTGGTGTGCCAGATGGGAATCACACTTCTGAGATTATACAACAAGATAACGGACATCTCAGTTCAGACTATCATGATAGGACACCTCTGGCTGAAGTTGCTTCAAATGTTTCCATGGATACATCAACAGGAAAGATGGATGGAAACATAGTTGACGCTGGTCAGGGGAAGGAGGTTGCTCAAACTGGAGGGGATCTTATGATGGAGCCATATGGAATACCATGCATGGTGGAAATTTTACACTTCCTATGTTCTCTTTTGAATGTTATAGAAGACATTGGAGTTGGTCCTAAATCGAATGCTATAGCTTATGATGAAGACTTGCCCCTATTTGCATTGGGTTTAATCAATTCGGCTATTGAATTGGGTGGGGCTTCTATTGGACATCACCCTAAATTGTTGGCTTTAATACAAGATGAATTGTTCCGTAATTTAAAAACGAGGTTTGGTTTGTCAATGCCTCCATTAATTCTTTCAACAGTATGTAGCATTGTTCTCAATTTTGTATCATCATCTGCGTATCAATCTAAAACTGCAACTTGAAGCCTTCTTCTCTTGTGTTCTTTTGAGGATTGCACAAAGCAAATATGGAGCTTCATATCAACAGCAGGAGGTTGCTATGGAAACTCTTGTTGACTTTTGCAGGCAACCAACATTTATGTCTGAGATGTATGCCAACTTTGACTGTGACATATCCTGCAACAATGTTTTCGAAGACCTTGCCAACCTACTTTCAAAAAGTGCATTTCCAGTTAACAGACCTCTATCTGCAATGCATGTTCTTGCTTTGGATGGTCTGGTTGCCATGATACAGGGTATGGCCGAGAGGATAGGAAGTGAGTATCCAGCTTCAAAACAGGCTTCAATAAATTTTACAGATTATGAATCTTTTTGGAAGTTGAAATGTGTTAACTATGACAACCCTAATGACTGGGTGCCATTTGTCCATAAGATGAAGTACATCAAGAGAAAATTGATGATTGCAGTTGATCACTTTAACCGCGAACCTAAGAAAGGTCTTGAGTTTCTTCAGGAAATGCATCTGTTGCCTGATAAACCTGATCCCCAAAGTGTAGCATGTTTCTTCAGGTTCTCAACTGGGTTAGATAAGAATCTTATTGGGGATTATCTGGGAAATCATGAGGATTTTTGTGTTCAAGTGCTTCAGGAATTTGCGCGCACATTTGATTTTCAAGACATGAATTTGGACATTGCATTACGTGTTTTTTTGGAAACTTTCAGATTGCCTGGAGAATCACAAAAGATACAGAGGGTCCTTGAGGCATTTGCCGAGAGATATTATGAGCAATCACCCCATATTCTGCTCAACAAAGATGCGGCACTCCTACTATCATATTCCATTATAATGCTCAACACAGATCAACACAATGCACAGGTTAAGAAGAAGATGACAGAAGAAGATTTTATTCGTAACAATCGGCGCATAAATGGGGGGAATGATCTTCCTCGTGAATACCTGTCTGAGCTTTATCACTCAATATGTGAGAATGAGATCCGGATGACCCCAGAGCAAGCTTCTGGTTCTCCATTGATGACCTCTAGCCACTGGTTCAGTCTAATGCACAAATCCAAACAAGCTGCTCCATTCATCACCTGTGATTCTAGAGAGCACCTTGACCATGACATGTTTGCTATCTTATCGGGTCCAACTATTGCTGCTTTATCTGTGGTTTTTGACAATGTGGCTCAGGATGATGTTTTACAAACATGCATTGATGGATTCTTAGCAGTTGCTAAGATTGCAGCTTGCTATCATCTAAGTGAAGTACTAGATGATCTGGTTGTCTCTCTTTGTAAATTCACAACCCTCTTGCTTCCTCTATCTGTTGAAGAATCTATCATTACTTTTGGGGATGATGCTAAAGCTAGAATGGCAACTGAAGCAGTTTTTACCATAGCGAACAGGTACGGTGATTATATCCGCTCTGGTTGGAAAAACATTCTAGACTGTGTGCTAAACTTGCACAGAATAGGACTTCTCCCTGCTCGTCTTGCTAGTGATGCAGCTGATGATTTGGAGCCTCCTCCTGACATGGAGCGCAGGAAATCTACTTTGGGTTCCCCACCAACAATATCCCACAAGTCATCCTTGGCGGCTCCTAGGAGATCATCGAGTCTGATGGGCCGGTTCAGCCAACTCTTATATCTTGATACAGAAGAACCTGCTCCGCAACCAACTGAAGAACATCTTGCCGCTCATCAAGTCTCTCTTCAGACAGTTCAGAAGTGCCAAATTGATTGCATTTTCAGTGAAAGTAAATTTCTGCAAGCTGAGTCACTATCGCAGCTTGTTCGTGCCCTCATCTCAGCTGCAGGGAGATCCTACAAGGGAAATAACTTTCTGGAAGATGAAGATACTGCAATTTTTTGTTTGGAATTAATGATTGCAGTCACACTAAATAACCGGGACAGAATTATGCTTCTCTGGCAGGGTGTTTATGAGCACATAGCCAATGTTGTTCAGTCAGCTGTAATGCCCTGCACTTTAGTGGAGAAGGCTGTGTTTGGGCTTCTACGCATATGTCAGAGGCTTCTTCCTTACAAGGAAAACTTGACTGATGACTTACTCAAGTCTCTGCAACTGGTATTGAAACTTGATGCTCGGGTTGCTGATGCTTATTGTGAAACACATTACACAGGAGGTTATGCGCCTGGTGAAAACAAATGCAATGCAGATAAGATCTCATGCGGGTTGGCGTACAATCACCTCCTTGCTTTCCATCACAGCTCGACATCCAGATGCATCTGAAGTGGGATTTGAGGCACTAGAATTCATTATGGCTGATGGAGCTCACCTGTTGCCAGCAAATTATGTGCTCTGTATGAATGCTGCTAGGCAGTTTGCTGAGTCCCGAGTTGGGCATATCGATCGGTCAATTAGATCTTTGGATTTGATGGCAGCTTCAGTGGCTTGCCTAGTGAGCTGGTCTTGCAAGACCAAGGAAGCCGTGGGGGAAGAGGCTGCTAATAAAATGTATCAGGATATTGGGGAGATGTGGCTTAGGCTGGTACAGGGAGTGAGGAAAGTGTGCCTGGATCAGAGAGTAGAGGTCAGGAATCACGCAATTTTGATACTACAGAGGAGCCTGACAGGGGTGGATGAGATCCATCTACCAAATGAGTTGTGGTTGCAGTGTTTCGATCTGGTGATCTTCACATTGCTTGATGACTTGTTAGAAATTGCGCAGGAGAGTTCTCCCAAGGACTACCGTAACATGGAAGGATCACTTGTTTTATCCCTGAAACTCTTGTCAAAAGTGTTCTTACAGTCACTAAAGCACCTCTCACAGTTGCCATCCTTCTCTAAAATATGGTTGGGTGTTCTTAGTAGTCTGGAGAGATATATGAAGGTGAAATTTAGAGGGAAGCAAAGCGAGAAGATTCATGAATTAATCCCAGAGCTCCTGAAGAACACCCTGCTTGTCATGAAGACTAGCGGGATCCTCGTGCCGGGTAATGATAATGGAGAGGACAGTGTCTGGCAGCTGACTTGGTTACATGTGAAGGATATAGCCCCATCTTTGCGGTTAGAAATTTTTCCTAGTGATGAATTACAGCAGTTGCAGGCAAAGAACACTGAAACTGGTGGTAGTTGAATTCCTGATGAGAACTAATGCTTCTGTCAGGGGAGACCGAGACCTGAATATTATCTTCAGATTAGAGGCTTACCAGAATAAAATTGTCCGGGAAATCTTTTCCCTTGGTTTGTTGAATACAGTAGCACTTACTAGTTCACATGCTCTTATCTATTGGGCACAACAAATTTCACAGGTGAAGCCGATAAAATATTCTTGACACACTGAATTTTCATGAAGTACAAAATGTAAATTGAAGCGTGCACAGGTGCGTTTTTGACATTTTATTCTGGTTCGGTGTGTAATTCATAGTCTTGTAGCTTGCATATATCATCCTCGGTCTCCATGAACCATGACAAAAGTGGTTCTCTTTGGGAAGGTACCTGGTGCCCTATTTGCCCCATCAAGAGAGAGAGAGTATAGCTCCTCAAATTTTGTACTACCATGACCTTTCTGTTCTGGAAGTTTGAAATTACAATCATATCATTTCCTTTGTATAAATAGTTTCTCATATTGTGATGATATACAACAGTTCAGTTCGTATAGGGATTTCTAAGAGCCTGATCTGGCAAGTTTAATGAAATAATGTTTCCGACTTTTTGCATGTACTCTTGGCTGATAATTTGTTAGGCCTATTAATTTCGTTGGCATAGAACTGCATTAAGTGTCAGTAGTGTATGTTGGGACTTGGAACCCTCTTGTTCAGCTTCTCGGAACAATGTCTTTTTGCGCATTGCCTACCTAATATGGCGCCTTTTTTGTTTGAGTAACTCCATATCAATTGCATTAGTATTTTTTTTTCTACGATTAGCCTCTGAATTAATTCTTCTTGTAGGCAATGTAAATTTTTACTAATAAACTGTAACAAAAAATCGGTAAATTTATGTGAACAGCAATTCTGCCCTTACAGGTTATATTTAGTCCGAGTCAAGAGATGCAAATATATTTTACTAAATTCTCAAGTTTAAATGTAAACACAGTTAGAGTCTTAGGTATGAATTTATTGGTCCATTTATGTGAGGCTTGTTTCCTCTTTCATGTGAATTATAATTGTGTGCTTGATGTTGATTATGAGAAAGAAAATGATAAAGTAAATAACTAGACACAAGTTGTATGGTTTATCTAGACAAAATATTGGTTGGTTGTATTATACCATTTATCATGCATTGACGATTTGTACGATACAATTAATCAATGTTTTGTTTAAATAAATTATACATCAAATTTAATTTTTTTGTTAGAATTGCATTTAGACCTTAAAAATTGCCTATTTTGTTGTATCTGTCAAACAGGAACAATGTGTTTGGATAGGGCACGAGTCAATCGGTTTCTTTGCTGGCATCATTTTTCTGGCATGTTATCATGGTTCTAGCTCTTTATTTATTTATTTATTTTATTTTTTATAGCTTTTTGGAACCTTTTCCTGTCGTCACCAAAATTAATGAGAAATTGAATTATGTTATACCTTACACCATTATGTTTTAAATGTCGCTGAAAAATAATTATTTCAAAGATAACGATTAATATTCAATAAAGAAGGTTCAGATAAATAGAATTTCAAATAAAATGATACTAGATGAAGTGTAAACCTCAAAAGAATTTCTAATCATTTCAGAAATTATAGAGACAGTACTTACCATAGTAAATTTAGATTTAGAAGTATAAGAGAAAATGATATCCCTTACAAATATGAATGAAATGATACCCCTTACCTTGATATTGTGAAATACAAAATTAATAGCCGAACAAATTCTTCCTTGTTCGTCTTTGCAGCAGTAAATAATCTGACTTTCGGATTTTTTAGAGTTTTTTAAAATCCCTTTATGTGTTCACAAAAGTTGTAGCTCTCGAAAAGATACACGGAATAGACTCAAGAATCATTCCATTCGGAGTTAATATGATTGAGTTATGAATTTTCTAAATTTGGGCTAAAATTAGTGACGAAAATCTGGACAAATTGCGATTTTTAGCATTTTAAGGCATGAAGATGGCATCAGATGACTTTTCTTCCTTCCACAAAGTTGTAGAGGACGAAAAATTGATGACAACAGGATTTGGAATCACTCAATTCCGATAAAGGATGAATTTACTATGATTTTTCTAAAGAGATGTTGTAAAAAGAAAATTCCACTCAGGAATTTAAAGAAGAATGCAACAAAAGATTTTAAAACTAGAAATGGTTTGAAATATAAATGTAGTACTCTACTAATATTTTCTAACACTTAAGGAAGCTTAGCATACTTAGAGAGAAACTTACATTAAGAAATTTTTAGAGAGTGAAAGAAAATGCAAGTAAGAAAGTTGTGAAATTTCCTTATGCTACACCATCATTATTTATAGCCAAAATTCACCACATTTAATAAATATATTATCCTTCATTAACATTATCTTTAAAAATAATGATTACAATTATCAACCATTATCATTATTAATAAAAAAAATTAATCCATTATCATTATTAATTAAAAAAGATTAATCCATTATTATTATTAATCTAAAAGATTAATTCATTATCATTGTTAATCCAAAAGATGAATCCATTATCATTATTAATAAAAAAGATTAATCCATTATCATTATTAATAAAAAGATTAATCCATTATTATTATTAATAATTTCTACCATTCATAAAAAATTATCTTTAATCTACCACATATTAATTACCTTTAATCTACCACATAACAATTACATCACATATTCACATTTTTCATATTTCAAGATTACAATTTTTTTCCTTATAGTGACAATAGTATGAAATGTTGTGATAATTATTGTGACAATCCCAAATCCATGTATTTGCTACTGTGGACTGGTGCTCACTATCTAACAATAAATCTTTCTGAGTATAAATATTATAAACTCATAATACCGACAACTAGATCTTTCCCAAAAAAGAGGGGGCTTTCCGCATAAATAACGCGCAATTAAATGACCTCTTTTCTTGACAGAACTTCTAGACATTGTCAATAATGTTAATATCATATCAAATAATAGGAGTTACTGTGTCGTGACAATTATTAACGAAAAAACATGCAGATACTACTGTAACAATTATTGAGTTACAATGTTATGCAATTGATATTGTAGAGTACTGCGCGCGTGCTATTGTACTTTTATCATTATGTATTTTAACAGTTAAAAGTTATAGTACCATTGACAATTTTTTTTTATCAAAATGTTATTTCTGTCGTTTTCGGTATCCGACAATTACGTCATTGTAGAGACCACTAATGATTGGTTGTTTTGGCGTCGTCGTACTTTACCGAATATAATATTCCCCGACAGAACGAATTTTTCCCGACATACTTTTTATAATATTATTTGCACATCTTACCCATAACTTTATCATTTTATCAATTTAACACCTTAATGTTTAGAATAATAATTATAAGAAAATTAAATTCTCTTTATTAAAATTCGGGGTCTTACATCCCTGCTGCAATGTAGAGACAAATTCTAGCAATTGTGTCTGCAGCTGCTGTATGGTGGTGGTTTGCTCGTGAACATGAGACTCTAAGTTACTCAATCGTTGATTGTTGGTAGCTATAAGTGCAGGTTCGAAGGCTCTGATACCAATTGTAATGAATTGGACGAGCAAATGTGAAAAGAACCAATGAGTTTTAGGAAAACAAGAAGACAGAAGTTAGAGTTGGGAAGAAGAATTAGAAAGATAAAAAAAATAGTAGAGAGTTAAGAGAGAAAGTCAGATATATTCATTCATTTCATGCCCACAAATGTGTAATTGATTCCATACAAATACCCTACTTCACTCCAATCTTAACAATCGAGAGATAACAATGAGCACATGCTCCCCTTCTCAAGCTAAAACATGTTCTAACAGAAAATAAAGAAAAAGACCAATATGACCTAACTGCTGTAATTAAGAAAACTATAGTACCCCTCTACTGAACTGACTTAAATGACTTTATTAGTCTAATATAATCCTTACATATTTATATGTCTTTTTCTTTTCTTTTTTTTTTAAAAAAATCTATGTATGAAAATATAAGAAAGAATTTGTCGTCTATTTAAGAAATTTAACAGAATAATTCAATCAATAATTTTAAGTTCAGTTTGTCAATTTTATATTTTTTAAATTTAGTGGGGGGTAATGCTTAAAATGGAAAACTATAGTGGCCATTACGCCCTTTTGCCTATTTTTCTTTTTGGCTGTCAGACTCCAAATAGCAATATCAGATCCATTAAAGTCATCATCTCTTCAGCTTCCGGCTAATTTTCCGATCAGGTTCAGGTTTACGCTCTTAGTTTTGATAAATTGCAATATGAATAATTTTATTATTAGGATATGTAGATCGTGTTTTTTTTTATAATATTTTTATTAATGCTTTCAAATTTCAATAGATTTTGTGATTTACCGTCACATAAGTAGCCCTACGCTATCCGATATTAAATTATGAGATCAAATATCAATTGAATTGTGTCGCTTTTCTTGTCGTTCACAGTGGAAATTGAATTGGAGTTTTGTACACGATGAGTGAGGTATTTGAAGGTTACGAACGCCAATACTGTGAGCTTTCCGCAAATTTATCTAAAAAGTGTAACTCTGCTACTCTGGTCGATGGAGGTCAGACACAAACCTTCTCATCAAAATACTGAATTAATTGTGTTTGAAAAAATTTTCAATCATCTATTTGCTGTATTCATTCTCTCTCTCTCTGTGTGTGTGTGTGTGTATATATATATATATATATATATATTTCTTAATTCATTATTAAGTTTGGCTAACTCATTGACATCCTTAGTTATATGTGTATGTGATTCCCTTTCCCCTCCCCCCTCAAATTTAAGATTGTTGTCAATTTGTTGAATGGAAGTTAGGATTGTAAGATGGTTCTTTTTAATGTTTCAAGCATAAGGAATGCACTTCGATTGTCTTATTGTTTTAATATATAATGAGATAATAGAGAATTAGAACTTGGTAATTTATCTTGTATATTGTTGATTATTCTTAGTTTTCTTGTAGACTTGTTTCATTTTTATTTTTTGTGAGCCATGATGCCTAGTAGGCTTCTTATTATGGATGAGGTTGCTATTAGGTATGAGGATATATCAATTGTATCTATTGTGAAGCTGCCTTTTCAGCATTCTGTAAATATTACGGTACTTGTAACACCTTTACTTCCTCTAATTTGGTATATGTGTGAAAGTTGTCATGGGTGAAGTATGAAATTTTAATGACTTATTTAAATGTTAATTTCTTTTATTATTATTATTATTATTTTTTATGTAGTTTGTTTCATAATGCAATTTATTCCCCAGATATTGTTTTTGACAATTTGAAATATCTAATACTACTGATTACATGTGAACAAGAGGTTTAGAGTTACTCTACTTTTTAAGCTCCTGTAATGATATTATGACAAACATCACTCTGATTCAAAAATATAGAATTATTATCCATCCCGCTACTAATTTCTTTCACTACACCTACATAAGGATAAGCGCACACATGTTTATATGCCCTGCAGACAAGTTTCTGAAATAGAGAAGGGTTGTTTTTACACTCACTGTAGTAATTCCCCCTCCTCCGTTCCAGTACGAGTGTCATAGTTGGATTTTAAGATATTCAAAAGCCATACTTAGAAATATTATATTGCAACTTTTTATAAATAATTCTTTAGCATCTGAACTCTGAAGTGCAATTTACCAATTTCAAACAAGGATGCGTATTTTTTTTATATCTAAATGCCACAAATATGGTTTTGAATCATGATACTCAAATTGGAATAGAGTTAATTTTGACTAATAGAGGGGGTACAATTTATTGATTAATGTACGAGTAAGATATTTTATTGTTTGTTATACTTCAATGCCTGTGAATGATTGACCTCTTAATGCACAAATGTTTAATGTCTATTTATACTTTTAAAATTAATCATTAAACAGTTGTGGCCTCAATCTACCTCAACCTCTTGCATTTGACATTAGAATTTTTTTTAAGCGTTGGTGTTACGGAATAATGAACTGACTAATGTTTTTGGGTAGATAAAGTAAGGCTGATGGTTCTTGTTTATAGGTGACTATGTCTTGGTATTATAAGATTTGTAACTGTGTTGAATTATTTATATTTGATCATGAATCCTTTGATTCAGATATATATATATATATATATATCACTATGACACTATGCAGCATTACTGATGCAATTAATATCTGAAACTATTGGTTTGAATTTTATTCTATTGCTTATCTTATCTAAAGTTCTTTTTGTTCCACAATGTTTGCATGCCTTTTACTTGTGTAAAATAGAAAAAAAAATGGTTTGTGTACCTTTTCCTTTACTTTCATTATTATGAATTTCTCCTTTTCATGAGCAAGGGACATTGTTGTTTAAATATATATTCTTACTTTTTACAGAACAAAAAAAACAAAAACTTTCCGAAGTAAAAGCTGGACTGGATGAAGCAGAATCTTTGGTATTATATGAGCTTTATACTTGCTGCCAAATATATTCAATTCTTTTTCCCATATCCTAGAAATCAAATATAATCTTGGCTGATTGAATCTGCAGGTCCGCAAGATGGACCTTGAGGCAAGAAGTTTGCAGCCCAATGTGAAGGCTGTGCTTCTTGCTAAGTTAAGGGAATATAAATCTGATCTGAACAATTTGAAGAGTGAAGTTAAACGAATTGCATCAACTAACTTAAATCAGGCTGCAAGAGACGGATTGTTGGAGTCGGGCATGGCTGACGCTTCAACGGTATGACTGATTAGTTTATATATATAAATCCTGTTTATGTCTCATAGTAGAAAGTCTTGGTCATAGTCGTGGTATTTGGCAGTATGCTTTGGAAAGGAATCTCCTGTAACTACATATAATTGCAGTTAGCAGGAACTTGCATGTATAAAAGGATACCTAAGCTGGAAAGAGAAACATTAAAATTTGCTCATCTTTATGGGCATTTAGTGTCTGCTCTCACATCTCAGTAACGAGGAACTTGTTTTTTCTAGCAAGCAAATAATTAAACATTTGAAGTGTCCCGCGACTTTAGCATATATCATTATTCATCAATTCTTTTATCTAATTTTGAGAAATGAGAATACTCGTTCTCTTTATGATTTGTGGTGACACTGAATGGTAAGTGGTGTAGGTATCAGCGGATCAAAAAGGAAGATTACTGATGTCGACCGAAAGATTAAACAAGACTAGTGACAGAGTTAGGGAAAGTAGAAAGACCATGCTGGAGACAGAAGAGCTTGGTGTTTCAATTCTTCATGATCTGCATCAACAGCGACAGTCTCTCTTGCACGCGAATAACACGGTATTACTTGATGATTTTGATTTCATATGCAAGTATCACAGACTTCTTATTGTGGTGTTGTGTGTCATCCTAAGTAGCAAGGAAGTGGAAATGGGAAATGGGTACGAAGTGATGTGGAAACGAAGGGACAAAAAATAAAATAAAATTGTAGGCTATCAAACACTGGGAAACTTTTATATTATCTTTTATTATATATAATAACATCAAAGATATTAAATCCATATAATAAAAAAAGAATAAAAATGGAACTAGTTATTTATCACTGTTAAATTTTTACCCACGGTCCCACACACTTCCATATTTCCAAGTAGGACCTCCATTTGATTTTTTTAAAAAGTTGAATATTGTTCTCAAGTGTTTTTATTACATCCCACTGGTGATCACCCAACATTTCCACCACATTTCTTAGCTAATTTCTTCTTCTTCTTCTTATTATTATTTTTGAGAAATCACATTTTGGAGATGTTTCCCGAAGGTTTCTTAGAGTTTCAATTTTCGAATGTTTCCGAAATTTTGATTTGGATAGACTTTACATGCTTCATTACCTAAAATCCAATAGTTGTTGCTTATTGGGAATCACTCACAGTTTCTTTGTCTCCCTTTTTTGTTGGGTAATTTCATAAATCCAGGCACATTGGATCCTATGTTTCCAATGCAACTTTATATTTCTTTTGCTCTCCAATTAGGCATGTCAATGAGTCAGATCAGAGCAAATCATACTCTGATCCAATATACTCCACCAAGTGTCATAATAGATCAATGATCTGATTCATTATATAATGGATCATTGATCAGTCCCATGATCTTCTTGATCCAACAATACGAATCATGATCCAAATCGACCCATTTCAAAAAAAAAACATTTGTACAATTATATTAATTTCTTAAATATTATTATTTGTAAAATTATACTAAGTTATGAAAGAATATCCTCGATGTTTATTGATCAGGAAGTATGCATAATATCTATATTTACTCATGTATTAGCTTATTTTCTTAATATATGATGCGAGTTTAAATAATCTTAATCGTACAGATTATCATTACTTCTTTTTACTGGAGAACCAAAAACATAACGTATGTGTAAATAAACAATTTTCAGATAGGCCGAAGACTTTTAGCTAAACCAAATAGAAAATAGTTCTGGTAAATGGTGAGCCAATGTAGTGGATTTTTATGCTAATTTCATTATAAAAACTTAATAATTGCACTTCATACATATTTAGTACTATACAAGTTTATGAGGCACATAATTTTGACATTTTAATTTTGTTCTATAGGATATATTTATATAATTATTTTAATAAATTTTCTCAATAGCAATTTAATTAATAAAATTTATATTAGTAAAACTCAATAAATTTGTTTCTAAATTATTGAGACAAACTTAAAATGTGTAAAGAAAAAAAGTGAAGTGCAATAGAATTCTCATTTTTGGAATGGAGAGTGACATTAAAATAGTAACAATACAATAATTACAATAAGTAAATAAATAAATAATTAAATAAAGTAATATAGTTATAGTTGGACAACTTATATACTTATGAATAGTTACCTTAACTATTGCTAGCTGTCATTTTTTTTTAAATTTTGCTAGTTTTCATTTTTATTTTTTTGAAAGCCCCACTTTTTGAAAAATACAATATAATAATTTTACCGAGAGAAGTACCTGGCCTCCGTCACACACAAACAATTTCATTTGAATATTTTTAAAATTTTAAAATTAATGTATTTTTATAAATTATCTAAGGATTATAAACTAAAAAAGATATTAATATGGTGCATAATGCTCCACCACTCTGTTGTACGATAGCGGTGACTGCTTTTTACGTAGAACATACAACAGTTACCAATGGTTGGATGAGTAAGTGAAATATATGGATTTTTTTTAATAAAAATATTGGTGGATCAATGGGTCAAATCTGATCCATGATTTGGCCTATTTAAAATATTGATCCAATAGATCAAATTATTATAGATCAGTGAATAAATGAGCTGGAGTTTTGATTCAATACTGGATCAATATTTGGTTCATTGACAGGCCTATCTCTAATATATATACTTTCCTTGCTCAATGAAGGCATCTGTGATTCTTGTGAGTTTATAGGTTTCATATTCTAAGACAAGAGTCAATCTAATGATTTTCTTCTTTGCCGTTGCAGCTTCATGGAGTGGATGACAACGTAAGCAAGAGTAAGAAGATATTGACAACCATGTCAAGACGCATGAGCAGGAACAAGTATATCATTGGCTCCATAATCGCAGTCCTTGTTCTCGCAATCATCTTGATCTTGTACTTTAAATTGAAGAATTAGGCTTGAATTTTTTTTAAAAAATAAAATTTTGTGGGTTTTGAGCGTGGTCTGAAATCTTTACCTTTTGAGTGGACTATTCTGTTAATTTCTTCAAGTGTAGTGTGCAACTTGTAATCTTCAGTTAATTGATAAATGAAAAAAGCTGGTGTGTATCTACTTAATCATGCATTGTATTGTTTTAATCAGTTGTATGACATTATATATGTGAAGACTATTTTACACAATTTTTTGCAATGACCGTCCGTGTTGTATCATTTTGTTCCATAAATAAGCACGTTCTTAGTCATTGCCCTTTATTCACACCACAAATTAAATAAGTTTTTTTTATTTTTATTTTTTTATAATTATTAGGGAGAAAATAGTTTGCCGTGCAAACTATAATGAAGAGTTTTAGAAGATTTATTAAATGTTACCAAGAAAGAAAGATGAGAAGCAAGGTGGGGATGTAGCTCAAATGGTAGAGCGCTCGCTTTGCATGCGAGAGGCACGGGGTTCGATCCCCCGCATCTCCATTTTTTAAAACTATTTTTATAGAACAAGTATTGAGAGTTTTAAAGCCTCTCTGAAATTGTCATTTGACATCACAAAGCCATCAAACTAAATTATTTCCACCAACTTTATGTTTCATGTTCTCCAACAATCTCTGTAGCAGCCAAAATGTATACTAAAAACATCCATATGAGTTATGGCATACATCTCAAAGAACATCAATAATTTCTCTTCTCCACTACTTATTTTGGGCCTGGGAACTTAATTCTCACATTTGTTCTTCTTCACTAGCTAGTAGTAACCACTAAGCAGCATTTAAGGAATCCTTAGGCCCATTTTATGGGGCACCCAAAGGCCTATTTATGAACTGCTGTTCTGCTTCTTCGTCTAACTGTTATTTAAAATACTACTCGATTTATCTTCTTCAAAATTCAAATGAATCATATAAATTATGCAACGACATCGTTTACTTCCACCCCAAATAATTAATTAATAATTTTAATTATAAATAATCAGGGTTCTGAATTTTTTGTTCCCAATTTGTATTTGTTACAGATCTACCTCGAAACAGAAATCAAGCAAACAACAATGTCATACTACCCGAAAGGCCACCACGACGGCGACGAGGTCGACGATTTCAACGAGTACGATCCGACCCCCTATGGTGGCGGATACGACATCCACCTCACCTACGGCCGTTCTCTTCCTCCGTCTGAGGAAACCTGCTACACAATTAGCTCTTCTTCCTCCGGTGCCTTCGACTACGATCGTCCCCAGTATGCCTCCCACGCCCAGCCATCTGCTTACGGCGATGACGCCCTCGACAACGAGTACAAGAGCTATGCCCGCCCCAAGCCCCGACCGGCTTCATCCTATGGTGGCGCCGGTGGTGGTGGATATGAGAAGCCTCAAGCCAATTATGGATTTCAGCCCGGTATGATCCGCCCTGGTGGTGGTGGTGGTGGTTATGGCGGTGGTGGGAGCGAGTTTGGTGGATCTGGCGGGTATGGGCGGAAGCCGGAGTATGAAAATCCCACTTCGGAATATGGATCGGGTGGTTATGGGCGGAAGAGTGAATATGAGAATCCCAGTTCGGAGTATGGATCTGGGTACGGGCGAAAGAGTGAATATGAGCAGCCCAGTTCCGAACATGGGTCTGGATATGGACAAAAGAGCGGATATGAGCAGCCCGGATATGGATCTGGGTATGGGAGGAAGAGTGAACATGAGCATTCTGGTTCGGAATATGGATCAGGTTACGGGCACAAAACCGAGTCGGAAGAGTATGGATCTGGGTATGGGAGGAAGCCCAGCTCGGAATATGGGTCTGGTGGATATGGTGGGAGGTCAGAGAGGACTGAGTTTGAGGCACCGAGTTACCAGAGACAGAGTGAGGGATATGGGGGATCCAGCTATGGGAGATCTGAGGAGGGAGAATACCGGAAGCCTAAGCCTAGCTATGAGAGGCGTGCTAGTGATGACGATGATGATAACCGAAGGAGCTACGGTCATAAAAAACATGTGAGCTAATTAATTAACCCCTTTATATTCATTTCATCTAATCCCTTGATATATATTGCTGCCTGATTGTGTGTGTTTTATACTCTATTTTCCATGAAAAGAGTTGTAGTTGAGTACTGTTTGATCCTATTTAATTTATTAAATCATAAAATTCAAATCGTAATGTGAATTTATTTAGATGTTCAAAATGACATTTGTGGACTAAGGAATACTTCTTAAGTACGTACCAATATTGACTATTGCATTAATTAAAATCAAATAAATTAACGTCTTTGAATTTTAGGATTTCACAAATTGACTATGAAAAATGAAAAAAGTAAGTGAGACACTTTTTGTAGAACGGAGGGAGTATTGTATAATGTTGTTAATTGTGTTGGCAGTTTGATGTAGTTACTTCTCCAATTTTGATTCTTACCATTTGCTTATCTAAAATTGTTAAGAGAATCCCTTTTTTGTTTGATATGATGACTTGGAAAGAATCAATAGATGCTTAAGGTGTGTCTTGATTATCTTATATTGCTGTTACCTTTTCATTAGTTGTCTCCTTGTGAATCTTTATAGTTATAATGCATTAATCTTGTTTCAATTTTTGGACATTTCTGCATGATAAAATTTCTATTTCTTAATATTGTATGTTAAGTTGTTAACAATCATGGTCATAGGAGGCTGAACTACTATACTATACCTTTATAATTATTGTGCATGCTTTTCGAAATATCTTTGATTCCTTTTGTAATGTTGTATCTTATCCTTAGCTTATACCCATTTGAAATTTAGAAAGGTAGATAAGGAATAAAATTAGTGATAGAGTAAGTCTTGTAATCATTAATTGTGATAATATTATAAATAACTGATAAAAACGCTTAGTCATATGTAAAGACAATCTTCAAAACCAGTATCGTACACCATAAGATTAGTGGCTCCGGGTCCACTCTTACAAAATAAAGGTCAAAGGATTTTCAGCAAAAAGCTTTAATTTCCAGATCATTAGTCCCTTGAACGAGTTCAATTTATACCCTTTCTTTGTTGGTCTCTTGCTTGTGGTTACCCTTTTGTTTTTTTGACTTTTAATTCTACAAAGAATGAATGATTAGTGTTGTTGTTCCTGTTTCATTGGGTATCCATCATAGTTTTTCTTCTAATCACGTGGAACTCGTGTGTTGTTGTAGTTAAATCCCATGCATACTGATAAAAAGGGGGAAAGAAAGTATTTTGGAAGTATGGTACTAATTTTGCTATAGGGCATTATGGAAAAATCAAGGTTACTATATTAGGGGGTGTTTGTTTAGAGCTGAATCGGTTAGCCATTTAATGCGTTTGTTTTGAATAAAAATCGTCCGAGGTCATATTTTTGGGCTGAATGACTAAGTGTAATTTTTTTTTGCTAAATGGGCTGAATGACTGTTGATTGAAGTATTTTATATTTTTTTTATAATATTAACTATTATATTAAGTAATATTAAATAAATTTACAACAATTTTGAATTTTTTCATAGGGGTAAAATAATAAAAAATCTGTTATTCAAATGTTTCAGACATGTCAATTATCAAACAACTTTTTTCATTCAGTATTCAGTCATTCAGCTCCATTCAAATTATTTAAACAATCAGAACTATTTCATTGAGTTTTATCAAACACCCCTTTAGTCTAGAAGGTAATATACGATAGTCGGTAATGCCTTGGCCCTTGGGTAATTCCTGCTTGGTAGATATCCCTAAAATCAAATGCTCTACACTGAATTGCATATCAAAATTTTAGACATTGATTTTATTACCTTACATGAAAAAGAAGAAGAAAAAAAGAAGGGTAATCTGCAATCCAATTTACTCTGAACATATTTCTGTTACAATTGTATTTTGTCAGTCTTAGAATTTACAAGAAAACCTTCATCTGTTTGCTTGTTAGAGGAGCAGCCATTTATGTTTATCAGTCCACAACTGTAACCTTGAGTAGTTGTTGATATATTCAGTTTTCTTCTGATATAAAGTTGAGTTGGAATGATTTATAGTAAACCTAGTCATGGAGAGCCATTTTAATTTCATGTTAGTGCAATTTTGTTGGGATAGAAAGTGAATTATTTTCGAGTTTAGAGACTAAAAAGGTTGATTATTGTTTGCGGTCGATATCAATGAACATCTGACAACGTGTAAAATTGACAGGGTGATGACAACTCTGATGATGATGATGATGAGAAGAAGAAACACCACCATAAGCATCACCACCACCGCAAGCACTATGATGATTGAGCAAACAGCTCATTGTCCTGAACAGGATGGATGCCTTATTAAGCTACTAAATAAAGAGTAGGCATGCTTTCCTTCTATTTTTTTTTACTCTCGAGTGTTATTTGAAATTGATATGGCAGAAAAAACAGGTGTGGTTAAAATAACTAAATAAGCTTGTGTATGAAATTTGTGTGTTCTCATAATAAATCCCAGACTTGTGGGTAGAATGCATGTTTTTTTCCTTGTGAATAGTTTGGGTGTGTCCTGTGTTGAAAGAGAGACATTGAGAGAGGTGTTGGATACAGTTGTGAAATAGAAAATTCTGGAGCTGTATGAAGGTGGTCTACAATTGATTTGTTCCATGTTTGTGATTCTCTACTTTATTCTCTACACCGGAGTATTTTAGAGGTGATAAATGGAGGGATAGTTGAAGTAGCACTTCACTTCTGGTACCGTCTGTGAATGAAGCTAGCCATAAATCTAGGGAGTGAAGAAAGTTGCAAGATATGTTGATATTAAAATGAACCCAAGAATGTCTAAATGAAGGGTTTTTATGGTTTCCCCCTCGACTAGAGTCTGCAATTTTGGCTTGAAGAAATAAAAACATCATAATGAATCAGCTGAACTAGCATCTGGAGTTTATGCATATGTTTGTAGCAGTAAAGAAAAACACTATTGAGTGATTTTGAATTTTCAAAGTCAATTTAAAAATCTTGTAATTTAAATTTATGGTCAATTTAATTAAAATTTAAATGAACTACTTGTTTGATGGTTATATTGTGTTGAATCGGGCAGATTAAAAGTCAAATAAATTCATAACATTTATTTTAAATTTTAAAATATCACAATTTAAATCTTGTAAAGTACTCTTTGCATTTCAAAAGTAGAGATACATTTGTAAAATGACTTTTAAGGACAATTTTATGTTTTTAAATATAGCTTTAGTATTAGATAGGAATTTAAGTGTGGTGATTTCATATCGAAAATGATAATTGAAAAATAATGACAAATTAGGAATATCATGTCACTTTATGATCTTAAAATAGAAATATATCTCTAATTTTAGAACGAATTAAAAAAAAAATATATCTCTAATTTTAGAACAAAAGGAGTATTACTCTTTCTGTGGATAGAGAATGTAGTATATTTTAACCATTATTATAGTTGTATATAATCAAGACCAAAATTTGTCTTAGTTAGGGGAGAAGAAAATTGTAAATCAGATCACAATCGTAACATCATTGATTAAAATTGCGCACACTGCTGTTTTTAAAATTAGGAATCGCACGTTTGCGGTGGTATTCAGTAACCGCACCTATAAAATCTCATATATATGTATAATGGCAAAAAATAATTATATAGTAGCCGGCTAATATGATGCTAAGAAACATAATTTATATGGGGCCAAATATTGTCGTAGATTACTAGAGGATTGGATGTATGAATTGAGAAAGAAAATGGGAGAATAAACTACATTCTCACATGTATGTGTATGTGTGGATATATATTGCAAAGAATAAAATCTTCGTATTAAAAGCTGAATTCCACCAATATTCTCGAGGGAAATGACATATATTACAAATTGAATTTTTTGTAATTAAATAATTATTAATAGTAATTCTTTAAAAGATTGTACTATAGTGGGGTCACTTTTATAATTTTATTTATCTCATTTATCGATGTATTTTTCAATTGTAATTCGACACAAAACTTTTAAAATACTAAGCAGTACTCTATTTCTAATTCCGTTTTAGATATATCAACTATCAAGATACTCCTGATCTTCTGTCCCAAATTCGTCTCTCTACAAAGACTAAGACACCAATAGTGTTGTATGGCATTCTTGTAAAAACCGAAATGTCGCACGAAAGGTTTGGAAATTTTCAACACAACAGTGCTGTCACCTGTTGGTAATTCATTTTGAATATTATTTGTGCCAGCCACCTCATGTAACATAAAAATTAAACATACTACATTTGGGTGTATTTGAAATGAAGATAAACGTGTTTAGACCAAACAAATCCTAATATAATGCAAACTAATCTAGCTAGCCGGCTCAGACTAAACTATAATGATGGTTTTAATGGACTGGTATTGTTTCTAACTATTGAGTGGAAATGGTCATAACATATATGTGGAAACAAGAAATGAACTAGTTGATTTCTCTTTTTAAAAATATATGAATTGTCGTTTTATTACTCTTTTTCTTGTTTGGCTCACTAAACAGATGAATGAAAAGACAAATTTTCATTCAAAATTTGATAGTTTACTACTAGTTTATAATAGAGAAGGTGATTGGTTATAAACTTATAATGCTACAGGGGAAGTACAAATCTAAGTAAGCGAAAAATGAAGTTTGGCAAGGAATTTGCTTCTCAGATGGTGCCAGAATGGCAGGAGAAATACATGGACTACAATTTTCTCAAAACTATATTGAAGGATATCTTACATTTTCGACAACAAAATGAATCACTTTCAGCTCCAGTGAAGAGAAGGGAATCGTTGTATAGAGCGTTTAGTGGACTAACAAGTCGATATGGCAACTGTATAAAGATTTCCTCGGAGATTGATCAGAAGGAAGAGGAAGTCATTCTTGCTGGTGCAATGCAGCAACAAGAAGCAGGGTCAGAAGGGAATTACCAGAGTATTTTCTTGAAGTCGTCGGAGCAAGGAGGGGAGTATGAGCTTGTGTTCTTTAGGAGACTTGATGATGAGTTCAACAAAGTGGTTAAATTTTATAAGATTAAGTTGGATGAAGTGATAAAGGAAGCAGAGAAATTGAATAGACAGATGGATGCTCTCATTGCTTTTCGGATAACGGTCGATTATAGGGTGGGAGATTTACAAGATGGCAATGGTTTTGCATCATCTTCACCATTTTTATCTCCTGTGGCAAATGATAAAAAGCCTGGTGAGTAATTAATTATACACACAAACACATGTATGAAAAGTTTAAAGAAATATTTGATGAAGGGAAAGATTATACGCTTCTTGAAAGACTTATAGCATGTATGATGTATATAAACACAAGTATTTCATCACAAATATTAGTTGAGAAAGAAATACCCTCTTTGATTTTCTAAAATGCCGATCATTATCTCAAAATTCAAGTATTTGTTTTGAATGTGAAGCAATGTCACTTCTGGATCTGATTCAAGAAATGGAGATGAGAGCCGAACGATGTAGGGAAGATGATCACATGGCTTCACCAAATGAACCAATGAGCAAAGCTACAAAAGACAACGCAGATAATGGGAGCTTTAGTCTGGCTTCTTTGGAAGTTTTGAATCATGTAAAGATCAATGTAGATCCTGTAACTCCCGTATTAACTCTAAAAAAGGTACTTAAGACATCATCAAAACACGACTCATCTTTCAGAAAGGAGAAACTGGGGATGGTGGAACAACAAATGAGACAGGCCTTTATTGAATTCTACCAAGAGCTTCGACTTCTTAAAAGCTACAGGTAACAATAAATGCACTCTCTTCTTTCTATAGCATTAATATGTTCTTAAATTCGATCACAATTAACACATTGATAATATATTTATCAGCTTCTTGAATCTACTGGCATTCTCCAAGATCTTGAAGAAGTATGACAAGGTTCCCACTCTGTCTGTCTATCAGTGTGTATATGTACATTATGTTTGTTTGTTCATCTTTGGTAATTGCATTTGTACAGATTGCTTCAAGAAATGCTTCAAAAGCATACTTAGAGATGATCAACAAATCTCTTCTTGGCCATTCAGATGAGGTTTAATTTGATGTTTATTCATACTATGGATGCCGTTTAATATCCGTAGGATTAATTAGTATATATTCTTCTTGACACTTGGCCTTGGTTCATATCCTGATCTATCAGGTTACCAGGCTGATAGAAAGAGTGGAAGCCACCTTTATAAAGCACTTTTCTAATGGAAATCGCAACAAAGGAATGTGCACTTTGAGACCAAAAGAAAAAAAAGAAAAGCATATTCCAACATTTTTTGTGGGTAAGACACTTAAACAGATCACCTCAAAATCATAGTCACTTGCATCAAATATTAGTTGTAGAGATATTTAAATATCATTGTATTATCAGAAGTACAAGATTGGATTTTTAGTGAGAATATTTGGGTACAGGTTTGTTCTCTGGCTGCTCATTAGCACTTGTAGCAGCCATTATTTTGATTATACATGCAAGAGATATTCTTAAGAGCGAGGGGCGTGAACAGTATATGAATAACATATTTCCACTTTACAGGTATACATTTTCACTCTTTACCAATATTTTTAGAGGAGTATATGATCATATTATCTGCTTGTCTTTTTACAGCTTGTTCGGACTCGTTGTACTGCATATGCTCATGTTCTCTGGAAACATATACTTCTGGAGGCGTTTTCGGGTGCATTATTCCTTCATATTTGGACTCAAACCAGGAACAGAATTGGGTTATCGAGAAGTCCTTCTCCTTAGCTCGGGTCTAACAGTACTCACACTGGCTGCAATACTCGCAAATCTGGATATGGACATGGACCCTAGAACAAGAAGCTACAAAGCAATAACTGAACTGCTTCCTTTAGGCCTAGTCATTGTAAGCATTTACACTAAAATACTCAGTTACTTTCTTTTTCCTTCCTTGTTGTCCATCAGAAGTGCAGAGCACTTTAGGGTATTTAGTGTTTACTAGTTTGATATCCATTTGCAGGTTGTATTTCTTATAACAATTTGTCCGTTTAAACATAATCTACCGTACAAAATCGTTTCCTCCTCATCCAATGTGTGTGGCGCTGTATTTGTGCTCCTTTTATATAAGGTAAAATGATTGAGAATTATCCATCAGAATACACATAAGCTGAAGTGCAGCTGAAATTACATCTTCATTTCTCTGCATTTGTAGGTTACCCTCCCAGATTTTTTCTTGGCTGATCAGTTTACTAGCCAGGTAAAATTATTTTCATTGACATTCATTATTCAAAATTTTCAGATAAAATCAAGTAACTTATACTGTTGTATACCAAAATTCAGGTCCAGGCTTTTAGGAGTTTGGAATTCTATGTCTGCTACTATGGCTGGGGGGACTACAAGAGGAGAACAAACACGTGCCGCGAAAGCAATGTATATGAATACTTTTACATAATTATAGCCGTCATTCCATATTGGTGCCGCTGCCTTCAGGTCTGCATTCTTTGCTGATTCATTTTCTTTACTTTTTATTGTGTTATCAAATTAAGGCATGTAATTTAAATTATAATCGCGTCTGATATATATAAATATATGCATGTAGTGCCTACGACGATTGTACGATGAGAAAGATTCACATCAAGCACTAAACGGGCTCAAATACTTGTCAACGATCATTGCAGTTGTGATGAGAACAAGTTATGATCTAAAGGGTGGCTCGACGCTGCAATTCATGGCTGCAGCCACTTCAATAATAGCTACAATGTTTAATACTTACTGGGACATTGTCATGGATTGGGGACTTCTGCAGAGGAATTCAAAGAACCCTTTGCTGAGAGATAAACTCCTTGTAGCAAACAAATCAGTCTATTATGGAGCCATGGTAATAATTTCTCAGAATGAACAAATGTGTTGCGTGCATATATATATGTATTCAAGTAACGAGCTTTAAATCTCTGATATGAAACTAACTGCATGTAGGTATTGAATGTTATACTAAGACTTGCCTGGACGCAGTCAGTTCTTGATATTCATGATGCACCTTTTCTCCATAGGAAAGCCTTGGTTGCCATTGTTGCCGGTTTGGAGATCATTCGCCGCGGTGTATGGAATTTTTTCAGGTCTGATATCGAAATCATTATAATCTAATCTTCTTGAAATTCTTGCCTCTTTTAACCTGTGCCTTACTGAACTGGCTGATCAGGTTGGAGAATGAGCACTTGAACAATGTAGGAAAATTTAGGGCGTTTAAGTCCGTCCCGCTACCATTTAGCTACGAGGATGAAGATAAAGATGTATAGATTTCACAAAGAAAGAGGAGCAGAAGCTTGCCTGATGTATTTTTTCATTATTTATTTTGTATAAACTTTTTAGACAGCAAATGAAAACATATCAAATCAAAACTCATATCATGTTAAAAAAGCCGAGAACCAAAAGTTGGATTGCTCAAGGGGTGCCTCTATATATCTCACACTCTAGTTGAAAACTCTTTAACTTATTATCGATGGTTCACATCAAGTTTTTCACTGTATGGCATGCATATCACAAGATGAACAACAAACAGTCGAATACAAGGGGGAAAAACATTAGAAGAAAGATGGCTTGAAATCTTAGACTTGCAGTTTAACATTGGCTAACACGGTTATAAAAATAATATAAAAAAAATAAAAAAAATCACAGATATCAATGTCTATGGAGATATCTTCGTCAAACTCTGCACTCTATCCTAGCTGGATTGTCAAGCTCTGTCTATCAGTTTGTTTGAGCAACAATGCGTGATGCAAATCAACAAGAAGGCCATTTTGGACCCACTTCATCATTGCCTCTGTTCATCAATGAGACATTGCATTCACTTACGAACAGCAGCTACTCAATGTCACAACCCCTCTTCCATTACCCAAAGCACCACCAGCCATTCATTCCTTTGCTCTGATTCCTCTGCCCTTCAGAAGCTTATCATTCAATTTCCACCCTATATGAGAAGGGATTCTGACGCATATAACATTACTGGAACGAAGACAGTTTTATTTGGTGGAAGGGGCATCGTCTAGGCTTGGCTCCTTGTCCTGTGGGGAGTGCAAAGAGTCGGAACCTGAGTTTTCTGCTGTTACAGCACCAGTACTGTCATTATCTTGGCACCCAAAGATGGACGCAAACGATAGAGGATTGTAGGTGGAACTCGCCCTTTTAAGGCACTGTATAGTTCTCATTGCAGCGAGAGTCATCCGATATACATCCCCAGTTTCCTCGCCCAATGAGGAAGATGTCTCTGCTGATTTATTTGCCATGTCAGAAGGCATTGAGTTTGCCTGATCTCGTGCAGTGCTAGTAAATTCAACAACTTCAGCTTCCAAGGGGAAAAGAATTTCAAGATTTGCCTCACAGTCATGTACTAGCCTTGTGAGAGGTTCTGTTGTGAAGAAGGGCTGACGAAGGGCAAGTTGTGTAAAAGGAAGACGCAATAGTCCCCCAGTTCTTTTATCATACTTCTTCAATATTTTAATTAGACCTATTAAAGCAAGAAAAAATGGGTCACCAACTAAGAAAAAATCCACAACCCACCCAAAAAGCTCCTTAAATCTAGAATAAATAATTTGCAGTAGTAGCCTAGTAGTTGTTATACCTGAAATTTTAAACAGATTAATTTTGAGAAGAACAATCTCCAAGTGAAAGGAGGAAAGTCCTTGAAAAACCCAAATTAGATATAGATGGAAAATATAATAAAAGTGGCTGTTGTACCTGCAAAATTTAAGGAGCTATAATTTTTTAGAAGCACCATCTCTCCATGAATGGTAACAAAATCCTTACGAATGTCCATCATCTCATTACTGAATTCACTCTCTGTTGTAAAGACTCCATCCTTGCAGCTCTTCTCCTTCACTCGCTCAATTCTTTCCTTCAATTCCTGTTGCAGTTGCAGTTGCAGTTAAGAATCTATATCGAGACACAATGAATAACTGCGAGGTTGCCAAGCTTCAATTAAAGGAGGCATCAATTGATTAAAAGAGACATTAATCTTCATGACCAACATTACTTAATTTTTGAACAAAAAATACAACCATAAGAGGAAAAAAAATGAAGAATATCAATGAAAGAAAATCTAAAACTTAATCATGAAACTTTACACTAAGACTATTAAATTTAATGCATGATAACACCAATACGACAATCAACCATGGACCTTTGAACTCTACTATAAGACAGCACACTGGATTAGTAGAAAATCAGGTCAGTGATCACATAATTTGTCTTTTCAAGGTTTAGTCCGAATCGAAGCCTCATAGGAAGGACAAAAATGTTGAAGATTTACAAGGCCAACTTTTCTATAAAAACACACCTTTGCACTGACATGTGTAATTGTTGAACATGACTTAAATCGGATATGTACCAAAAGGTCCACAACAGGCACCGGCAACTTATTATGAATATTACAAGAACATTGTTGGAACTTAGAACCATGAACGATAAAATTAAAGATAATGAAGATCCCAATTTATTTCCAGAGTACAGACAAATTAATTCAAATGACTTGGAAAGGGAAAGCATGGTAGGGAATCTTAACTACCTGAAAAATAAGTAAGATTCATAAGCCAATTCTCAACTGTGAAAAGTTAAACATGGTTAAGTTGACTTTCTTGGGACTTATCATTCCATGAAACCGTATCCCCAACAGTTGTAGGTGGAAGATGCATTCCCTTTTTAATTCTACAGTACACAATTCTAGGAGTATAACACCAATAACTGGTCTTTTGTACACAATTCCCTTCTACCTATTCAACTATGGTTAAAACTATAGAATCATACTTCATGACAAACTAATATCTGTGACTTGAACAACACTTCTTTATTCCTCTTCCTTCCGTTCCTTCCCTTCTCTAGAATCCAGATATGACTTGTTGCCCATCCTTACCTTCTTCCAAAATGCAATTCAGATGCTTTTCAAGCTCCACCAAGTTCTGCTTTAAAATCGGCCAAGTGTTTTTCCTCACAAGAACAAGATCCATACTCCATCTAATTAACCCCCTTTTTCCTTTCAGGGAAAAATCTTATATTCCAACATGCTTCTCTCACCATCTACGGTTTTCTCTCTCAGCATTAAAGTTCACACATTTAAAACAAGAAACATCATGTTCAAGCCCCTCTTCTCTCTCTTACACACTTAACCCTACAATAGCAGTAAATAAATGTCTTTATATCATGTAATATCTTAACTACAAGCTTAACATAAAGTTAGTTAATTTATCCCAGTTTTGCCTAATGATTTAAGATTATAAAACCCACCTAGACTAGACTCAGATATCGGTTATAAGAATAATTTAAGCCCATACAAACAATCATTCTCAATTAATAAATAGAAAAGAGTGGAAATGCAAGGAATAATTTAGGGGGGAAACCTGAAATCGGATGACGAATTCTTCTTCCTTGTCGACATAGAAATCGTTGAACTTTTCAAGTTCTTCGCTGAGAATCCTAACGAACCAGTCCTCGAGATCCTCGGGCAACGGAGGAGGAACAGGAAGAGGGAGATGAAGGAGGGCGGCATGGTGAGAATCGGCAGTGGTTGGAATGTGCTTGAGGAGCTTTTTCAAGGGTTTGTAACACAAGTATTTGTCCCTCCATTCCGGTAGGGTTTCTTCCAAGTGGATCGTAAACTCTTTCCCGAATTTCATCACTTCCCAAGTACTATGTAATTATAATTATGTGAAGGTGATGATGAATTGGAGAATGTAGCTTAAGAATTGATGTTCGTGCGTGCATACAGGAGTAGGAGGAGGAATCATGAATTTGTCCATTGTGAATTAATATTAATAAATACTACACTTAAATTTTAATGATGGGAAAGACCAGAATTCGGAGAGATAAAAAGTCTCAAAGGGAATTTTGTGTGCGGAATCTTTCTGGAAAAAATAGATAGATAAACCAAAAGCATGCCGACTTTTTTTCAGGTTACATCAATCCATTAATTACTCATTTATTGGTATAAAAATAAGAAATTGTTATTTGAACAATTGAATATTGATAATTTTTACAAAATTTTTCTTATATGGATAGAAAGTCCATTTATTATGTTATGTATGTGAAAACATTACTCCCTTCATTCCATTATAATAGTCTTTTTAGTTTCATCCACAAGTCATTTAATATTTTTTTTTTATATGTGAAGCATCCCGACTTGTGTCGGATTAATCTCTGTGTCCCGAAACAAGCTTACGTCTGCGATCCGTGACCCCTATGCTGCTTCAAACTCAAAAAAGTCGAACTCAAGACCTCCGAGTTTAGGCAAAACCCAAATTCTCTCTTAAACTACTGAAGCAAGCGGCGGGATTACAAGTCATTTAATACTATCACTTAACAATTAAAATTTATGTAAAATTTTATTACTATCCCTTTATATGGGAAATTAAAAATTACTAATAATATAAGAGATAATTTCTTGGGATAATAAAAAAAGTTAGAGACTATATAGGAAAGTAAATAATTTATTTTCTTAAAAAGTTATAAATGACAATTAAATTGAAACAATTTTTTTTCTTTAAAAAGTTTGTTATTATGAAATAAAGCCAGTAATTTATTTTTTATATATATATATATATATATATATATATAGAGTCAAGATCAGGTCCGGACTCCCGGACCTGATCAAATCCGGACCCGAAATTTTTTTTTTTTTTTTTTTGCAAAACAGTTAATAAAAAATATATAATGATTTTTGGTATTGGAAAAAATTATTAAAACGGTGTTTTGGGTTTGATTTGGATACATATAACAAACAGTGTTGTACAGTCGGTACAACAGTGTTTGTTATATGTATCCAAATCAGACCCAAAACACCGTTTTAACAATTTTTTTCAATACCAAAAATTATTATATATTTTTTATTAACTGTTTTGCAAAAAAAAAAAAAATTCCGGGTCCGGATTTTGAGTCCGGACCTGATCCGCGCGCTATATATATATATTTGCCCAATATTTCAGATTTCATGGATGAATATAATGTTTTTTTTTTTTTGAAGTGTGTGCTTGTTATTGGTTTCTTACCTTCGATTTTGGAGTAGAGCGGCGTTTTTTGTTTTAATTGGGAGGGACAGATAACGATAAAACAAAGGAGTTTATCATGCCATCGTGTCACTGTGGTCGCCACACTAACATAAAATACGAAGGGGAAAATATGATTATTGCTAAAGTCTTTATTATTATTATTATTATTATTATTATTATTATTATTATTATAAAATTTGAAATTTTATAATAAAATATTTTAGATAATTTCAAGCTAAATGTTTATTTATTTTAAATAATTTATTATTTGTAAAAAATTTTGTATAATATTGTCAATATTAATTGTTTTATATTTTTATTCTCTGCGAATGTTTATGGGGTATTATTTATCATGTACAAAAAAATATGTAATTAGATCAAAAATTATGATGACTTTTTCAAGGAATTCAAATACAGAGTTGAAATAGTATTAAATGCTTTTATGTAATAACTATGGTTTTAAATATGAATAATTTTGTTTTATTCTATTTTTGAATATGCGACAAGACGGTGGCAGTAAATTTTTTTATATATACAAAAACTGCCATTTTAATTAATTTTGATCAAGAGAAGTCCATAATATGTATATCATGTGGTGTTTTAACTCTTTTAAGGGCCCAAAATAGTCGACTTACGCTGACGGTTTAACCCTTTTGTTTGGAGCGAATATATTTTAGTATACAACGTATCTAATTTGTCTTGCAAACACACATGAAAAGCACATAACCGACTTATTTTAACTATTAAAAGGGAAAATTTTACAAATAATTGAAACATTACTTATGACCATGTAAAAGTTAATATATATATATATATATATATATATATATATATATTGCAATTCAATCTTATGATAATCCTACTCCTCTTAACATTAGCCACGGAATTAATCAACTTTTTCCTTCTTATATTTTCTATTATTTTTCAGGAGGCCCGCCAACAAAAGAACAAACCTTAAACTAAAAAAATATTAAAATTTCATTTGATAGAATATTTCTTCTTTTATCCTCGGAATGGTATCTCTAATTATAGTCCATATGAGATGTAAAATATATCTCTTCTCACCAGCTCCTTTTCATCCTAAAACATCTGCTTGCCCTGAAATGACTTGAATCAATAAAGAAATCCCAATTCATTAAACCTTTCGTTACGATCAAAACCATAAGGAGTACCAAAATTTATATTAACCAAATGCATGCAAGGCAAAATCAAAAACTTCAAGAAATACTCTTTGTTTAAGAATGACGTTCAAACAGAGCCAAGAGTCAAAAAGTATTCTTTTCACGCATGTTGGTTAACTTCTGAAATAATTTGGAAAGAGTAATAAAACATTTACTACAGACTTGTTCAATATGTTTGTTTGGAATTCGGTTAAGGTGTGAATTTGGTAAGTTTTATGATTTTTTATTGTATTGATAGTAGAAAATGTTATATTGATAAATTTTATAATTTTTTATTATATTATTAATATAATAATATTTTTTATAACTAATATAATAAAAAAATTATATAAACCAACTTCATCTTAACCAAGCCGTTCGTAAAATATTGTTTACGTTGGGTTATTGCCCCTGTACACTCTCGAAGGGACACTATATCCTACAGTTTTCCTTACCACCAAATACAAAGAAAAAAATATTATTTATTTATGATTCCTTTCCTTTAATATGATAAATCGCATCCAACCAACATATCATAAAAGGCGTGGCCTGATATAGTTGACACTTGACACTGCCAGCCTTAAATTGCATCTTCTCACCAAGTGCTTCAAATTATATCAGAATAACAAAAAAGTCTGCGGATTAGGCCAAAATGGTCGTAAAAGGGGCCACTAGAGAATGGAGACAACTTTGTGTCTTTTTCCAATCTGAGTTGAGTAAAGAAAAAAGTTTAATATGCTTAATGACGTTTATTATTATTCTATAAAGCATTTATGCTTTTCAGCATTATGGTTCCGCATTATGAAAATTACTGTATACACTTGAGAGGCATGGAAATACTGTTGAATTTATCAACAAAGATTCATCATCATTTAAACACGTCATTTATCAGAATTTCACTTCAAAGCCTCCAGTTTCATTACGTAAGAAGCAGAAAACACAAAAGAAGAGCATTGTTCCAGACTTCCAGTCTCGTTAATAAGTTTTCAATCTGATAAAATTCAATCCATTACAGTATTAGAACATTTAGTGATCAAAAACCGCTTGGAGAAAAACTGCATGAAAATAAAGACAATGGCGCAGGTGAGCCAGCCTATATGGTCTCCAGAGCCTGAAGAATATCGGTCTTTAGATCGTCAAAGTCTTCAACTCCAAAGCTGAACCGAACCAAGTTGTCCATGATCCCGTACTTGGCCCTGTCTGATTGACTCAGATCCCTGTTTTCAAGTGTATCACAGAATTACATTATCCTTTATTTAGCACATGTAAACATAACAATAAGTCACAAGTATATGCCACATTATGTCATAAAGTCATAGATGGAGTGAAAGGTAAAGAATCATCCTAATGATGCCCAATGTAGTCAAAAAAAATTCCTCATAACATGGCTTAACCTAAACATGAAATTTCATAATCTCAGTCATGGCATAGGTGGAAATGAGGGAGTGTCATCTTGATCAAGGGAGACACCATGGCAAAGATTCATATGCAGTGCAAGGATGAGAAAAACAAAATGCTCAATATTGTAATAGAACTAATTACTTTAAAAAATTATAAAAAAATAAAATCCAAGATGATTATCACTGCCAATTGATATTTATATGCCTTCGAATTTACACAAACACATTTGCACTACTTCACAAAACGCATGTAGGTTTTTATGCTACATATATTGAGTCTTATTTCTTTCACCTACTCTTCCCAGGTATGCATCTTGGAGTCTTGGACACGTGATTTAAAGAAATTTAATACCAAAAGATTGAAAAACCTCATCCACACAATTGCAACTAGGATGCAATGGCTCAAAGAAAATTAATGCCAGAAGATTATATCAAAAACTTCTACTGAGAAAACAAAACTATCTGGACACCTTTAATCATTCAAGAGAAACCAGTTCCTACAAAAGTTTGCAAAATTTCATCAGCTAGATGATTATGGAATGAAGGTCGTACCAGTAAGACATAATTGCTGGCTGGTCCACAATGCTCTCACAGCCTCCAAAAGATGGGGCAATATAAGGGATTTTCAAAGCATCAACAAACTTCGCTGTTTTAAGTAAGTCACCGTCAACCTAGATAATCATATGGGGATGAACTTCAGTAAATTAGAGATAGATATAACATATGGCAAGATATATGATTAATCAGCCAGTTGCATATATGTAGTAGTGATAAATACTGACCTCAAAACTGACAACACCACCAAAACCAGTCATTTGACGGGTTGCAATGTGATGTTCTGAATGACTTAGCAAACCAGGATAATAGACATGCTTCACCTGAAAATTATATTACTCAATTTTTTCAGTTAAAAGATGGTACTCCAATGTTACCAATAATATTTTCCTAAAATTTATACTCCCTCTCCGTCCAACTTTGGTTGTCCCCCCATTTGCCTTTCACGTATTTGTAAAAAAAAAAAAAAAAAAAACATTGAGATTCGCGTCTACAGTTATTTAAAAGTCCAAATAAGCCTTTAATATACCCAACTTAAGGGGTTTTTTTATCTCTAAACAACGATAGAAATTTCAGATAAGTTGCAAAATAGGATGACAAGTTTTTGGAACATCCAAAAGCAAAAGGTAGACAAATAAAGTTTAAGTACTCTATAATACAAGCAGCATGATAGAAATTAAATGTACTTATCTGGAATCCGAATAAGTTGAAAATTTAAAAGAATAAAGACAAAAGGGACTGAAAGAAAATAAAATTAAAAGCAGCATGAGAAAAATTAAAGTGGATCAGTTGTCCAGTATACAAACCCAAGCATTCATAGGTAATATCTATACATATATATATATATGTGTGTGTGTGTGTGTGAGAGAGAGAGAGAGAGAGATGTGTGTGACATGTGTGCATGGTGGTATCTTATACAGTAATTAGTGTAAAACCAAGTATAAGAGACTACATTTAGTTCTATAAAATTCCTTCCAAAAAATAATTGTTCACAAGGAATTGGTTGTCTTTGATAAGATTACTCAAGCAAGTCTCACTGTACTTCAATAAGCTGCTTGCTTTGTAGATAAGGATGCATGCATATGCATAAAATCTAGATAAAAGAACAAATCATGAGAGTTCCAAGTCTGCGTACCTTGGGATGTGCCTCTAAAATTTTGGCCATCCTCAATGCCGTAGAATTTTGCTGCTGTACACGAAGATGCAGCGTCTTCATACCTCGGATGATCAGGTATGCAGCATTCTGATAACAGAAAAGAAATTAAAGAAACTTGCTAAATGCAATTTTTAGGGTGATTGATAATCTTCTAACTACTCTTTTTAATTATGTGAGTCTGATAGGTACAAGCAAACAATAGAAAATTAATACGCCAGAAACGATAAAATCAAGGTAACTCACAGGGTTCAGAGCACCACCAAGAATATGATGCAAGTTGCGAACAACTGAAACCAACTCCTGAGAGCCGCTAATACAACCTGCAATGACCTGAAACAGGAATTTTAATTGTTTGACGTTTAAATGTACTTCATTGACTGGTCTTGCATAATTAATACTTCATTTAACTAGATGCACCAACAAAACTAGCATACATCATTGTGGCCTGCGATATACTTTGTTGCAGAGTGCAGAACAATGTCTGCTCCAAGGGCAAGGGCCTTCTGATTAAGAGGTGTCGCAAATGTTCCATCTATGCAGACTAGGGCTCCTTTGTTGTGGCAAAGCCTTGAAACCAACTCTATGTCAACACATCTCAGGAATGGATTGGTTGGAGACTCTGTGAAGAACAGACTAACCTGCATGAAGAAGTAATGCCACTTCTATCAGAATCACCCTTTTGTGCATATCAGTATGTATAACAAGCAAACCACTCTCTTCAGGACTAACATTGTTTTCATCTAGAGCAGATTCAAGGGCTTCCATATCTGCAGGGTCAATAACAGTGGCCTGCATTTTGGAATTTACAGATCAAGAATTAGAACATCCATAGAATGTGAAATACACAAAATCAGAGTCTCCAAAGAAGCTAAAGTATGCAGCTAATTAGTAGGACAAACAAAAGTCACAATATGAAATGGCACTCTGCTCAAGATAGGGATAAAGTAAACATGTATATGCACATTATATATTCTCTGAATTGCTATTTTAAAATGAAGTAAAGAAGTTTAAAACATTAAGCTCCTTAAAAACTTAATTTTAATGTCGTAGTATAGCAGTAGACCAACTTAAAATTAAACTGAAACAAGATACCATGCAAAGATTCGAGTCTATACCAAGATATGCATGTTAAAGTGATGAAAGCCTATTAAAACCTCAATTAATCATTCGTAGTTTCCCTTCACCATGTACAGAGATTGTTTTTCTGTTCTCTAAGAATCAGGGCTGCCTTTTGTTCTCTAGTTTAATTAGTAGTGATCTAAATTGTAGATCAAACTTAATGCATGCTAATAATCTATAGGAGCATAGACATTACCTTGATCCCCATTTTGGGAAGAACTGTCTCAATAAAAATTCGAGTCTTCCGATAGCAGTCCGTGGTCGTCACAATATGTCCACCAGCTGGGACCAGTGCCAACAACAAGACAGTACTTGCACACATTCCAGATGCCATTAAAAGGGTTGATTCAGCCCCCTCAAGTGCACTGTTTGAGTAAGAAACTCAATTACTCTTTATTTTTATAAGCCAATGTATAGATGATATAGGTGAATAAGGAAGAATTCATAAATAGAAGGCAGACCTTATCTTCTCCTCTGCAACAACAGTTGTAGGATTTCCATACCGTCCATATTCAAAACTTGCACGTCTTTTCTCCTATTAGAAGATAATACAAAATTTAGACAACCTTACTAATCTAGGTTTCCAAGATAACAGCAACCATGGCAAATCCCAAAACATATATTACTCCAAAAATACTTTTTTATGAAACATAATGAATCAACTTTGATCTCAATCAATAGGTTTAAACTTGTAATTTCAAATTTATCAACTCTTTCACAAGGATTATCACCGGTAGGAACACAGTCTCCACTTCTGGCAAGAATAAGATCATTCTTACCAATATAATTCATACCTTGAAATCAATGAGCTCCGAAGTTTTGTTGAAGAAGTAAGCAGTTGTATTAACAACTGGAGTAGTTATTGCATCCGTAACAATACCACGACCTAATCTTTCACCTGAGTAACCCAATGCCAAGATCAATTCATGGTCACAAGAAAAAAAAAATTATATATTACATAATCATAATTTAGGCTATTCATGAAATGCTTCTAAATTTTGAAAGTTTCAATTCATATGGTATTAGGAATCATGCCAAGGCAGCTAACAGATTGTTATAGGCATCAGAAAACCAATGGCACCCTAAAAAGCATGACAATCAAATATACCCCCCACACAAATCCAAAAATGAAAATCCTCTTCTAAAATTCAAAGTTTTAACAAAATCCAAGATCGGAAGCTTCTTAAATGCAATGAGATTGGTAAATGATTTTAGAAGTGTACCCTCATATTTCCTCATATAAGCCAGGTACCAACTTTAACATACAATTACATATATGGCTATATAAACATATCAAGTAAACATAGGTACTTTTTTGGCAGTAATAATATACACAGACAAAACAAGAGCTTCAAGATCTGCATTTCTATGTATATAATGAGATACATACCGGCATGAATCGCAAGGCTCCCATCGGAGCTCAAAAATGAGGTATATTTTGCATCGGTCAAAACCTCAAGCTGTACATCACTATCATTGTTATTATTACTACAACCATTGCCGTTAACGGCCACCACCACCTCCTCCTCCGCAGAGGCGGCGGAAGCGGCTGCTTCTGCGGCTATAGCCGCAGCCGGCTGGTTGTTGGACCACGAAGCCGCGACAACTTGCGCGACGCCGATGTTGCTGCAGTTCCTCCGAGCCTTGTTGCTCAGCTGCCTAACAAAGTTGGGAGGAAACCTCAATATCATAGAAGACAGACCGAACGAGGCATGGCTCGCCGCCGAGTTGAGCTTTCCGGTGAATCGGGCGCCTGACCTTGGACTCTCCGGACGAGGAATACCGGAGAAATCGGGATCTGAACGGCACTCGAAGGACGGAAATGCCCTAGCGTAGCTGGAGACGGCCATTGGAAATGGAAGGACAATATTGTAATTTTAGACGTTCCGGCCGGTCTGCTCTGTCTTCTCTGAACAGAGGAGAGTCAGAAAAATGTTTGGGCTTTGTCGTTTCATTTTATAGACGTAGCCGTGTGGTTGCAATTCCCAATAGATTCGCTTACATTTTCATTTTTAAAAAGTTAACCATGGCAATTTAGATATACTCCCTCGTCCCAAAATTAATTATTGATACATTTATCCCATAAATTGCGTTTCTTTAAACAAATTTGATAGTTTTTTTATATTATTTTTTATAAATATTTAATAATTTATTATTTTTATTAACCTAATACATATATAATATTAAAGATAATTGTATATATTTTACTGTATACGAAAAATTTATACATTATATTAAAAAATAAAAAATATTTAATAATTAATTTGATATTGACTTAAAACTAACTAAAATGACCAGATAAAATTATATTTCATGTTACATTTAATGTTCAAAATGTAACTAGCTTACTTGATTAAAATAAAATATTATATTATTGTTCTATATTTTCTTTTAATGTTATAACGATGAACTTAATATATTGGAATTATGAAGAAAATAAATGGATAGAAATTGACTACCAAACACTACCGCACTATTTGACTATCATTATTGAGGATAAAGGTGCCTCGTTTTCAAATTAACAATCCTATTCTTAGAAAGAGTCAATTTTTATTGATATATTATAATTATTATGTTAGCATAATTTTATTATTATATCATTAATATTAAATCACAAATTTATTATTATTAAGAATAAATATGAAATAAAATTACATGTTTAAGGTTTGTAAAATTTGCAAATGATATTCTTTATATGGAATGAAAAGTATTTAATTATCCCACATACATTTTATATTATGTTATATTTGTATAAAATTTATATAAAAAAAAAGATTAAAATGTATAATACGATTAATAAATAAATCAATGTTTATATTAACTATTGAGGGACTTAAATATTAACGCAATAAATTTAATAGATTCTGCTCAATGAACATGTATAACGTGACCCAACACAATTGCCAAAGTTGGTATATTTTGATCTATTGGTCCATTGGATGCATATCAACTTGGTGAATAGGACAATTAATATTTAACGTTGAGTATTTTATCAGAATATTATTAATTATAGCGACATTTTTAATATAAAAATATTATTTTCTGTTATAAAAATATTAATTTTTTAATTATATATTTGATGTGTGGTATCTTCTTTGTGGATCAAATAAATGAAAGTGTATATATGACCTTTGATGAAGATTGTTAGGGGTTATTTGATAAAATTGAATGAAGTTTTTTGAATGATAACAAAGATTTAAATGAATTGAATAGAGTAGAAGATCTGAATGATAATTGAACAAAGGTGTTTAATAAAATATCCGTATAAAACAACTGAATGAGGATATTTCCCATATTAACCCTCTAATTTTTCTGAACATGTTTTTTTTGATTTTGAATAGTTATTAACATAATAATTTGGGTTATTCAAAGTGTATTTTTATTTTGATTAATTTCTTATATATATATATATATATATATATATATCTTTATATATCTAAGTAATCATCATTAAAATCTTCAAAGTATTCAAATTAAATTCTAAATGAATCTGGATATTTTTATTTAAATGGGTTTGAGATACTTGTAATTTTTGCATAGCTATATATTTTTAAAAGTATTTCATTTGGAAATCCAAACACATTATTGGATATTTATTTGTAAAAATAAAAAATTAAAAAAGAAAGAAATCCATACATATTATTCTAATATTTAAAAATAGATGTGACTAATCAATGGCTAATATCAAGCAATTTAGGCCTATTCACGTTATAAAACTCATTGATTTTCTGCAATTACTTTGTTATGGAACAATTCATCTACATGATGACTCGCGGTTGGATATCATATCTGTCTCGTTTTCCTTTTATTGAACATCCCCTTGGTCAATGAAGCTTGAAGCCCCTGAACTCGGCATTGCTGCTGTGTTGATACCATCTATTTATTCAATTAATGGTTGTCTTCTCAATTATTAATATATAACGGATCAAGGGTTGGATGAAAATGGAATTGTTGGTTCTGATTATAGGTTTTAAGGGTTAAAGGCGATGATGGTACTAGTGAACCCAGATGCTTGTGTGTGATGATGAAAGAGATTATGTTATTTGTTTTTAATGGTTGAGGATATTTCAATAAAAAATTCATTAAGAAAACTTCTGACCAATAAGCTACAATTTTTAGACTGATCGATCCAGACCAACTCCCGTGTCATTCAGTTAGAACAGGTGTTTACCAAACAACCTCAAAATCTTACAAAATCAAATTTGTGGTCATTAAGACTGATCCGGATGCAATCTAACAATCCCTTAATCATTTTGACCGTACAAGAAACGTTAAAAGTATGCATAATCACTAAAACAAAACAATGTTGAATAGAGGATATAATAAGGAACTAGTTGCATTTGGTTAATCTAGTAGTGAATGAAAAGGAAAGAAAATCAAACAAGAAGATTTTGTACAAAATGTATTATTAATGGGAGATTTCACAAGTTGGCCCAGGGGAGAGCGCGGTACAATGTGATGCGGTTATAAACATTAATCGCAATCACAACTACAGCATACGGTTACTAATATTAACAACTGTAATTATGCGGTTACTTGCGGTTGCGATTACATATGGTTGCGGTGCGGTGGTGTGGTTGGAGTTGCATAACCACTTTCATATATGTATTTAAAAAAAAATTAAAATATATAATTTTTATACCAACAATTCACATTATGAAAATTATTCTCACTTCAATACATACTTATTTAAAAATCTTATGTATAACATAAATAATAAAAAAAAAATCAATTTACAAATTGCAACTATACATGAATAATATGTAAGGAACTATTATTACATATGTTAAACTAAAAATAAATAAATTCGTGGACTTAATTACATTAATTAAAGAGATTTTAATAATTCACCACAAATAAAGTTTTAGCATTATGTTTCTTGTACTAGTAGTGATTATTATGGATTATCTTGTCTTTCATATTAATTTGCATAAAGTTGAAGGGAACTAATAAATTTTTAGGAAAATGTACACTAAATGTAATATTACACGTACAAGTGACAAAAACTCATAAGAAACAAATTAAATTACATTATTCACTTACAACTTTATTATATGCGCTACAACTTAATATTTAGTATATATAAAACATATATAGTTTATTATAAAGTGCGGTACAGTTTAAAGGTGTATCCGCGATCACAATGTGCGGTTAATAAAAAATAAAATTTGCACCGCGTAATTATATTAAAAAATTATACGATTTTATACAATTGCGATTAAATGATAGTTTGCTACTAATAAGCTATATCATGCATAGACGATATAATACGGAACTAGTTGCATTTGTTTAATCTAATAGTGAATGAAAAAAAAGAAGGAAGATCAAACGGGAAGACTTTGCACAAAATGTATTATTGGGAGATTCCACAACTTGGCCAAGGAAAATGACACTCTTTGCTACTAATTATAAGCTTAGCCAGCCACTTGCTGCTGCTGCTGCTGTTGCTGCTGCTTATATTTGAGGAAAATTAATGGTGGTGGATTTTAAATAAGAATTGTTGTCATTTATGTACCCACACAACACACAAGGAAGGGAGTTTGGTTACGCATGTACTTTGGCATGCTAGCTAGAGAGTAGAGACAGAGGGAAGGTAAAAGCATATCTAATCCGACAAGATTTTTAACACGGAATCGCATATTCTTAGTCTTAGCTTTGTTAGTAGAATACACTTTGTTGATGGATACTGCATCGTTATCCATGGATGCACTTCATATAATGAACGAAAGATATATAAAATGAATTATCCTACAATTTTAATTTCTTCTACTACAATTAATTGTTGGTTAAATGCCCACTTATTTATTCTTGGTTCATATATATTAGAATTCGTTTGACAAAACCGAATGGTGTGATGAAATTAAATCTTGTTTTAAATATAGAATTTTTAACAAAATTATTTTTATAATAAAGTTAAATATCTGTTTAAAATGATTTTTTTTCTTTTTTATAAAAAATAAATCAATAATAAGTTTACACATGCCTATGTCACTCCTACCCTGCATATTTGAACTTTTGGCAGTTCAAATTGAGATACCTCTATTAAAAATAAGTTACATACATAACAAAAAATTATAATTATATACTAATACTTATATAACAAGAATCATTTAAAATACTACGAATTATCCAATTTTTAGAGTATATTGTATGTTTGACAGAGATTGATTTGAACCCCACCCCACCCCACTCCACCCCACCCCACGCCAGAATTGACCATTTGACAAAATGACTAGAAAGCAAAAATGTTGATGGGGATTTTGGGAATCCATTGAACTTGAATGTGTTGGTGCCTTAAAAGTAAGATCCCATCATACCACCTTTAAATTTTTTAAAACTTTAATCAATAAGGGTATTATAGTAAAGTATCACCACCTTACAAAAAAATTCAAATATTTTCAATTTGTACTCAAGTTGCGTTGCTTACAATTTGTACAAAATTTAATTACAATCTCAATTCAAAAAATTAGGTATATCTTATCTTCATTTTCAATTAAAATTATAAATTGTAACTAAGATAATGTATTTTTTTCTATGATATTCAATTTCTCTCAAATTCTATGATATGTTTCTTTAAATTTTAGTATTTTCTCCTCTTCTAATTTGTCCAGCATATTGTCTTAAATTAATTTTATTTATTGATTTACATATAAAATTAAATATGTTATGAATAGTTGATATGAAATTGAGCATATTTGTCATAAATTATTTTAACATATATAGTATATATTTATTATATATGGATGACTATATTTTTTTAGGAGTAGGACTCTTTTTTTTTTCCTTTTTTTTCTAATTGTACTTTATTGTATTCTTTTGTGTGTATTTACGTTGCCTTTCTTTTTTAAGAAGATGCAAAAAGATATTCGCAATTATTTTACAAATCTCGAAACTAATAAACGTCCTCGATTTGAGTCTACTCAAGAGTCGATAAATAGTGGTTTATATTGAAAAAAGATGTATTTGATACAATTAAAAATGAGCCGATTGTAAAAAAAAAATCAAGAAATTGAGCTGCGAAAAATAATTTTGTAATGATTTTAATATATTTATAATAAACTCTTTATTTTTTGAATTATATTAATTATTATTTCTATTTTTTCAAGGAAAGATCCATACTTTCATATTGGCTCTATAATAATGGGAAAAAATCTTTCTTTTATGGAACTTGATAATTTTTTTAATTATTTTTAATTATAAGAATGATCACTCTTAATAAAATTTATGGACACTGCCTCTCGGAGAAGACAGCCCATTGCCCACTAATTGTTTAGGAGGAGAGTACTTCTACGCGGACAGTGCAATTCCATACGTCCAGTGCAGACAAAGACATTGGTTGTATACAAGTGTGAAGGACCCATTCTTACAGTTTGCCTGCACTCTCAAACGTGCAAAACCCTAATAATCACCGGCAATTCCATACGCACTTCACAATAATTCATCTGCTTAATTTACCTCTCATTTTGTTCTTACATCCTTCAACTAACTAGTTTTCTTATTTGCTTATTTGAAAAAATTACAAGAAACACTAATTAATACTCTCTCTGTCCCAAATTAATTGCTCAGTTTTGACTTTTTAAAATCAAATTGACCATTTTTAAAACTAATCTTTTTATTATTTCTGCTAAAATATATGTGAAGATATTATAACCAAAAGAAAGTATATACAATTTATTACTAACCCCAATTTTTATAATTTTAGAAATTTATTTATATATGCTTAATTATTAATTCTAAAAATAATCAATTTGACTTAAAAAAGTCAAAATTGAGCAATTAATTTGGACGGAAGGAGTAATATGTAAACAAGTTGGAAAAAATTACAAGAAACGCTTATTTGACCATGATTATTTGGTTTCATGCCTTCAACATGTGAAGAAAATGAGGGAAATATTATAAACATATATTTGTAATAAATAAGTTACACTAGAAATTTTCGTAGAAAATTTAAAATAAAAAAGTCACCGAGAGAAATATCAGAATTTCATAATTAATAAAATTATTTGAGAATACGACTTATAATCACTTGTTCGATATTTCTATTAAAAGATATTTTCCCAATTGCTTTACCTTCTCTCTCTCTTTACAATCTTTTCTTCAAACATTCGTCCTTTATATAGGACATGGTGATTAAACCACCAATGCGTGAATGTTAATTCTCAATAACACTTAAGAACAAAAGTCTCATTTTACAAGTAACTAGACTATCAATATTATAACAAGAAATATGATCTTTTACTTGACATTAAATATATTTGCAGTATTCTAATTTGGTGTAAGAGTACAAAAGTTTATTTATTGGTTATATATATATATATATATATATGTATATTTGAATATAAAACTTTAAGAAACTATGAGATTTTGAAATAAGATAGTTTTCGAACCTTTTAATTTGGGCCCAGGTATTCGTAACGATTTGTTCTAACAGTCTAAATGGGCCGCCACCAGGTGCCCTAATTTTAGTGCGAAAGATGGTGAATAAATACTTCGCCATCAGCCTCACTCCCAACTCCCAAGCTCCGTTCTGAAAACAGGTTGCTGTGAGTGTTTTTTTTTTGGTGCGTGCTTTGTTTGAGTTGTTGTATGTATATATGTTGTTCAAATTTGAGTAATATCTGGATTGGAAGTGTGATAAATGTCTTGAGATTGTCCAGTGGAATTCTCGGAGCTTGACATCAATCCTTAAATCCGTAAGTTTTGTTTATACAAATGAACAATGATTTGGATCTGTTCAATTTGTGCAGGGTATTTTTTATTTTATTTTTTTGAATTAGGGCTTCTCTTATTTTTTTGGATCTGTTCAATTGGGAATTTAGGTTTTCTGTATCAATATTTCCTCCTTCCACAGATGCATAAAGTTATTTAATAAGTGTATTATATAGCACGAGTACTGAGGCTCTGTGACCACTAAGTATCCAGACGCCTGTTCTCAATGTAGTGCAAAATTAAGTGATGGGATCCGCTTTGCAGCTTCAACTGACTTGTGTTTTTGCTGCCTGTAATGCCCTCACATTGAATAGAAGTCTTAAAAGATTATTTTTTTTAAGACTTCTATTCAAATAAAAGATTATTTTTTTCGATAATTTTTCGTATAAAATTTTAAAAATTATATTTACATAGAATACCAAGTATATACAATAAAAAATATTAAATTTCTCCGCCACCTAAATCTGTTTTAAAAATACCGGTTCATGGTATTATGCATAAAATTTTAAAAAAATTACATCTACTTAGAATAGTAATAGTAAGTATATACAATAAAAAATATAAATAGTCTTAAGAAAACGTTTACGTAAAGAATAATTCTAGGACGACCGGCGCCGGTCGGAATTTTTTTTTTTTTTGGTTTTGACTCCCAAATAATTTATATGATTTATTGGAACTGAATTTTTTTTAAAAAAAGATTTAGGTATGTTTTTGGATACATATACAAAACAGTGTTGTACACTCTTAGGTAAATTAGGCGCGTCTCCGTCACTTAAATCCATGGTATTATGCTATTTGGACATTTTGGCTCCAATCAATTTTTGTACTTCAGTCTTCTTCCCGTAAAAGCGACAAATCTTCATTTTTCACATGAACCTAACCTTACTGAATAATATACTATCAATACTTGCACTGTATTGCCATTGAAATTACTGAAAGAGAGTTGTTCTTTTTCCATTCTCATGGTAATAAAAGCCTAAAAGATCAGTCCCGGTGCATTAAAGGCTAGTAGTCTAAAGACGGGTAAAAGGTTACAATGGCGATGAATGTACACTGGAGATTGTACTATTTTTAACTGGGCTTTTCTTTGTTCTATATAATGCTTGGTTTTGGCACCCCACGTACTAAGATACCCAATTTACTTGGTATACTTAAATAACCATTACAGTTGGGCCAGCTTGATATGTATATGTATTAAACAATTCAGTTGACGTGTGAGTTGACTCGAAGATATTTTTATCATTTAAATAAAAAAATAAACACCCATGTGACCTATACTTATGACTCTGAAATAAATGTCTTATGTTCTACTCCGGTATATACAATATACAAAGTAATATCATGGATCCGAATTTCATATAGATATATTATTTTGATAGGGTTGAAAATGCAAATTTTATGATTATATATGGAATAATTTCAGTCATTTTAAATAATTTTACTCTCTGCCTCGATTCATCTGTCATCTTAGAAAGCATGTTTAGAGAATGGTATTTTTTAAAACACACAATGACCCTTTTATAGATCATAAATTTATATGGTAGATTTTAATCGAACTAAGTCAGTTTATTTCTTATTTTTTCGCTTACTTTTCATATTAGTTGTGGAATTAGGGAAAAGTAATACTAAAATTGTAAAAATAAATAAATAAATAAGAAAAACCTCCCTCACTTGGTCAGCATTTTTACTTGAAGCAGCAGATACCCTATCTGTGTTCACTAGCAGTTACACCAAGTCTAGCATTAATTCACTACAAAAAAACTAAGTATCTGATACGGATTTTTAGAGACGAATAAAAATTGGTCTTTAATTTTTCGTTTTGAGACGGATTTGACACCGAGTTTTAGTTTGTTTTAAAATATGAATCATGTAAATTTAAAGAGAGATTTTGAAATCAACCATTCCGTATCTAAAATTTTGAGACGGAATCAGACACGGATGCAGCCATTTCAAAAAATTTAATATATTTATTTATCTAAGAATAAAATTTAAAAAATCACCTTTATTTTACACCAATTCTTGATTCATCATATGTGGTTTAAAAACTATCGAATCACCATTTATGATTTTACAACTGTTTTCACACCGGAATTTTGACCTAACACGATTAATTTGTTAGTATAAAGACTATTCTATCCTTTTTATTATATTTAACTCAATAACATTTTTTTTCATATTTTTCTTTTTAACATCTCAAATACAAAAAAAAAAAAATTTTAAAAAAAGTTATTAAGCATTAAACTAAATTGATGTTACATGTCATTAAAACTAAATTAGATATCAAAAATTAATATTAAAGAAATAGTGAACAAATCATACATTTAGCAACAAAAAAATAAAATAAAACCAATCATGCTAAATTAAATTAACAAGCATTAAAACTTAAAAGTACCATTTTGACTACATTATTATATTATTATGTAATTAGTAGAGGTAAACAATTTTACCCAGAAAATTCATACCAAAATCGAACTGTTAGCTAGTGAGAGATTGTACTGCATATTAATCAAGTTCAAATCTAAGTACCGGAAAAGCTCCAGGGAGGGAGTAATTACCTTAGCGTCCGAGCTCCTTCTCGCAATCGCACTTAAAGGTTGGGAAAGATGGGGATTCAAGCCTTTCCACAAGTTAGCTAGCGAGAGGTAGCTTTGTTCCAATTCCCATTATCATTTGTCTTCTTCTTCTTTTCTTCTACAATAATCTTTTGTGGGCGTGGTTTATGTTATTTCAACGGCCACCACCACTACAGAGGCCGCGCATAACTTTGCTAACTTTGTGGGTGTGGTTTATGGTTAGCTTTTTGTTTAGGGCTAGGGTTTTGTTTTGGGGAATTTTATGTGTTTTTGTTTGTTGAGTAATTGAATGTTTAAGCCTAATTGTCTGCTTTTATGAAGTTTTATGGAATTTTGATGCACTTGAAATCACGGAATTTGGATTGGATGTGAAATGTGGCTGTAGTTCAATCGATGGATTTTTCCCCCATAAAATCTAAGGAAGAAAGTTTTATTATTTCTTCATCCAAGGAAACTACTGGCGGTGACGATGGAGGTGGGATTCCTGTTTATTAGTTTGTTTTTCCTGGGTTTTATATGTTTTCTGGTAGTCATATGGTGAAGAATTATTAAGGGTATGCTTTTTTAAATTTGAGGGAGATTCAAGGGTATTAAGGTCATTGGAACTGTGCTTATTATTTCTAGATAACACGTCACTCGCTTTTTGGCAAGTGGAATTCACTTGGTATCAAAACGGACAGAAATGAGGTAACTTGAACATGAATGTGAAACCACATATGGAAATTTAATAGTTATCGGATCACGAGTGATGACTCAAGAATTGGTGTAAACCAAATTTTACTCTTTATTTAAAAAGTAAGCTTGAAACAGATTAGAAATCGTTTTTTTCAGTTTCAATTTTTTAGTGATTTTTTTTTAATTTAAAAAAAGAGTTTGAACGGATTAGAGACCGAATTTATGGTCTCAAAAATTCAGGTATCCTATTATACTGGTCTCTAATTCCTCCCCTTCTCCATTTTTAGGTTTATAAGTCTTTACATATACTTGATTAATTCACCTCTTTGTCTCTGTTTCCTCTTTGATGTTGATAAATTCTCCCCACTCTGAGATCCGGGCTTTATTTTTTTAACTGTCTTCTTGCATTCTCTCCAACACACAGGTGTTGGCATAGTTTGATTAATTGTTTGTTTGCTAAATCAAGTCCTAAAGTATGCTTCAATTTCTGTGGTACAAAAATTGAAGGATTTGTTAGCTATGATTTTCAGACATCTAACTGTTTTATAGAATGCCTGAAGGACATATTTGTAGTTCATTAATGTATAACCTGCTTAGTTAAATGCCTTAGACAGAGAAAAATATTGGACCCAAGTATAAAAATGTTTGCTTGGGGATGCTCTTGTTTAGTCTCCTTTGTAGCTTCCTACAGATAGAGAAAATCCCCATAACTGTTTGTTAGGAACTTGGTATTGGAAATGGAGGCTAAATGAAGTACCTTTTTGTGTCTGTTGTACGATTTGCAAAAATTATGCACATATGGGATAGCAAACAATTGTTTTGATCTTTTTGTGGTTTATCTTGTTCCCCTGATAATATGGGATAGCAAACAACTGTTTGTGGTTTATCATGTTCCCCTTATGTTGTCGTACATTTTGTACACTTTCTATCGGTTTCGACTTCAGTTGTTTTGATCTTTTTGGTTCAGGTGAAAGTGTGCAGGTACTGGAAAGTGTCTAAACAGTTTTTAATTTGGCTAAAGAGCCTTTGAATGGGAAAAGAATGAAGAGCTCCAATGTGGAGATCAAATGGAAGCCCCTTGTTGCTCTCAGAATTTAACAACTGTTTATCTTGTTTGCTTTACAGGTTTGCTGTTTCCGGCTAGCAGATTTATCCTTTGTGTTTAGACAATTTGATTGTTCAGATTTGGATCGATACTTGGCCAGTTTTCTCATCGACATAAGGTAAATTCCTACTACCTCTTCTGTCCCACAAAAAGTACTACTATTTAGCTCAACATTGTTTGCTTTATATGGAATGTGATAGTTTTATACGATGAGTTGTAGCTATTTCCTTTTGGTGTTCTAGTATTCCATGTTTGAAAGACTGTCTTTTTAGTGAAAAAAATTTCTGCTACAATTTATGATGGTTTTAATCTAAATTGTTGCCCTGCATTTTAGTGTATGTTGATTAGACAAAAGATCCATCATGTAAGTAATACGTATAAACTTTCAACTTTTCATATGTACATTAAGACGCATGTATTAAGATTTGAGTCCGATGATATTAGTGAAATCAGGATGGAAATAGCATCTACACAAGCTAGCAGCAGCAGATAGTAGAGATAAGGGTGATGTACTAGTATTTGGATACGGTGGTATTAGTGAAGTAAGTGAAAGTAGCACCTTGCTACCTTCCCACTGTAATCTGAAATTGGTTGGTAATATGGATGGATTACTTTGGTGTAGTGGATTTATGTAGTCAGTTGGGTTAGAGCTGTTCTTTTGGTACTGCATGAAAGGAATATTGTCTTTTAACAAAATGAATTAGATTTAGTTGGCTTGAGAAAATTATATATAAACGCAAAATTTTGTTACTTCAAACTTCAGAATCACTCGTAAGCATGCAGTACCTCAGATTTTCTAAAAGTATAATATTTTGTATGTATCCATATTTTCAACAACTCCAAACTAAATGATTTTTCTGTTAGTGAGTTTCTTCAGACAACAACCACCACCTGCAGAAGATCTGAGCATTCAAATTCAACATTCCATCTCACGCAGTTGCAGTGGCACCATAGTCAAATTGATGCCAATGGTATATACTATGTTCAAAATTATATATAGTGTGTTAAAATCTTTGCTAAAAATGATGAGAGTTCCTTGATTGGATAAAATCTTCATATGTTTTGCTCCAAGGGGAAAAAGAGGTTTTGGATAAACTAAAGAGCAATATTTGGTTGTGTAACATCATCTTTTAATTGGAATATTTAGTAGGCTGCAACTTTATGAGTTTAACAGGGTACTATGACCTCATGTTAAACTTTCCCAATTTAGAACTATACCCTGATTTTGGACACTCACAGTTGTCCTGGGATTTAGTTGTTATTTGTTACAATTGAGTTAAACCAAATTTCTGTTACTATTATCAGCAAGATTAGCTTGTCGAATTCCCCGTTATTGAAGATTCTTCTATATTGTTATCTGCAGTTGTAGATGTGAATTTAGCCAATCTCAGTTAAGAATATATCAATGATGAGTTCCTTTTTGGATGCTCATACACTAATAAGTTTCCACCAAGGATTATTTTTGAACATCTTGCTGTTAAAATGGATTGACAAAATTGGTGAAGTTAGAGATTTTGGTTATAGGTTCTTTGATTCTGTTACTAATAGTGTATTATATGGTGCATAACTAGATCTTTGCTAAACCTATGTAAACCACAGTTATTTTTTGCCTTTGCAACTTTTATATTTCACTGAAGATGACTTTCTTCTTCCTTTTCTTTTCTTTTTTTAATATTTTTTTATTTCTATTTCTTTCAAATTTAATTGTATTACTTTTGGGGAGTGATAATGTATTTCATGAAGTAGCCATTCTTGTAGTGGAGGGGTCCAACAATTTCTGTATGTTTTTGTTATATTTAGAATTTTGTGTCATTTCCCTTCTTTTTAGCTGGTCAGTTGTAATTAAACTTGTGAAGCTCCGAGCTTTATTTGAAGAAATTTGATGAGATACTAAAACTTATGGTGGAAGTAACTTACAAATTGAGATTGATATAAGATGCTCATGTTCCTGCAGTTATCTGCCAAGAGGAAGCATGGTTTGATACAATCAGCATCTTCGAGTCTGACTCTGATGATGACTTTAGTAGTGTGCATGGAGGTAATGGAAATCGACATTTGTTTGACTATAGTTTCACAAACTTGCTCTGTGTTGGTTTTATGTCAGTTACCATTTACAAAAGATCACCTATGTTTTCATGTTTACAAACAAAAACTTATTACTGGGTCCATTACTTGTGTATATTTTTCATGACTATGTTAGGCTACTAATTGACATGGTTTTCATTGTAAGTCAACTAGGAAAAGAACTTCTGGCTCCAATGCAAGATATGACTCATGTTCATTTGTTTTTCTTGAAGCAGGTAACTACATATTCATATTCACTTGCATTCATACTTCTACTCCATTTCTCATGCAGATATTTCAAGTGGACAAGTACTTCAGTATGAAACTTCATCATGCATTGTGGATAGCAACTGCATGTACGAAGAATACCATGAAAGATATTTGAAAATAGATGGTGGTAAAACGGAGAAGTTACTGAACAAAGATGGACTCAAAGAGCCAAATGAATTTTCACCTATAAGAAGCTTTAACAGTTTGAAAGAGGATCAACATGATTCTGAAGAGAAAATCCAAGAGAACAATAAGATATCTACTTTATCTCCGTTGGTTCCTTCTATAAATTTCAGTGACAAGTTCATTAATGCAACACTTTCAAATCCTCAATCTCAAAGGAAAAAATCAAAAGTTATAAGGCTATCCTTCAAGAGGAAATCTGTCGATGGAGAAGAAACTAATGAATTTCGTAAGTATACCATGGCGGTTCCCCTCCCCAACTTCAATTTTTTTGGTAACATGGAAAGAAGTAACTGCAATTTCCAAGATCCATCTTCTGTGATTATCTAATTAACTTCTTTGTTTTCCCATCTGATTTCTTGGAATCTGCTTGAAATTGTGTACGAAAACCTCGACAGTTATCTATGCACACATCTTAGAATTTCATAAAACCTACAGTGTTCTAAAAATCATTAGCCGGACCTAGGCAGCTGAGGGGGCGTCTAGAGCCTAGGCCGCCTAGGCGGTGCCTAGGCGTTTCCCTAGGCGGACTAGGCATTTTCTTAGGTGGTCTCATTTATTTATTTTTACATTGCATATACTTGTTATACTATACAAAGCATATAGTAGATGTAATTTTTTAAAATTTTACATGCAACATTACCAAAAAAAAGAGGTCTGATTTTGCCTATGTGGGGGCCTAGGCATCCAGCCAAATCGAGGTGGTAGAGGACCGCCTAGCGCCTAGGCAGGGATTTTTAGAACACTGAAAACCTATACATATAGATTAACTTGCTGGACTTCAGTTCAATTTTGGAAATTTCTTACTTCTCATGATAATTGATGGTACTTTGGTGGTGTTTATTGATTTTCAGTGATGTGCACAAAATATTTATTAGATATAGCAGTAACCATCACCATTTTATGCAGGTGCATCAAAAAAGTTCTTTTACCACCCCAGAGCAGGACTCTTAATTCCGTGTTGTACAGATGAGAAATTAACTCCAGGATGTTGGTCAGAGATTGAACCTTCGAATTTTAAACTCCGGAGCGACAACTTTTTTAGGTATGCCTTTTCATCTCTCAATAGTGAATAGGTGCATAGACATTTCCAAAAAGTGTTGTACATACATTTGCAATATCATTTAATTGCCGCCAATTCAATGTGCAGGGATAAGAAAAAATCCCCAGCTCCAAATTACTGTCCTTATACACCGATTGGTGTCGATCTATTTTTTTGCCCAAGAAAAGTCAATCACATTGCCCAGCACCTTGAGCTTCCTCCTGTTAAAGCGGATAGGAAAGTGCCTCCACTACTCATTGTCAATATTCAGGTATTTCACTTCTCTTTTAGTCTCAGTGACTCACTAATTCTTCTTTTTCATTTTCTGGAAGACTGGTTCTCATAAATAACTGCAAGGTAATCATCTTTTGTGAAAGTAGTGGCTCCCATGCAGATTCTCAAATTATCTTGTGCTGGTTCTTTTGGCAGTTGCCTACTTATCCAACTGCAATGTTCAACAGCGATAGTGATGGAGAGGGTTTCAGCCTTGTACTATATTTCAAACTTTCTGAGAATTTTGAGAAAGATACCTCTCCTCAGTTTCAGGATAGCATTAAGGTAATATTATTCTAAATTGTCTCTTGCAGAGCAGAACCAGCAGCCTAGATACTTTTGACTCACAATTCATCTATTATGAATGATAATTTATTTTGTTCTGATTTCGATTATCAGATGTTTCTAATTAAAACGTTTTTATGGGGTGGCCTCATCGCCATTTATTCTTTCGGCCTTAAATCTCATTGGTCCTATATATTCTGCTGTCCTCCACCCAACTAACATGATCGAATGAGATGATATTCACTGACTTATGCTCTTTCTCTTCTGGGTTGATCGACAATTAGGTATCTATATGTTTGTTCCATATATGTGCTAGTCATGTTACCACAACTAGAAATCCTGAGATAAAATTTTGCTATATTTACCTTTTGTTAATTCCAGTACAGAAACATAACAACAATAGTTTCTTCTTTAATGTTAAAGAATTTTAAAAAATTCAGCAAGCCACATTTTAGAAGTTTAAATTTTGTAAAAATGGTTGCTTTCCTTGTATAGCCACCAACTTTGCAACCTTGAGATGAAGTGGATAAAACTTCTTTGCAAGTGAAAATGAGTTTTTTGTCTTTTACAAATTACTGACTTCTTCAAATAATTAAGTTCTTATATTCTGACTAGAAGAAAAAATAATGTGGACACAATTACACATGCTTCTTGGGAAGACAAATAGAAGGTAAAATAAATAAAAGTGGAAAAGTTTCCTTTTCTTTCCCATCTTATGCTGGATGAGATATTCTCAGTAAATGTAATTATTTCAGTAGCAATAGCCAACTAATCCACTACTTAATGAGGAAGCAATAGCCAATACAATTCTTTGGGACTTAAACTTGAGATGTCTAATAACATATTTGCAAAGTTAAGATACTTTACTTAAAATCTTCTGCTTTCTTAGCCTTGTAAGTTCATGTCTAATGGCAGCATCTAGCTTAGGCTGAGATGTCTTTCCTTCTAATAAGCAGCATAGTTGGTTTTCTTTTGGCTTAAAAGCAACGCACAGTGACTTTTACTTTGTGAAATTAACTGACTGGGTAACTAGTTAATTATGTATAATATAATCAAAATAAGTACTGCTATCAATGTTACAAGTCAAGCTGCCCAGCCTCCTGAAAAGGGGTCCTATTAGTTGTCAGGATATGTATATGCTATTGTCCTGTGGCCCATTTAGAAGCTGATGTATAGTCCTTTTGTGCTGGTCATTCTGTCAGTTCCCTTTGCTAGTCAAAAATTTTGGACAAATTAAATGCTAACAAGTGGGATAAAAACTCTAACATTGTCATATTATGTAAATATATATTGTCTTGGCAAAGTTATAAGCTTCTTCTATATTTGGTGCATGAGTCTTCAAAGTAGGACAGAATTTGAGCCTCTTTTTTACATATTTCTTTTTGTTTCTTAATATGGGCTTATTGTTGTCCTATATAGTCTTATATCCACTTGTTTTTAGTTGTTAAATGTTTTGGTTGATTGAAATTGTTGGTTTATGCTGCAGAAATTAATTGAGGATGATATGGAAAGGGTTAAAGGGTTTACAAAAGAGTCCACAGCTCCTTTCAGAGAAAGATTGAAGATCATGGTTGGAGTGGGGTTAATCCTGATGATCTTGTTTCCAGTTCTACTGAAAGGAAACTTCTAAATGCTTATAATGAAAAGCCTGTCCTTTCACGCCCACAACACAATTTTTATCAGGTTCAGTACCATTTCCATTCTTTCTACTTTACTGTTGAGAATATATATACAACTGATGATTAACAACATACAGATATATCTCGATATCATGCACTAATTTGCTTTAATACCATGTGAATATGGTATGCATTTGATGTCAATCCTTTTGAGCCATCTACTGCTTGCCCAGAGTGCTAGATGCAGTGTTGAAAGCACAATGAGGATATTATCTGTCTTGCTTGTACAGACTTTTACATACTCTGTCTGATACTAGCTGTCCTGTATATAATGCAGGGTTCCAACTATTTTGAGATTGACCTGGACATCCATCGGTTTAGCTACATAGCTAGGAAGGGACTAGAAGCATTTCGAGAACGTTTGGGAAGTGGAATACTGGATCTTGGTTTAACAATTCAGGTATAAGTACTATCTTATTTTCACCACAACTTAGTAAGGGTAAGCTGGAATTATATATATATATATATATATATATATATATATAAGAACTTCCAGATAAGAGTACTTTGTGCCTTAAACTCAACAAGCTTGACTTAGTTAATTGTGGCCAAAATACCTACATAACTCATTATTGTATGCTATTATCACTCAAGACTGCTTAAGGCCGCTTGAAACTACAAGTTCGCTGCAAGTGCTTTCAGCAAATTTAATTCAAAATCCATACTTTTCCTTTTACGCAGTGTTGAAAAAATAATAGAATGAGAGTTCTTTGGCACTTTAAGTTGTCTTTGTTTGCTAGCAGTCTGTTGGCATAGTCTGATTCCATTCTTCTCAACAATTATCCACATGGAATGCTGTGCCTCCATTTTTTGATTGATACTTTGGTTTTCGAACCATGGGACTTGGAACCCATAGTTCATTGCAAAAATTCATGCGCTAGCCCATTTTCGTTGCTGGCTAGTATTGCATTCTATCTCATCGTATCACATTTTGTTCTGCAAGATTTAGGCATTGGGTTTGGCAGTAATGATATCCCCCAACATACCAAAACTAGCAATCACCGCACAAAGCCTTTAGTTTGTTTATAACTAACTAACTAGTGGCTTACTACATACAGGCTCAGAAACCAGAAGAACTGCCAGAGAAAGTACTTTGTTGCCTTAGACTCAACAAGATTGACTTCATTAATCGTGGCCAAATACCTACACTCATTGCACTTGAGGATGGCTGAGTTCAGTTTGGCATTTCTAGCTGTTGATGCCTGTGTGAGCCAGAATTCACAGATCCTTGTGTACACAGTTTCAGTTTCAGCCTTAACACAGATCCTTTATTCAATTGCTATGTTGACAATCAAATAATATTAATTACTATCGCATGTTATATATGTATTTAATTATCTTGTATAACTTGGACGTGTAACTCTTGAGAGTCGTATGTCTATTGGGCCTCTGTAATCGCTGTACGATATAGGCTCAAAAATTTTATTTCGAAAAGTTTCTAAAACGTTAGCTATTCAAGAGAGATCGACAAGCACCATGCTTCTTTACCATAGTATTTTAATCTCGTCTCTATATTGTCCTTTTTCGCTTAGTCGATAGTCCCCATTAATTGTTTGATTATAATATAAGATCACATCCTTATTTTTTCTTAAAAACCCATTTATTCAAGAGAGATCTGATATCACATGTTATAATATAGGATCAAACGCTTATTTTAATGTAGGAGTAGCATGAGAAGCTCACGAATGATTTTTGGGTTGAAAAGTTAATATGGTTTCATAGCCTACTACTCTATGACTGTTGAGGGTGTACTTTGTTTGTTTCCTTAATATGGGCCTCTCTCTTCAAGCTTCCTCTTTAAAACCCACTTAACAGAGAGCCCAATAAGAGCGTATTGGTGGGCACCTCTTGAGTCATATATAGCTGTTGGGCCAGTTCCCCTAGGGTTTTGGTATATAAGGAAGGAGAGGGAAGGAAGGAAGAAAGCAGCGCCTGAGGCCGAGCGCCATCCCCGTGAAAGAAGGGGTGGCGTGGTATTCCACGGAGTGAGGTTCCAAATATGTGGCGCACGATTGTGCGATGGGCGTATATCAACAAATTTGTTTGGGGATCCTTCCTTGCCCGCTTTACTGATCTGATTTGCAGTTAAAGCGACTGGGTTTTTCCTACATTTTTTTTTCTCTCTCCCTCTCCCCTTCTTTTCGTTGTTGCTTTCTTGCTTGGGGTTCTCCATTTGATTTATATTTCTGGATTATTTCTTTGCTTTGTTAAATACTCAGGATGATCGACATCAAGACATAAATAAACATTATGTCCGGAAAATTTAATCTTCTTCTTTTTTCACTGCAATTATCGGAACTGTTGTTTTGAAATTGAAAATCCTAAGGCGGGGGCTGGCTGGCTGGAGGAGCTTGGCCTCAAATTTAAAATTTTGGTTATGATTGTTAGAGATGCAACTGTTTCATAATTTTAGTAAGTTCTTGGTTTTTATTATAATTATAAAGCTGTAAAATTTTTAGTTTCAAGTTGATTAATTACAATTATGTCGAGTATATTTTTGATTAATATAATATTAAAAAATCAATTATTTTTCAAAAAATATAATATTACAAATGTAGTAAGTAGGAATCTAAATCATAAATCTGTTTTTATTGAACCTCCTAATTTCTTCATTGAATGCGTGACAACCAACTGCCAAGTCTAACATTGCGTGGGCAATTTAGGAAGAGAGCAAAAGTTTTTTCGCTTGTGATTTTTTTTTTATGAGAGAAAAGAAAAGGGATTTTTTAAGTTAATGTTGTTAATAAACGCAATAAAAGAGTAAATTTTATTTCTCTCACTTTATTTTCTGTCGTAAATTTTAAATTTTTTCCCTTTCTTCTATATCGAAACTAACAAACACAATATATATTGAATGGTAGTGATATACAAACACTTCCACAAAAAAGAGGCCCAATAATAGTTACAATGTCAAAGGATAAATTCGTATTCTGTTAATATATTTATAAATAAAAAATGAAAATTTATTTTAGTAATGACAATGAAATTAGATGATAAATTTAAAAATATTGAATTATTTATATTATCATCTAAATCAGATCCCTTTTTAATTGGGAATCATACTCTTTATTTTTATTTTTTTGACTAGTTTTAGACAGTATTTAAAAACACACCTTACCAGACCTCTTGTCGATCATCAATTCACACTCTGGGCTGGGGAGCAAAGGAGGGAGTAAACTAGTCCATATACAAGGACAGGACGAGAGAGAATACAACTTTTTTAATTCAAAAATAAATGAAACAAACTAATTAGAACAAATACAAGTAACTAAATTTGTCGGGTATTTTTGGGTTCTCTACTAAAAAAATTGAAAAATGAATATTGGATTCAAGTTTTCCCCAAAGGATCTTACTTCTTTCCCACAGCGGGATTGGAAACACTACCACTAGGTGCATATCATATGCATATGCATATGCATACAATTGTTGTTGTTGTTGTTGTCTTGAGCTGCACAGAGGCTTCCAAGTAGTTCAAAAGAGCCCAATAAAGGTTGCATATGACCCCTCTGAGTATGGTTTGGATTCATCCAATATAACATCAAACATCTACACAAAACAGATCAAAATTACTTTCATCTGCATCAAATTATTCCCGGTTTTCAGCTGTTGTATATGTTTTAAACCTACTACAGATAAATTAAATATATGCACATATAACACCCATTATCTATTGTCATCCCAACATAATAAAAGTATAATATCTAATAATTATCTTCTGATAAGCGCATGCATGCATGCATGAGCAAAACGGAAGTTAACTATGGAACCCTAAGATATCAGCTGAAGGACGCTATGAACTTCAATTAAGATGTACCTCTATAAAATCGAGATCTATGAACAGCTTGACGAGTATGGCTGTCTTTGCTTCCAACATTTCTACCAGGCTGTATCAACGGTCCTGAGAATCGAACCCTTGCTTTTTGATGATTATAATCCTGCTACATTTTCAGATGCAGATGATTATTCATCATAACCTACCAAAGCATTTAGGAAAATGTTGTAGTCATAAATCTACTGAGATAAAAACAAAGAAAAGACAACTTACTACAGATGAATCATGAGATGTGTATAAGTCAGATGAATCAAATGAATCTTGCCGATTAAGATGACTGTGTTGCCTCTGTATTGCACGCTTTGGTATCTCATCACAGCCTCTTGAAGCTGTGTGCACTCTGCTTGAAAATTCAATATCATCTTTCCTGTTTAAGTGCAAATTATTACTTGCATGCATTACACTGGTTGGGTCTATAGCACTCAAAGGATTACTTAACGATGTTTTCTTTGTGTGTAATCTCAAGGATGCAGAATCCTGTTTTCGACTTTTGGCCCACGCAAAGCCACTTGATGCTGATATTACTGGGAGGGAGCAAATGCTTTCTCCTTGAGATATGTCAGTCGTTTGACTAACTTGAGATGCCTCCGACACAGTATCATATGACGACTTCAGCGAACCCAGAGACTCCTTGGCTCCTTTTCCCTTTGGATGTATATTACCACCATTGCTTCTACGAGCAACATATATATTGGCTTCCACCTCCTTCATTAATAAGAATACACAAATCAGTTGGAAGCAATTTATTCTATAACGAATAACTACTACGACAGAAGTGGAGCGAGAGACACCTGTCTCGGTATTACTTTACAGAAAGAGGTTGATTCTTGCAAGGGTTTGCGAACTTTTCGTGGATTTCTTAAAGCTCCAGGTGCACGCATTCTGGAACCAGCCTTTCTCCTGAAATAAATGGAAATAGCATTATGTATACACCCAAGGCTCACTATTATTTTATTCTTTTGGTAAAATCTAGTACGTTTCTGAAGCAAGTACGCTTGCCTAACAAGAGTTTAGCAGACTATGGGAACTAAGAATGATAGGTACAACAGTTAAAAAAAAAAGAAAAAAAAAAAAAGAGGACCAATAGCTGGTTTACTCGGTTCCTGTGGCATGATGAATTTAGTAGCTAATCTGTTAGAAATGGTTGGAACCCATAAACTTCGTAAAGAAATTGCACCCATGAGGACCCACAAATAGGTCCTACCTCAAAGTTTCATAGTAAGTTTTGACTCGTGCAAACAATTGAAGCTACTAAATAAAAGTAGCACCCACAATTGTATGTGCTGTGCAAAAACCTAGTTTCATAGTAAGTTTTGACTCGTGCAAACAATACCCACAATTGTATGTGCTGTGCAAAAACCTAGTATACCAATAAAAGACAACTCATCACAGCCTTTACATGAACACTAAAGGGTAAGGGAGTTACCTTCTTGCATCCTCACGGAACTTAGCATCAATCTCTTTGTTAGGTGGGTATTTTGGCAAGCTTGACGGATCACATGCATAAGGCATTGAGCTGAAATACTGAAGAATGTGCAACACAAAGGCCTCCAATCAGGAAATCAAGCTTAATAGGATATGATAGTATAAAACATTCACGATCATGTGCCGTGATGAAGAATGCAGACTGTGGGGGCAATATAAGTTGATAAAAGTTGGGAGTAATTCAAAAAAATTTGTTTATTGCAAAACATTAGATAGCAACGAGATTGCAGTACTTTAGTGGATTCATATATAACAGACATTCAAATTCATAGTAGACCAACTTTCCATAAAGGGTTACCTCAGAACTAAGTGCAGACGAAGCAGTCCCGCGCTTGTATGGTTCTATGGAAAGGAAACTTTCGATAAGGTTCACAGCAGTTTTGGGGAATTCTTTACACCTTTCTCTAAGTGTACTTTCATAATGATGCTGGGGTTTAAACATTGTTGCAAGAGGAAGTTTAGACCACCTCCAGTATTCATCAGGTGGAGTACCGCAAAGCTTGAAAATTTTATGTAATTGTTCAACCTGTGCATGTGGTAAAAGAGCTTATTATCAAAACACAGATTATCTAAGTTAGGTGCCTCTATCATGTGAGCAAATATGTAATTTATAGTAGATAACTGCAAATGTTTGCGAAATCTGTGTGGACCCCTGAAGAGGTCCTGCTGTAAAAATGTCCTTCATTATTTCATTTCTCTAGAAAGAAAATAAGGCCATTTCTACTTTGTTTTTTTTGCCCAAAAAATTATAAGTCCCCATTTTATATGTAGGATTAATACCCATTTGGATATCATATGTGGACGAAATATGGGTCTGCGTAAGGCCCCCCCCCCCCCCCCCTCCCCCTTTTAATTTTTATTTTTAAGGTAGATCAATGAAGAATGCACAGTCTACATTCAGAAAAGCTAATCAAATTTCCGTATAGTTTACCATGCCAACTAAAATTTCAATAACATTGTGCTATATAACATGAAATGATAGTGAAGCCTGGTTGGGTGGGAATTGATGCATAGAGTTTCTCACCTCAGTTTCTTCCTTTGAGAAGAGGCCTTCCTATGAAAAGTTCAGCAAACACACAGCCCACACTCCAAAGATCCACAGATCCCCCATAATTGGTTGAGCCCAATAAAAGTTCAGGAGGACGATACCATAGAGTCACAACACGACTGGTCAACGGTTCCCTGTTCTTTGCAAGACTGAAATTTGCCAGACCAAAATCTGCTATCTTCAAAATCCCTTCATTGTTCACCAAAATATTAGATGTTTTGACATCTCGATGCATCACTCCTTGTGAGTGGCAATGCTCGATTCCACATAATAGCTGCCGCATATAGCACTTAATCTGCTCCCAGAGAAAATGTCAATTTAATGTTCTAGAAAAGAATATTTGTTGAGTCTACAGCCTATCACATTCCAACAAAACCAAATATGCAGAGAAATGCTTTAAACAAAGGTAAAGATCTGGAATTCCTCCACAAACTTGAATTTAGATAAATAATAAATAAAAACTGAACGTACCTGTGCATCACTGAACTTGATGTCAGGATTTGATAGTAGTCCTGCGAGATCATGTTCCATGTACTCAAAAACAAGGTACATGTTACATGACAATTGAGAAGTAATAATCCCTTCCAGTTTCATGATGTTTGGATGGTCAAGCCTACGGAGAATTATTATTTCTCGTGCCATAAACCTGACACTTTCTGGTTTAAAATTGTCAAATCGCACCTTCTTCAGGGCAACAATCTTACCAGTTTCAATATCACGTGCACGGCAAACACTGCTGTATGTACCTTGCCCAATCTACATATTAAGAAGAAATAAAAGACAACTCTAGTAAATTACTAACTGAATTAATATGGATAAGTGAATATATAACATTAAAAACCACCCAGCGCAGTCAATTGTTAAAATTAGTGTTATGGTAAGACCATAAGGCAGCGAAAAACACCATAACATCCACACCCAGAAAAAGAGAAGAGAAAACTATCATCATTACGAGCGCATCTAGATGAACTCTAATCTCACAAAGAAAATCTTCAAAACTTGGTTTTGGTTTAAGGCTTGGATTGTTATCAGTATGGAGCAATTAACTAACACAAGCTTCAGAAGAAACTCTTTCTCCCTCTATCTATACACACATGTATTAGAGTAAGTGAGCAATATATAATGTCACAGTTGTAACCAATCTGAACATAAGGCTAATTAAGCCTCTAGCTGCACTTAACATAATTTGATTGTTTTTCTTGCGACGCATTCCAAGGGGATCATTATTCATTAAGGAGTGACCTCAAAAGCCTTCTGCATTTATATACACTTTAAAAGGTACTCTTTAACAGCTACGTGGTGGAAAACCCACCCAAAAATGCTTTCTTAGCAGTCTGTGTGAACAGTTGATAAATGACCTCAATATAGTCTCCTAATACTATCAAGGTAAAATATTGGTAATATGTAGTTTAACAATACAAGGAGTAACATAACTAGGCAGAAGACTAGATAAGTACAGGTTTGTGATTAATCAATGGATACTGAAATCACGCTCCCATTTCCATCAAGGACAAGGAAAATTCAGAATAGAAAGTTGTGCCCTCTTAACCTCCCAAGGGGCCAAAAATAATAGTAGTTCGGTAAAAAATAGATATAACAAATCAAAATTAAAGAAACATATGGTCATGTACACAAATGTAAATCTATACAACCATCTATGCCAAAATATAGACCATAATAATTAAAAAAATGCTAATCATTCCTAAAAGAATGTTACAGGGTTCAATGACAAATTTTACAATTAAGCTAATAAAAGGACAGAAAAATGTTGAACTCCAAAAAATAAAAATAAAAAAAATTGCAAGCTGGGAGGTTGATTACCTTCTCCAATCTCTCAAATTTGTCTGATTTAAGGGGCAGCCATCCCTCCACGGCCTCGCCGGCAACAACAGTAAGCCAAGCTGGCCACCCTGCAGCAACATGCTCTGATTGTGTAAACCTTCCAAATTTAAGGCTGAAAGATGACCTTCTCCCTAAGCTTGCCCCCTTCTTTAATGGCTTTGAATTGCGCAATTCGCCATTGTCCCTAACTATTGATTCCTGATCCCACTCCTTTGCAGGCTCTTCCTTTGTCTTCTCTAATGTTCCTTCGACCCTATTTTTATCATGCACACTGGAATTCGATTTCCGTAACCCATTGCCCCGAGTTGTAGATGGGGAAACAATATCAGAAGATCCGGACCTTCTTCTTACCTTCTTGGAGCTAACGCAACCCATTACCCCCAAAACCCATCAAAGTTCGACCGGTTTTGAGAAAACCCAGATTGACCCGGATGGGCAATCGGGTTCAAAAATGGAGGGAAAATCACTCCAACATTAGCAGGGATTGCGTTAACGAAGAAGAAGGTTGTTTTCACCAGATTGACGAAACCACTCAAAAACAGAGTCTATTTTGGGGGGGAAAAAGTCTTGAATAGGGGAAGTCAAAGAATATAATTTCTTAGTTTCTCTCTCATCAGGATCAGGGTGTTGCGAGATCTGCGGAGGGAGGTTGATTTTAGGGAAACAGTGATTGTTTCTCTGAAATAGGTGCGAAGGCAAAGGAAGATACATTATTCGTGGGTCCAAATCTCTCTTCATTTTTCTCAACTTGTGTATCTGGTGGGGGTGTGTGTGTGTTCTGCTAAAGAGGATAGAGAAAGAGGAGTCTCAGTATTCTACGGAGTTGATAGTATTATCTTTCAAGAAGTTGAGTCTCAATTTCCGTTTGCTGTTTCGGGGAGAAGACGGGACTCACTCTGATTGTTGTAAGCCAACTGCCCAATCAACTAAACTGCACCAACAAATAATACTACTTTCTCAATTCCAATATATTTTTTCATATATATATATATATATATTCAAAATGACAATTTTCTTTCTTTTTTAAAAAAAAATTGTTTTTGTTAAATATGTTATTAATATTTATTTAAAATATAAAAGTGACTACATTATAATACTCGATCTAAGTAGAATATTATTACTAAATTTTAAAAAATTCATGTTATTTTATAGTTTAAAAATAAGAACGTGTGATGTGTCTAAATCTCTAATTTTGAATTGAATTAAAAAGAATAATATACATAAAAATGTAACCTAATGTTATTGAATGATTACTTATATAAGATTGTTGATAATGTAATAATAAATATCGTTAAAAATAATTTAAATGACAAGTTTAAAAATTGTCAGTAAATACATAAATCAATCCACACACACAAATACAATTAGAGTAGATATTATATTAATATAATTAATTAACAAAAAAGTGCAAGTAAAAAGTACTACTCTAGTTAAGGAACCATAAGATGTAGGTCCTTGATTGGTGGGTTTCCAACTGATTTTTGTGTTTGTTGGTCACCCTGGTTTTGCCATCATATCTTTTTAGTTTTGGGGCCAGCAGCAACAATTCTCATAAAGAGACATAAATATTACATTGACCATATTTTTAACACAATTATTTGTGATTAATTTTTTTATCGGTAATTATTTATAATAAATTTTGTTGTTATTAAATATGTTATATTGTTATTGCTAAATATTTATAGAAGAAAATTAAAAAATAAATACTCCCTTCGTCTCAGAATAAAAGTCCTGGTTGACTTTTTGCCCATATTAAGAAAGAGGATAAAATGACAAAATTGTTCATATTTAAATTCTCATTTAATTACATAATTTTTTGCACATGACTAGTGATGCTTCATAAATATGTATAGGGAATAGAAATATGACAATTAATACTAAGGGTATTATAAAAAAATTATTGTAAAATATAAATTATTTAAGTTAAGTAGACATTTAATGTGAGACTACTTAAAATAATAATAAAATTTTTTATCGAGACGGATGGAATATAATAGAGAGAATTATAATCAATTTATTGTTATGTACAAAGACAAAAAGAAAAAGTGAAATTTTTGAAGCACGTGGCATAAATATAGGCAACAATCATTTTACGAGGAAGAAAACTGTCGTTACAATTATGACCACCACAACAAGAACAATTAGCAATTCAATTTATTTAAAAATGTTACGGCACTTCCTTTTTGGGTTATAAAATAGGTAACCCATACATGAAAATGTGCAACATCTTTAACACATGCATTAAATAGATGATTGCCATTCTTAAACCAAAGCAAGGGGAAAAGTTAATTTTTAAAATTATCCTCTCTTCTCTGTCATATGTAGCAAACTGTGGAAGCACATTTTTTAAGAATCCAACTAAAATTTGTCCAGAGCTACTTTTATGATACAACTAAATTTTGATTATTCTGATAATGAAATTACGATGACAAAGAAGCTAGCGATGAAAACTAGGATTACATCTCGAATATGGTCGCTGTCGAAAAGATGAAACAATATTCATACATAGTTCATTCATTCCGATCCCTATACAACAGGTAAGAGTAATAAGTTCATGCGGCATGTCCTGAATACAACCTACACGAAGCAGCCATTGGGATGGTAGTTATGGTAAGCTTCAAACATTTTTAATAGTCTATTGCTCCATACAACACCATACTAACACCCAACTGAGCTGAAAAATGAAGTTGACCTCAATATTAGCTTCTTCAAACTTCATATTTTGTGCAGTTTAAGCTGTGATTTGTCCTTCTTTTAGCTGTAAAAGAACTGGTCTTTGATCTACTCCAAAGTCCAGGGCAGACTTCTTCCCTGTCACCACCTTTGTTGGTTTTAATTGGTGTACATTGGTGTTTGTTGAGTTGTGGCCGCTGTTCCTTGCTGTCGGAATATCATGATTATGTTTGCCTTCATATGAAGTTATGACAGCTTTAGGGTCTGTTGAAGCCCTCTCGACATGCTTTCTCACATTGCATCCCGCGTACGTGCATTTGTAATAACTCCTGCACATAGATTCCAAGTGCATTAGAGATGATCCTTGTAGAAAGTAAACAAGACTTCTATAAAAATTTGTAGACCTAGGAGGCTAAGGGGAAACAAAAAACAGAAGATGGCATATAATGCTGAAAATTTAAATAAGTTTAGAAGTGCAGGATTGTGACAGAGTAGATTAATTTTTCAAATTAATATGGTAGCTTACTAGTGCTCGTTAAAAATGAACACGCACGCATGCACACTATATATATAATTATTAATCACTCGGATAGCAGGATGAGGACCATAATCTCGTATTATAGAAGAAGCGCAAAATAATAATTTCTCAATTTTCTTTCATTTCAATTGTAATTTTGATTTGTCTTAATAATTAACTGATCATATGTCTGGAATCAAATAAATGTAGATGACTAATTGACTATAAACTATAGTATTCATTACCCAAAAAAAAAAACCAGAAAATATATCGGTGACTGGTTGCCCGCTAATGAGGAACGTAAAAATCGCCAGTTCCAATACTCCTATTTCTGTTAATGAAATAGAACTTTTGGAAGATATTGCTGACAAAAGGAACATGCAACGGCCAAATTAAGACTTAGTAAGCTATGATAAGATAACATTCTAAAAGGTATCACCATGAACTAAATTGGAACAAAATGGCATCTCAAACAAATTCCAATGTCAGTTAAAATGAGCTATTTTCCCTGAATGAAATCCCCACAACCCCAACTAAACAAACCATAGAAACAACCACACAATATATCCTCGCAAGATTCCAAATAGTTCCATAGACATGTTCAATAGATTAAGATTCAAATTGTTTAGCCAATACATAGTAAAGTAAAATACCTATTCATTTGTGATAAAAAGATTCAAAATGTAAAGAAATCCTTAGTAAGCCAGAATCAGGGTAATATCAAAGAGACGGGGACAATAACAGGACCATGTGTACACTAAGCAAAGTGGCCAAGTTATTGCACTAAAGGAAGAAAGAAGTGTTGGGGCACTCAACACACACCATTAAGTCCACATATATTCCTGTAAAATATACAAGGACTTCAAAAGAGGAATAGTAAACCAGTTTAAAAGGTTCAAGATTAAGTGTATCACCAGACTAGCATACTCGTTGAAACTAATAACAGTAGGAATGTCAGCCAGATTGGTATAATAAATCTACAAATTAAGGGTGCAACCTAAGCTAAAATTAGCGATAATCTTGGCTGTAAACTACTTAAGGTCCAAATAATAATACAGTTACCAAAACCAGTCGATGCATAAAATCGCTGTAAAATGGATGATAATATCCTTAAACCAAGCCACTGGTGATATATTTTGATCAAAAAAAACCCCATTGGGAATAGTATTTTAAAATGTAGCATGAGAAGCTATAATACAATACAGCAATAAGCCTACAACCAACTAGCATAATGCAATTATAAAGGACACAATTAAAATAATATATGCGTACCATATATTCTCGTATCAAACACTCGAACTAAATCGAAAATTATTGCTCAAAATATAAAAGAAGTTACCACCTTGGATGAGGATTCCCCTTGACCACTTTCTGTCCATATTTTCGCCACTTAAACCCATCATCCAAAAGATCAACTTCACTTCTTGTCTGCACAACTATCCTTGGTTCTGTGACCGCTTTATGAGATGAAGCTGACTCCAATACCCCAACTTCTATGTTCCTGTAACCCAAAAAAAATTATACCAATTTTTCATTTTTTGACGAGTTAAGGCAAGTTATCCCCAATATAGTGCACATGGGAGAAAAATATATTCAGAAGCACGAAAGTAGAAATGGAACTTGCCTTCTCTTGGGATTTGGTTCACCATCCTCCTCCTCATCCACTCTCAGGTTAGCATCATCCGGTTCCTCATGATACACTGATCCAAGTAACTGCCTTTCATCTGACTTGCTTGATTCTGTCTGACCCAGCAAATCAGGCTCAAGCTTTTCCTCAACATTCACAGTTCTACCCCGATCACCACCATCTTTTGTGCGTTTATTGGACTGAGGTAGCTCATGGTTGTGCTGACCTTTATAGGTAATTTCAGTTATCTGACCAGTAGGAGAACATTCAACTTTCTTCTTAACAGGGCAGTTGAGATGTGTACACTTATAGTAGCTTCGTGGATACTCACTTGCCTTGACCTGCTTCTGCCCATATTTCCGCCAATTGTAACCATCACTGCCAGGTTTATCGGTACCAAGGGAAGCAGGTAGAGACTTTTTATCAGAATGCAAGAGCTCTGATGATTCCATCTTTGAACTTTCAGCTTCCAACTTTGCGGCATGCATTTGTTGTTGTAAAGTTGAGCTGGGGGCAGGGAAAGGATGTTGTGTCAAATTTTCTGCAGAAGCTGGTAATGTAGAAGGTTGATTTTCAGCTTGAATGTGCATGTAAGATTGGGATAAAGCAGCCTGAGCCGTAACATGTGCCAGAGCCTGCTGGTGGGACATCCCGAAAGGGCTCTGCATGAAATACAAGCAGATAAATGATCACCTAATGCAAATGGAAGCCAAACCCCAAAATGACTATTTATGGCATTGGCATGCAAAGTACATCCAGACACATACTGCCAACTCAATAAAGGACCCGGCGTCCCATACATCCTATAACCTGGATAGAACTTGAGTGGTCTGACATAATGCAGAAATAAAACTAAACTATAGAGATACTTCCTATTACTGGGGATAAGCTAAGGAGTTTTGCTTCCACATCACAAGGGGTGAGGAAGACTTGGATAATAAGGAATAATGAATAAAAAAAATTAAAAAGACATGAAACTCCAACATCACAAAATTCACAAGCTCACACATATCTTCATTAAGTGTTTTCTTTTTCCTTTTCTTTTTCTTTTTGCTAAAAAAAAACAACTTTTCAAAATGCACCATCTGATGGCATAACAATTTTCAGAAGCTTGTTGTTAGCAAACTGACGAGAATCAAACGTTAATTAAAAGAGCGCCAACTACTGTTTGTTAGCTCGGGTAGTAACTCCTGCCCACAGCCTGGGTGGGTTGGGGATGGGATTCAAGCCCCAATAGGGATAATAAAATGGAGTAAAAATAAAAATGAAAACACAAAACCACATGGTGTCATGGACTTTCATAACTGAGAATAGAAGCTTTAACATTCGCAGCAGGGCAAAAAAAAAATAAAAAAATTCAAATCCAGCATAAAGATCAAACAATCCATCAATTAGAAATTGCAGCAGAAGCATCTGAATTTAGATGAAATGAAAAAATATAGAATCATCAAATTAAATCTGAAGGAATCAATTACCTGAAGAGGTGAAAAGAATCCGGGTGAATTGAGTAACCCAGAAGGACTCAACCCTGGTGGCATCATAAACAAAGGGGATTGAGCAACAACCAAATTCATCGGCCTATTCTGCTTAAACCCCATCTTCTTATCACTTCCATCACCAGAATTCATCTCTTTGGAAGAATTACCGGCTAAAAGGTTAGGTCTTCCGACCGGTGAAGCCATCGCGCCGGCGAGGAGCTGAGAAAAGGAGCAGGAATCGGAGTCTGGGTAATACTCGGAGAAGAAGTTGGAGACTAGGGTCATCGGACCAGGACTCAAACCGGGTCCTCCAGCGAAGAGGGTTTCCATGGAGGGCCGAGGTGGGAGAGTCAGACTGATTGTTGGCCGTGGAGGTGCCGTCACTTGAGAAGTTTCTTCTGCTTCACCCATCGCTTTATCTCTCTCTCTCTCTTCCTCTCTCTCTCTGTATATATTTATAGCCAAGTAGAAATTTCTGAATCTTCAAATTGACGGAAGAGTTGCAGAAAAAATTCAACCTTTCTTTTACTTTTTGACTAAACTCACAAGTACAGCAACACCCTTTTCCTCAAACTCTCTCTCTCTCTCTCTATGTATGTATGTAAGTAAACCCTTGTATACTTTTATAAACTGGTTTTGATGAGAAACATGAGATCAGTGGTAACTCTAATAAAACACTGTATGTATGTATGTGTATATATATCTATGGAGTATGTGTGTATGTAATAAATAAATGGGTCCTCTGCTTTGCTCACAAAGAAAAAAGAAAAGGGATTACTAACCTTCAACAATCTTTCTCACTTTCCATCTCCATTTCTTTCTTCTTTTCTTATCTTAGGCAAGGCTTTGATTGCTTTTGGTCTTGTCTTTTGATTTTTGAGGAGGGTGGATGTGACTTATTTTCTTTCTTTCTCTCTCCTGCGGGAAAGATCCTAATCCGTAAATTAAATTTTATATTATTAAATACTCCATCAGTTTACTGGTTTCTTTTTCTTTTTTTAATTTAATTTATTTTTTGGTCATGATATCACATCAGTTTCAAATCAACAGAGTTCTTATCTTTCTTTGGTTTTGGTAAAGGACGGATTGTCCAAATAAAACTGATTTTGTCCTGTTTAGATTTAATTATTATTAAATCGAAGAAATATTAGAAGTAATAATTTGTAGTAGTAAATTTTTTTTTTTGTTTTCCCACTTTATTGGTCTTGATTGATGGAAAAACATTCACAACAGCACTTGACAAAAGTCAGTATGGTATTGAGTGTAGCATTTCTTTCTCATCAATCAAATAATGCCAAATTGTCCAACTGGTGTGGTAGATAACAAGCAAGCCGACATGTCAACAACTACTATAAAGGTTAAAAATAAAATAAAAAATGACAGTAGAATCATATTCCAGTCTCATCAAATTTCAGAAATTCAAAGCTACCAAGAAGGGAAGGTGTAACATTGAGATTAAGTTTGTACTTTTAATAACGAAACTGGCATTTTTCAATACAAAATTTTTATTAATTCACCGAAAATATCCAATTTTAATATATACTTCTTTTCTTTTTTATCAAAAGGATGATTAAAGATATAAATTATTTATCTTTAAAAAGATAAAATAAAAGTACATAAAATAAAAGGTAACTAAGTCATTCAGTGGGATTTATTACTATAAATAAATAAAAAAACTCATGATTTTATATAATGAATAAATTTAAAACTTTTGTGCTTTGCTCATTCTTTTAGGAGAGGGGGACGAAGGGAGTATTTCACATTATTTGTGCATTGAATCATTTAACTTTGCGCTAGAAATAGGAGCTTCCTAAAATCATAAAAATTTACGAAAATCATATTAAATTTAGCAAAAATATAATCAAATCTCTGTTTTAAATCAAGGATCCTCTTAACATACGTACACACAGTTCAAGAGATATTCTCATGAACTGTGTACTTAGCATGTGCCCTTCATGTTAAAAAATTCCTTTAATCAATTAGAAGTTTATATCAATACAATGAAATGAGTTTTTAAGAAAAGTGAATATATGTCCATTTGCCAACAACACATCAAATAGATGTTATTTGGCAGCAATAGCCAATAGGGGAGGGGGTTCCCCTTAATTCATTTCATGTGCACTGCTAATAATGTCTACAGCTAAATAATTATGAGTACTAGACGTATTAAAATTAACAGACACCAAGTGGAAGTGGTCACCTTCTACTTCCTTACACATTTTGGGGTCCCACAATGATAAGCTCCTTTCATGGCTGCCGCTATCACTACGAGTAGGAGTAGTAAGTACGGCATTCTTGAAGAGAGAGAGAGAGAGTTTGGGGGTGATGCATTTGAGATTTTAGTTCATATTATTAATTGCGGACCAACTAATCCATAATTTGAATTACTCTTGAGGGGTAGATGCAGACCCCCCCGCCATCTTTCACGGCAGTAATTGATGTTTGTTTGCTCTGTTCCCCCGTAGAAAAACCAAATATGCACTCGCATTACTATTATTTCGCCGCCCATTTCACTTGTGACCTGATCGATCCTCCATATAATAAATAATAGTGTCAAGAGCTTCGTTGCGTTGGAAAAATAAAATAAAATAAAAGTACTTTCAAAGAGAAGGTATCTTTAGTTATATATATATATAATATATATATATATATATATATATATATATATATATATTGCAAAAGGCTAAATATGATATATTACTGAAAAAAACATATTCCAAATTCTATAAGAATTAGACTAAGAATTTTTCAAATTTATTATTATATTATACTATTAAACTAATTAACAACTTGATATCTTTAGTTTTATATATATATATATATATATATATATCATATGATGGACAAAACGTTAAGCCCAGAGGTCATGACAAAGACATAAAGAAGTGCCATAATGGATAATGCATCCCAACTATTGGATAACTGTGTGATAAAAAAACCAACAACTCGACTTGATCAATTTTTATACCACATGCAATGTCCATGCCATTTATTCCCTCCGTCCCAAATTAATTACATTTCTAGGACTTTTTAAAGTCAAATTGACTATTTTTAAAACTAATCTTTTTACTATTTTTGCTAACATATAGGTGAAGATATTATAACCAAAAGAAAGTATATACAATTTATTACTAATTTCAATTTTTATAATTTTAAAAATATATTTATATATGCTTAATTATTAATTTTAAAAATAATCAATTTGACTTAAAAAAGTCCTAGAAAAGCAATTAATTTGAGACGGAGGGACTATAAGGTATACAATTTGTTAAAGTGTCCAACCATAGTATCTCTCGAATAAAGGCGAAATAAAATAAAATAAAATAAAATAATAGAAAAACGGGTCCCATGTTTCCAACTACCAAGAGGCTTTGCTGGATCATGGAGGCCAATTTGCCAAATTGCAGGTTTTTAATCAACACTTGCGAGTCAAACATAATTGAAAGAGGCCACCGGCATTTGCTGTTAGGCCCGCCCGAGTGTTCCTGTTTCTAATTCCAGACCTCCCCTCCCCTCCTGGTAGCAATACCCACCCCTTAGTAGTTTGGTAAAAATGGTTCTTAAAACTTCAATTGCCAGTTGCACATCATATGTAAAAGAAGTTGGCGATCATTTACTTCAACAAAACCAAAAAGATTATATATATATATATATATATATATATATATATATATATATATATGAGATCCCTTTTTAAGGTCTATGTATAAGATGTAGACGACCCATCCATGATCCCACAATGCCTCGCGCTCACTTGTGTTAATTATGCATTTTTTGAAACAAATTTCTTAATCTGATGATTCAAACAAAGGCATTTAGTGAAAAAGAATAAAACTACAGAAGGGTTACAATTCATAGCTTACTCACGTGAATCACATCTCTATACAATTCCCTACAGAAGGGGTACAATAAGCACTCACAGCTTGGTCTCTGTATAGTAAGTGGATGAAACAGCCAAGCCTTCAACATCATAAGTGCGGATCAGTCTCTGTCTTTTGCCAGCTGACTCAAGCCAACAGAACTCCAAATGGAATGACTTGGATTCTGCCACACTATTTGAGACATCACATGGGCATCCCATGTACATGCCCCGGGCAATAAGGTCAACTGGAAACCGCCATCAAAGGTGACCAGATTGTTTAACATGGTACCCGTCCAATGAACGTTAGTGGTAACATCATTGCTCTTGGATGTTGAGCTAATTTCCTGATTTGGAAAACAAATTAGAAGAGAAAAACTTAGAACGTAACAGTTCCATGAATGTAGGAACAAAGCTTGACTTATTCATCAAAGTAAAGCGTGCAAATGATGAAAAAGGGGAAAGAAAAAGAACTTGATAAGCCACAACATTTTACTCAGATTAACCTGTTCATATTTATGTAGAAGATTCCAATCTCATCTCATGTTAAAATTTCAGAAGGAAGAACTGGAGAAAGATAAATCGATAATGTGAATGCATCTTTGATCGGGATACTATTACCTAGGTTCCTAAACTTGGAATGGATGGTGGATTCTTGCTTAGGCTGCTTTCATATGACAAACAAACACTGACTTTAATAGATGAAGAGAGTAACTTTTCTGGGGTTTCCGTTTAAATAAGAGTAATTCTAGGGGTCTCAAATGACATGGCATTGAATATTTTAATGATAATTTATGACATAGTCAATCACATGATATCTACCCAACAAATGTTATGGTGGTACATCATTTGAGACATTTTTTGAGGCAAAAAATTTGAGACCCTTAACATCACCCTTTAATAATTAGTTTCTTTGTAGCTTTCCGTTTTTTTTTTGGTCTTTGCACCCTCCTTCAGAACCGAAAAAAAGAAAGAGGGAGAAAGCGAGAGCAACAAGATGAAGAAAAGTATAGTGGCTTTTACTTTTAAAAAAAATGGAAGCTAAAAAACAATGCTTCAGGTAAGTTCGCTGCATGAAGTGCTTGGTAGTAAGAGGAAGAGAACCTTCAACCAGTTTTGACTAAAGATAAAAATGGTGAAAAACTAAATCCGGCAAAATACCAAAAAAGAAAAGAAGAAGAAGAAGAAGGTCAGCTTACAAGGATAGATGGCATTTGTACCTTCTAAAATTACTTTGGAAATTTTTTTATGACAAACATGCAACATGCTTTATAGACAATATCACAAAACCAAATTTCTGTTAAAGGATTAACTCAAACAAATGTCAAATGTAAAACAAAGGTATTTTGGATGCTAGACATGCCATTCCACTATTAAATCTTAGCTTTTCCGCGCGGGGGGGGGGGGGGGGGGGGGGGGGGGGGGTTGTTTCGGGAATGTATTTTTTCAGTTCAAAAATTAACAGCACATAATATGCCAGTCTTCATTTCTGAAATAATGAAATCCCTCAACATCACCAAATCCAAGAGAGTCGAGCAGTTTAAGTTTTCACCTTTCTTTCAGGGATATTATTACAAGGAGCGGACAATACCTGAATCAGCTGACCCTTGTCATCAATTTCAAGTATAGCAGTTGTATCAGCTTCAGCAATTGTTGCTCCATAAACACCACTGCGCTTTGTTACGGAGTGACCTTTCCACCTACCAATATGTGGCATAATTCTGTTTGTATTGCCCTGAAACCAAACTAGAAATTTAATTTCAAAGACATAATTAATTAGAGAAAGAAAATATACATTGTAGGGTCCTAGCTTCAATTAAAAGAAAGAAAATGAATTCAGGAGAGAGATTTCCTCTATGCCAAAGTAACTTACCTTTGAATCATCAAGGGAAGGGGGAATAAGCACCCCACTTCCTCTTTCTTCAAGAAAGATTAGAAGCATTTCAATAATGCTTTGGGGGGGTCCATGATATGGAATGCTCTTGCTCGCATATCTTTCTCTAAGGAAAAGAGGCAACTCTCACATACAATAGCAGGCAGGCCGGGCGAGAGGGAAGCTTCAGGTTTCTGCATAGAATTCATATGAGAACAAGTTAAGAGGACCTGGACAACAGTAGCTGTTAGAGCTTGTCAAATCAGAATAAAGGTAAATTATGAATTAATTGATATTGAGTAACTAAAAATTCTAAATGCACGCTATAAGAGATGATGATCTCAGTTATTCAAAATCTATGATACAATCCTGATCAGGCTCACATCAAACCTTAATAACTCAACTCAAGTCCTAGGAATTTATCAAGCGATTTTAAATATTTGGGCCGAAGTTTATTCAGAGATGCTTAAAATAGAGTTCAATTCAAGGCCAATTTTAATCAATTCATGTGGCAATTTATATTCTAGCCAATTCGCATGGGGGCAACGGACATTCCAATTCTAATCAGTCAATCACACACGGGTTTCCTAGCATATTCAGGACTTAACATATTAGCTTCTTATATCATGCGGGCCACGCGGTTTCCAAGTAGACAACTAGCTGATTTTGTTCTCCATGGATTAATGGGTTCCTAACAATTAATGGATTTCTAATTCCAAATGGAGGAAGGCTTCGGGATTTCTAATTAATTCAAATTTAGACGCGAATTTCCTTAATTATTAGGGTATTTTCAGCATGTTTTAGATTCCTAATGTAATTAGAATGTTTGATAAGTAGGATTTAATTTCCTTATTGTTTATTAGTTAGGATTTGGTTTCCAAATTAATTTGGTAAGTTAGGATTTTGTTTCCAGCTGATTTTATAATTCCTATTAGGATTAGAATTACTTTTGAGTAGTATAAATAGGGGACATAGATGATCTACTTGATACACTTCAATCAGATTTATTTAATACAATTATTTGTGAGATTATTATCTATTTTTGGTTCTTTGAGAATTTCTAGGTTATTTCTAGTTTTTTTTGAGATTCAATTTTGACTTATCATACAACAATACATAGTTGTGTGTGGCGTCTTCTACCGCACTAATCGTCGATTGTACCCGAGATTACCGCTTACATTATAAGCGAGGGGTCAAGGTGTCGTTGGGTGTCCATTCAACGCAGATTTCCAAGGCGAGCAATTGTATCAAGATTACCGTCTACATATAAGCGAGGAGGTTAAGGTGTTGCAAGCTATCCACCGTTTTCAAACTTTGCTAGAAACGATCCGGGCGACGACCACCTCACGCAAGCGTGCCGTGGAGTCCATCAATCTAAGTTTTTCATTTTTCAACAACCTTTTTCTCATATATCTCTTATTTAACATAAGGTTTCAACTTCTTGCCATAGATCGATTCATGGCAACTCATGGACAAATAAAGGAATGTGACAAATGTCCGGAAACAATTATATGAAATGTGCAGAACTCATAATGGGTGGCCGAGGTCCGAGGATTTATACTGATATGCTGAAATTGGCTAGTTTCTTTATATGTTTTTATAAGTAATTGCTAATTATATTTATTTAAAAAGATACTATCACTGGTGCATCAATAACAGAGAATTTCCAACCAGCAAATGCACTCACTTGGGAAACTCTTCTCCAATGTCATCTTCACCTAGCTAGAACCCCTTGTCTTAACACAGTCTCCAACATGCCAGCTGTCTGGTACCTTAATGCAAAGGCCTTCTCTTTGGGAAAGATGTTAATCTGCAAACTGGGTACAGTGGATATTCAACAAACACAAAAATAGGCAAAGTCGTGAAATAGGTTGGAAGCAAATTTTACCTGAGAAAACACTAATTAGTGAACAACAAATCTTCCAGGTAGCAAAGGAGCTTACCTGTTGATATTTGTCCACAGTAAACATGTTGGTTTCTTTGATTTTGTACTCTGCCCATTCCGGTTCATCATCTTCTCCAGAAGATGAAGTGCTTGATGGGGGTTGTTTGATATATAACCTAACAGTTAAAAACATTGTCAGATACTTGGCTCAAAGACTTACAAAAAAAAGAAGCATATCACCACCAGACAATTTTGTGTTTTCCGAGTGTTTGAAGGTCTGTTTGCATCAGATGGGTCTTACTGTTAAGGAAGAAACGAGTAGCTCACATGCATAGTCAATAGATTATACAGTAGCTTATACGGCATAAATTTGCAATTAGGTTTAGGTCCCAATATTAGCTTACACCAGAGGGGATCTTTGAAATTAACAATTTTACTTGTAGAAATAACAATCCCCTTCATTTGCCACAACAAAGTTCTTTAGAATAAACCAAAATGACTGATATTTGTTTCTGCTTGTAGAAACTAATATTTAGTACTGCCATTGGGTGAAATTCCAAGTAATTGAATTGCTTAGGCAGTAGACTGCTTAAATTTTCAGGAAATAGAAATAGTTTACTACTGCCCTCCAAATACTTCCACTCAAACGTAACAATTAGTCAATACAAAAACTACAACTGGTTAAATCAAAGCAAACAACCCTGGGTAATACGCATAGAAACGCATGCACGTACTCACAAAAATATGCATTCATATTTTTGGCATTTTATCGAACATATGAGTTGCTAAACGAAGCTTACGTTTGAATTAAAACTGACAAGATCGTCTTCCCCATAAGAGCCAACAGCAAGCTTCGTGGTTCACTTTATTCATCATATCCCCATGAGGATTAAATTGCTGTGATGTCAATATAACACTAATATAAAAATATAAACATATAACAATGCTTTTATGAACATTTATGTATATAAAGAGAGGAGGGGCTCTGGATAACTGACATAGAAAGAACCAGTCCAGTTACCCAAATTGAGGTCAATGAAGCTCTGAAGAGCGTCAACGCTAAGCGATTTTTCGTTTGCTGTTTGAGAGGAGTATGATGATGAGGATGATGACGCCGCCGCCTTCGTCCTGGGGGTCTGAAATTGGTGGGTGGGTCTTTGAATAAATGGTTTGAAGCTCCCGGAATCTGGATGGGATTTTATGATTATTTTTGGGGTGAGTGAACTGAAAGTGGGAGGAAGAGGCGAAGGAGAAAACAGGGTTGTTGCCATTGTGGCAGCCATTGGAGAGTTGTGTATACTGTGAATTGTGAAGGTCCTGGGCCTTCTCCTGTCTATGGCTTTGCTGAAGCTGAATTCTCTGTCCTCCTATCCCTTTTCTTTTATCTTATCTCAAACAAAAACTAACTAGTAAAAACGGAGAAAATAATTTTATTTTTATTTTTTTGGTATTTCTCAAATTTGTCCACATTTGTTATATTTATCCAAATATATTAAAATATTTGTCCAAAATAGCAGACAGATATCACACCAGATTCCAAAAAATACACTTAAAGGGTAACCTATTATTTTTAAATACATCGTTAGAATAAAAAAATAATAATTCTAGCTCCACTTATTTTATGTTTTTATGTTTTTTGTCATTATAAGGATTGTCAACATTGATCACACTCTATAAAATATTCTATAAAATTGAGAGTGTTAAAATTGATCTGAAAAAATGATTTTAGTAATTTTCTTTTTAAGTTTATCATCACAATTAGCATATTATCATACTATATCACCTATTAACCTAAACATAATCAATAAATTTAGGAATAAATGTAAAACATAATTATATTCTTAAAAATTCATAGAGTTTATTGTGGAAAGGATGGAGTAATATTTATAATTACATTGTCTAAAAATTATTAAATCAACTTTAAAATGTCGAAATAAAACTTTTTTTTATAAAATGAATTAAATATTGCAAGCTTATATTTTTTAACCATGCAAATAGATATCTCTTAATGATAATAATAATAATAATAATAATTAAAAAAAATCACAAAGTTCACAAATGAAGGCTTGTGGGGGGAGGGGATTTGACAAAACAAACAGAAAGTTAAATAAGTTTCCTCAGAACAGATGGTTAATCAAAATACCAAATAGAAGTTGAGTTTACAGGCCAAATGGGAGACATTTACAGCCAAATTCTCCCACTCCTAAGAAGTGGTAACCTCAATTTGTCCAAAAGTTTCATAAAATCGACACGACTAAAAAAGAAACAGACCTACCCAACCATCCTTAAGAGTATCAGTATAGTGCTGGTATTCTTCAGTAACAACATAGGCTTAATTAGGCTCAAGTGGAAGCACATAGAACACAGCAAGTGCAAGCAAGACAACTAGGGTAATGTGGGTGCCAATATCTGCAGGAGAGCCATTTTTGGCCGGAGCTGGTTCTGGAGAAGGGACAAATTCCACAACATTGACGGCTAATTTCATTCCATGAAAACAGTAACCTCCACCGCTGAGAAAGTAAAAGGGCTTCGCTTCAGTGAGATTAAACACATCGCGCCCACCCCTCGTAATATTCTTTATAAAGTCTCTGTCATTACACCGCTCATAGCTCGTTCTATTCACCTCCAGCACATTGTACTGGTGCTTGTCAAATCCGAAATCTAAAAAGGATTGAAAATACTCAAGTTAGCAAAACAAAAACAAAATTCCAAATTTATGGTAGCTGAACATAATTAATAAACTCAGTAACTAAAATTGATTAGAAGCAAATTTCCAGCAGATATGATTTTGTATCTAGTCCGAGACACTTGATCAACTAGTATAACAGACACATTTACATCAACCACATAAATAGAGGAGCACTACAGGAATAGTTAAATGACATTGATCTCTTCCAAGCTTAATTAGTAGTATTGTAGTAACATGCACATCAACCACATAAATAGAGCATCGAGTATTAGCAATTGAAAAGTTAAGAGAGGGCAATTTAGCAACCAAAAAAAAAAAGTTAAAGAGGGGAAAGAGAGAGAGAATACAGAGCCAGTCTCCGACGTAGAAAGTCTCATGGAGGGCCCAATTCGTGTAGTTGATATTCTGTGTCCAGCCTTTTGTCCCTCCCACCCTGTGAAGCTCTGGTGCTTTTCCCTCCGCCCTCAATACCACCATAACCACCACCATAAACCACAACATCCACACCGCTGCTCCGTTCCTCACCATCACTCACTCTAAAAAATTGCTATGTCTATAAATTTCTCTATCTAGAACAAAATAAATGATTTCTCATGTGTGTATATATATATAGGTGCGTAAAGGAATGAAAAACGAGGAAAGCAGGAAGATTGGAAATGGAACGATCATTTTGACGTAGGTAATCAAAGGTGGCATGGCATGGTAATAACAACCCAACCCAGCGCATTTTAGCGCCTACCAAATATTATTCATGCTAATTGCAAGTGAAGTTGAAATTAGTCATCACCTGAGACACGTATCAAGTTGAAATTATCCGATTATATCGTGTTCGGCCCAGACCCACTTATTTGGGGTTCATAGGACAGCCGTGACTCAACTTCTCAACTGGGTTAATTACCGGAAAAAGAAGAAACTTCTCAATTGGGTTTCCCAAAAAAATCCATTATCTAATTTATTTTTACATATTTTAAAATATGTAAATAAAATAAATTCAACATTTCCTTAATAATGACGGATTCAACCAAAAAATTTATGAAGCAAAAAGTTTGAAATCCACAGTCGGATAAGGATTTAGTTAGAGGAGACTAATACTATGTTTGCATTGAAAGAATAAAATAGGCCGAGAGAAATAAAATAGGCTGGGTAAAATAATTCATTCCGTTTTTAACTAAGATAAATCATTCTATACCCCCTTAAAAAAAAGAATAAAAATCACAAATTTGTCAAGATTTGGACTCATTTTATTCTTACGTTGATTCTTGCAATTGAAACATAGCATTAAGGGAATCAAAATGCATTATCATCTTTGAGAGACTAGACCACGAAGAAATAAAATAAAAGAATAAGATGGTTAGAATTGAGTAAATAAACCATAAAACCTCACCACAATCCCATATACATAGAATGAGAAACTTGAGTAAATAAACCATAAAACCTCATCACAATCCCATATACACACAGTGAGAAACACTACAAGCGTAACAAGCCTTGGCCAATGCTGAAGTAAATTTCAGGCAAGTTTCAACAGAAATAAACATCACAAACATGGGGCACCTATGCCAAGATCTTTTTCCTTTCTTTTTTCTTTACCCCAAACCAGTTAGGTTATAAGAGGAGAGTTCACTACTAAAAAATCTCATCCAGATGAATCAGACCCAAACCTGCAAACACTTGTAGGTGAGATAAGTCCCTTTACAATTACATTATTGCATAGATAATATTTCTAATATTTAATACTGAGCTTGCCAAACGCACCCTTGCTTGAGTCACAGTACAAATATAACCAATTTAAAACAGTGGCATAAGAAGGAAATAGCTGTGATGTAAATTGGGCATTATAATGAGTCCCAAGTTCCTAATGCTATTGTTCTAAAACATCTAGTACCTCTCTGCCAAATGAGTTGTACCCTTTCAAAACATGGTCTGAAAACCATCCACGTAACATTCAAGACCTTAGACCACTAACAATCCTTCTCTAGAATCTGTCAAAAAATTAGTCATTGCCATTCTAAGCAAGCATGGAAACCGTGACATTAAGTTGAAAAATTAACTTAATTTACATTGAAAAATACATTCCACAAACAACCCCAGAGAGAGAGAAAGAGTCATGGGGATAAGTTCATACAGTGAAGTCATTCTTTAAACTGCCATTCCCTTCGGCACATGGGACAATGTGCTTGAGGAGTCTGTGAATTCACCCACTTCAGGATACAATGAAGATGAAACGCATGGTTGCATGCACCCCATACTGCAAGACAAAAGGTCAAATTAGTTTAAGTATTATCCGTTTTCATAATTCACAAAACTAATTAAATCCTGTCCCCATTTATGTATTCAAACATCCTTAATAAAATGGCATAATACCAATCAAACCTAAGATGGTCGGTAAAACAATAATTATTGGATCAATGACCACTACATTTTAAAATGGAGCTTGACTAGTGTGAGCCCTTAAATATGAAAGAGGGGCGCGTATGGCAAAAAGAGGGGGCGGGTGTTCAATGAGCGGACCCTAATGACCCAATTGAATCAATTTGCCCGAAGAAGACAATCTAGAACAAAAAAGTCAGAAAAAATGTACAAGTGTGGGAGGAGCCCTTAGGGTTCGACCCCCCAAGGTTCGGCCCCCTAGGGCTTCAACCTTCTATTTGGCCAACCAATGATGCTTTCTTGGCCTAATTGGATTGCCGAAAGATTTTCGAGCAAAACTTGGACAAAATCGATGAAAAGATGACTAAGTATTGGAAGGCCCCCTAGGGGTTCAATCTCCTGATTTGGTCCGATTAAAGATGTTTTGTTGTCTTGATCTGAATTACTAAGCGAAACAAAGGTGAAATGAATAAACCAAGCAAAAGAAGATAACCCAACTAGGAAGTGCCCCCTAGGGTTCGACCTCCCTAGGGTTCGGCCCCCCTAGGAACAAACGAAACAAAAACTAGATCAACGAAATGGCTACTTAAGGTTCAACCTCTCCAAATGATGCCGATAAATGATCCCTTCTTGATGAGAGTTAAACTACCAAACGAAATGAGAACAAGATCGGACAAAATGAGCAAAAGAAGAAGAGGAGCTCGAGGGTGCCCCCTAGGGTTCGACTCTCCCCCAAGGTTTGGTCACCCTAGGGTTTGGTCTCCTAAAGGGAGAAGGCACACTCCATAATATCGAATGTTACACTAATCGGACTTTGATTAGAGTAATGACGGAACAACGATATTGAAACCAAGGAAAGAGACAAGAAATCCATGAGGATTTAGGAATGATCTTCATTGAATCCTCTGTGACAAGATGAGCGGATTACAGTCCCAAGAATCACAAGAAAATGATGAAAATCGAGCAAGAAAGGCAAAGACAAGCGAAAACAATGTTTTCAGACCCGGATCGGTCATCGAACAGGAAAAGTTATCGGGTAGATGGGTCACTGGTTCAACCAGTGGTTGAACTGGTGACGTCATAAATATATAAAAATATATATTATTAGTAATTAATAAAATTTTAAAAAATCTTGTATTTTATGAACTAAAACATAATAAAGTTAAGTTACAATATTATTAAAAATGGTTAATTTTAATATTAAAAAAAATTTGGTACAAAAAAAATATTAAAAAATAATAAAAAGCCAGTTTTACCGGTTGAACCACCGATTCGACCGGTGGTCAATTGGTTCAATCCGGGTTTTGACCAAATTGGTTCAACCGGGCCAAACCAAACCGGACATAGAACCGATTCCCGGTTTAACTAGTTGAATCGGCCGGGCTTGGCCAGGTCTGAAAACAGATCAAAAGAAGCACAAACTTAAGGTTTGGCCCCCATAGGTTTGGCACCCTAGGGTTCAGCCCTTCCCCTAAGGTCGTGCCGAAGTCCTCCGAAGCTTTCTGACGATAAATTCAGGCGATGTGATATTCGAATAAAGAAAGAAGAAAAGGAAAGTACGAGTTCAGCAATGAGACCTTGTATATGAAGATTTGAGAGGACCTCCATGAGTTCTTAGGCAGAAGACTTATGGAGGCAACTCATTGTGAGAAATGGTTGAGGGATTTGGATTGGCGGCTAGAAGGAGAACGATTTGAGCATCACTTTGAACAACTAAAGGTATTTCTGAAATTTCATCTAAGGTCACATGCCAGACACATGACTCAGACATGTGTCAAACACATGATCACTTTCCAGGAGGCCCTATAAATACACCCTTCATTGTAATAGAAGGGACTTTTGATTCGCTGACATTCCAATACACCCAAAAAGGCTCTCTAGAGTTCTGCTACGTGTTGTCCTAGTGATTGCCTACCTGTTTTTCTCCACTCTACAAACCCTAGATCATTTTCCATACTCTTTATGGATTTCTCTCCTTAGCCAATTCGAAATCCTAATTGAGCAAAGTACGATTTCCTTGCCTACAACTAGTCCTGTAAAAACAACAAGTTGTCTCCAAAAATATCAAGGCGTAAACGGGCAAATCAGAGCATGGAAACAACTAGCTTAGACGTGCTCATGATTTTTTGAAAATGGATGTAGTATGATGCCTTAATAGTTGTACAATGTTTCAGAATGCTGCAATCCATCAATGTGTTGGAAGGCTTTGTGAGTTGCTATGTGCCCAAAAGACTGGCATATGGCAGCAACATCAAGAAATAGTCAACCATCTCAGGGATAAGCACTTGGCAAGATTTATGTGAGTATAACAATGCTAAAAGAGCAATTAGTTTCCTGGGTACTAAGTATGTGTCATTGAGTCTACAGTGGGCCTAGTAGAGGATACAAGAATTCGACCTAGTGGTTGCAACTAACATAATAAAGAAGTTGAAATTGAACCAAAATATAAACGCATGTAGACAAAAATTAGAAGTTACTATTAAAAATATGAAAGTAAAATTTCCAATAAGGAATTTTGCAGTTAAATAAGTTATGCATGATATGTTAATATGATCAAAATAAGCAAAATCTTTAGGGTGATTCACAAAAAGTTCTTAGCATGAAATACCAAGCCCAAGAGGCTAAATAAGCACATGAGAAGTTAAACATAAATATTTAAAACAATTAAGGAGGTAGTGCCAAGGAATAAGTAAAAAGAAAATAACGTACTTAGTGGACAATCATCCCCAGGGAGTTTACAATCAGGACAACAACCATCAAAAGCCATCCTACATATCCCACATGTTTCATCCTGGGCATCCCAAGTCCATGAGGCTACAGCATGCCACCTATAATTGGTTCGGAAGAACAAAATTTAAGAAGGCTCCTACACTGCTTAATATTTCAGAAAACTTTATTAAATAAGACTAGAGAAAGTAAACTTACTCTGTTCATAAGTCCACCAGCATAACATAGAGGCATGGGTCAATAGAAAAGTAATTGTAAGAACTTTAAATAATGTTATATTGGATAAGAAAGTAACATGAAAAGCTTCGACTCTTCTTACAACAACAATATGCCCCACAACCTGCGTCAACATAAGATTCTGGCAATACTACTCCTAGTACAGATACCAAGCAAATTGTGGTGAGCACAATCCTATTAAAGTAAACGGAAAAACTAAATAGTATAAAGACAGAGGGTTTGGTAAAACACAGTTTGATAGGGCACAATGAATTATAAACATTTTCAAATCATAATTAGCAATAAATAAACAACCAATGTGCCAGATTATTTTTCAAAAGATAAGCCTTCTTGCATTAATCTTAATTGATAGGATTTTCTTATGAAACAGAGACACAATACATCCAATGATTTCACCAAAAAGAAAACAACAGAACTCAAAAATCCCATCATTTATCATTTATTAAAAACAAAACTAAAGCTCGTTTGTGCTTTTTGTTACAATCATTTACAATACATGGTAATTTGTGAATAAATTCCAAAGCTGCTTTTTTCTAAATCCAGTAAAATGTTACAAGCTTGAAATATAAATGATAGTCCTTTTTTAATTCCACAACAGTACTGGTGAGGGATAGTAACTTGATAGCCTTTATCCATTTGTACCGGATGGTGACACTGACACTGTAGAGTATCTTCCTTATAGCCTATACCATCTCTATCGCCAAAGTTAAAATTAATTATATCAAGGTATAAAGATGTAATAATATTTTTAGGAAGCGGATGAACAAAACAAGGAGAGGATGCTAAACAACTAGGTAACAGGCAACAAAAAGCAACCTTCTTCTCCTTCTTTCCTTCTACATAGCCCATGAACAGGAGTAGGAGGAAACTATTAGAGGCTAATGATTATCCCTCTTGCCAGTTGTGGATATATAATAATGCCAACCCCCTTATGCTACAATTTACGTTAATAATTCAGAAATACAGTAGCAATACATGATTAAGCTCCATCTTGAAGGAATCGTATCTAAGCTAAACTAAACAACAGATTAACAGCGTATAAGCTCAAATAATATTCAAGCATCACCATATAAATAAAGAGAGAGAAAACAAATGAGCATACGTAAGATTTTAACTTTCATTTCCTTGGACCCTGCAAAATCATCAAATAATTCAATTAAATTTGTTGTATACGTAGACAATGTAATAAAACTGGAAAATTTGATGTAATACCACAAATTTAGAAAGCAAGAACCTACTTGAACTTCAAAAAGCTGCTAAAAGTAAAAGATACAGTTGAATTCCAGCAGATCAATCGAATGGAGGTCGAATATCTGGAGAGAGAGATAGCGAGAGAGAGGGGTGAAAAAAAATTAGGGCTAAATATCTTTCCTCGGCAATTTGAAATTTTGAATGAAATTTTGAATCGACAAGCGGTAAGAATTGGGTTTTTTTTCTTTCGGGTCGAGGCTTATTAGCTTAAAGTGGACCCATGCATATATGGAAATCCTTATGTCGGCCTGTTTAGATTATGTTTTCCAACTCTCGTCTTGTATCTTTTTCCTAAAGGCTTTTTTTGTTTCAAATTATATTTTTCAATTTCTAATTTTGTTCCATATTTTATGAAGAATATATCATCAAGAAACCATAATCTATTTTAGTTTATGATTTTCAAAATAAATCTTAAAATTATTTACTCCACAATGCTCCCATTTTTAATTAAACTAAATAAACAATAACTTTCTATTTTCATTAATAATATCCTCTTCAATATTTATTACCTGGATTGTGACAATGAAATTCTAATCTTGATTTGGATTTTTATGAATCAGACTGCACTAGTTTTTCAGACCACCCTATTATTTAAAAATGTAATATTATGAATAAGTATTGTCTAGGTAAAAAATAATATATATATATATATATATAAGGCTAATTTTATGTTGTCATGGTGCTTTTAAAAAAGAAGAAAAGAAACATGAACTAGTGTGTCCATATCAATTCACATTATATGCACCATGTATGTTACCTTTTCCGAAGTACCATGAACTATCAAATTAGTAAGAGAATAACACCCTAGCCTTGCTGGCGTATGACTATCAAATTAGTGAGAGAATAACACCCTAGCCTTGCTGACGGATGACTATAGGAACTTAATTATTCCCGATAAAAAGAGGCATTAGACAGAGTCCATGTAATACCCACATTTGGTTAAGTCCCACATCGCTTGTCTTACTATCTCTCCCTCCTTTACTAACCTATATATATATAACTAATATTTTGTTTATTTTATTATTAAACAATAAGGATTTTCTTATTTTAAGAAAAGACTTTTTGTGAGAGGGACTTTTTAGTAAGGACCTCCTTAGTTAAATATTTTCAGTAATCGAGGGGCATAGGCAGACCTACGCACCTCATAAATTTCGGGTATGTTTTCTTTCTTTCTTATGTATTTATTTAATTTAAATTTTCTGTATTTCTATTAATTTATTTTAGTTAGTTTATTAGTTAATATTTTGGTATTATTTTGGCTAGGTATTATGTATCTCTTTAATTTATTAATTTTAATAAATATTATGGAGGGTTCAATATATGCATAAAAAAACCTATTAATACTAATATTGTAGTATTTAATAAAATATATTATTTTTGTGAATAGATTACTTTGAGCGAAGCCTAACTAATTGCATCTGTAATTGTGGGTATTGCATTACGTACTCCAGGTACGGATTCCGTTACTCCTTCCGCGATAGTCTTCTGAAATTTAATTAATTTGTTTTGATTCCTCGTTTTGAATTTCGTTATTAATTCACATAATTGTTTCATGTGAAATTAATATAATAGTTTTATTTTAGTGTTGATACATAGAACTCGTATTTACACTCTTTTGAGTTGGATTAATCATGTCTACTATAATATTTTGATATCTGTAGAGCGGTACAGGTTGTTACCTTCTTTTGAAACATTATGATTATGATTTGATTTGGTTCAAACATGTACGTATAGAACCCTTTTTGTTGGTATTGTGTCACATGTGTTGTGACATGGTATTTTGTTAGAATATACCGTAAGGGTATAACCTGAGCTATAACCACCTGTGGGGGGGTACCACAGGCATGTCGTCTTGGCACGAGAGACATGACACTTCCGTGGCAGTGTGATTAGTTCCACGGCGCGTCTCTTGTTTTGTGCTCCGATGGGGAGTTTGGGCCGTTTGGTGATTTGTTGTGAGAGGCGTATGGGTCGGCCCTAGTTTTCTGTTCTGTTCTGCAGATTGGTGATGTTGTGGCCAAACACGCCTTCTGATTTTGCATGCATTTTGGATTAGCGGTCCAATGTGTGATTGCTTATGTAGCATTATTGACTTGTCTATGTGGCAAGCTATATTTCTGAGCTCGGTATGAAATAATAACACCCAGCCATTTGATTCAGCCTATTACTTCGTTGTGTTAATTCGTTTCAGTTCAGTTCAGTTCCTTAATTGATTTAGTTAAATTCAGTTCATAATTCTGTGCTCATATATCCGTATACTGGGCATTTGGCTCATGCTGTGTCTTTCTTCCGGCAGGTACTCAAGGGGATCATAGGGCAAGTGTGATGAGAGCTCCTCACCTAGATGGTTTAGATATTTTGGTTATGTTTTTGATGTTTGAGTTTCTGTTTAGAGTTTGTATTGAACCTTTATTAAGATTAGGTTGTACTCAACAGTGTGTATTTTGAGCCGGTTGTGCAGTTATTAATATCTCTTTAGACTAATCTTTTCTGGTTTATAATTTTGGTGTTAGTTATATTTCTGTTGTGCTTTGCACGTGACCTCCCTTTTCTATTTTCGGAAAGGGGGGTGTTACAGAGTTGGTATCAGAGCTTAGGTTTCTTTCTTGTAGAAAACTTATTTAGGTTTGACCTGTGAGTTATGGGTAGACTTTTGGGTTAGGTTTTTGTTCCATATGATATATCGTTCAGCTTATCATATTAATCGGATTCAAATTATTTTGCTTCAGTCCATTGTTTTCTTTATTAGATGGCTCGTAGAATCCGCTAGAGTTGCTGGTAGACGAGGAAATAGTAGGGGAAGAGGCGTGCACCAAACCGATGTACATTCTGATATGCAGCGTGATGCGCAAGCCTAATAATCAAGATAATGCTCAATTGGCAGCTTTGGTAAATCAGGCGATTAATCAGGCTTTTGCCGCAATTGGTGGCACAAGTGGTTCAGGCAATGCAACAACCGACACCAGAAATTCCTAATCAAAGAAACCCCGGGAATGGTGGTTCGCAGACAAATGAAGAAGAAGTGAATAACTGTTGGGGTTGATCCATCCATTGTTCCGATGTATTTGTGGTTAGAAAGGTTCCAAAAACAGAAACCACAATCATTCACTTCAGCCCCAACTCCAATTGATGCAGAGAATTGGGTTTCCCATTTAGAAAAGATATTTGATGTGCTAGGATGCTCGGATAACCAGAAAGTGGTACTAGCTAGTTATAAATTAGAGGGGGATGCGCAAAGGTGGTGGAAAGCAACGAAAGTAACAAAGGGTGATGGATTTGTAGAGGCACTTACCTGGGCAGAGTTTTGTGATATCTTTTATCAACAATACTTCTCAGCTGCTGATAAAGAGGCTTATGGTAGAGAGTATCTGTCTATTCGGCAAAAGGAGGATGAGTCTGTTACGGATTTTATGGACAAGGTTCACTAGGCTGGCAAGTTTTGCAGGAACCTCAGCAGGGACTGCATCAGAACAAGCTGAGAAATTTAAGTGGAGAATTCATTATAAGTATCGCCAACATCTCATTAACATTAAATTCGAAGATGTGTCAGCAGTGGCTAATGCAGCCAAGAATATTGAGATGGAGCGACAAGATTTTTCGAGCTTCTAAACCGGAGGGAGGTCGAAAGAGGGATAGAAATGACCAGCAGAGTCAAGTTTCGGATCAACATGGGAGAAATAGAATGGTCAGTGGAACAAGAACCGAGGTGGTCAACAGAGACAATGGCGTGGCCAGAATCAGAACACAAGTTATCAACAGTTGCCTCAACAAGGTCATAATCGTCAGCAATGGCAAAATCGTCAGCAAGGGCAAAATCAGGGTCGTTACCCAGGAACCAGCAGGTGGGGATAACCCTAATCTTATTCCAATAGCTCCATGTGCTACTTGTGGGGCTAATCATCCAGGAAGACCTTGTCATAGAGCTACTGGTGCATGCTTTTTGTGTGGTCAGTTGGGCCATCTTGCCAAAGATTGTACTCGGCCACGTGGTAATGGTGGAGGTGGTGATAATGGTGGCAATGTTGGTCAGCGCCGTGGTGGACGAGTCTTCGCCTTGACACATAATTCAGGCAGCAGGTGCGCCAGGTACTGTTTCTGGCACTCTTATAGTTGGTAATCGTGAGGCTTCCATTTTATTTGATACTGGCTCTACCCATTCGATTGTTGCAAATTCTTTTGTTCGACACCTTGGTGTGTCATCTCAGTCTTTAAATTCTGCTATGTCTATTACTACCCCGATGGGAATTTCTATTGTTATCTCTGATTTGTATCGAGATTGTCCTATTAGTTTTGAAGATAAGATTCGTGGGGTAAATCTTTTACCGATGGGTATGCACGATTTTGATGTGATTCTTGGAATGGACTGGTTAGATAAGCATCAGGCCACTATCGATTGTCAATCGAAGAGAGTTATCTTTGGGAATTTGAAGTCCCCGGATTTCGTGTATCAAGGTTCACGACCGGGTAAGGTGGTGAAATTAATTTCAGCTCTAAAAGCTGGAAAATTGGTGGCTAGGGGTTGTGAGGGATATTTAGCAATTGTGAATAACACCTCTATGGGAGAGTCTCGTATTGAGGATGTTCCGATTGTTCGTGGAATGTTTTCTGATGTGTTTCCAGAGGAATTGTCAGGATTGGCCACCGACAACGGGAAGTTGAGTTTACTATTGAGCTTGTTTCTGGTGCAGAGCCTATCTCTAAGGCACCGTATAGGATGGGCACCATTGGAATTGCAAGAGTTGAAGGAGCAGTTGCAAGAATTATTAGATCGTGGTGTCATTCGACCGAGTGTTTCACCATGGGGAGCTCCTGGTTTTATTTGTAAAGAAGAAGGATGGGTCTATGAGGTTGTGTATAGACTATAGAGAGTTAAACAAGATTACCATCAGGAATCGGTACCCTTTACCGAGGATTGATGATTTATTTGACCAACTTCAAGGGGCGAAGTATTTTTCGAAGATAGACTTGAGATCAGGTTATCATCAGTTGAGGGTGAGAGATGAGGATGTCTCTAAGACAGCTTTTCGTACTCGCTATGGGCATTACGAGTTTCTGGTGATGCCATTTGGGTTGACTAAAGCTCCAGCGGTATTTATGGATTTGATGAATCGGGTGTTTAGGGAGTACTTGGATAAATTAGTCATTGTCTTTATTGATGACATTTTGATTTATTCTAAGTCTAAAGAGGAGCATGAGGAACACCTTCGCATAATTTTGAGAATTTTACGAAAAGAGAAGTTGTATGCTAAATTCTCCAAATGTGAGTTTTGGTTGGAGCAGGTTATATTTCTGGGCCACATTGTGTCTGCTGAAGGCATTAAGGTGGATCCTGCGAAGGTTGAAGCTATCACTAAATGGCCGAGACCTACTACGGTGACGGAGGTTAGGAGTTTTTTGGGTTTGGCAGGGTATTATAGGCGATTTGTAGAAGGGTTTTCTCTTTACTTGCCTTGCCATTGACTCAGTTGATGAGAAAGGGCACGAAGTTTGTGTGGAATGAGGAACGCGTGAGAAGAGTTTTTGTGAGGAGTTTGAAGAAACGGCTTGTGACACGACGTCCAATACCTTACATTGCCATCAGGGATAGGAGGTTACCAGAATTTTATAGTGATGCTTTCTAAGAAGGGTTTGTGGTAGTGTGTTTTGATGCATGCACGGGTAAGGTGAATTGCCTAAGCTTCTAAGACAACTTAAACCTTATGATAGTAAAACTACCCCACTCTATGATTTGGGGAGTTTGGCAGCAGTTAATCTTTGCTTTGAAAATTTGGAGGGCCACTATTTGTTAATGGGCGAGACTTGTGATATCTTCACCGAATCACAAAAGTCTTAAGTTCCAAATCTTCACTCAAAAGGAGCTCCAATATGAGGCAGGAGGCGTTGGTTGGAGCTTCTCCAAAGATTTATGACGCTAAGAATTACAATTATCACCATTGGGAAAGGCGAATGGTAGTTGCAGATGCGTTTAGGCCGAGAAGAGTATTTCAGGTGAGATGTGTATAGTAAGCTCCAATATTAACACAACCAAAGGGAACCCACCCAACTTATTTCGGATGATGGAAACGGTTGGGAGTTAGGGAGTTGTATAGTACAAAGTGCGCAGATGGACTTTTTAAGCAGGGTATGATATGAGTTGGGAAGCCCTCTCTTATCTCAAAGGTTATAAGGAAGCTCAAAAGAAGAAGATGGCGAGTTATGGGCAATAGCCGCAAAAATTTGGGGAGGGAAGGAAAGCAGTCTGAGTTATTCGTATTGATGATCCATTGCGTGAAAATTTGGGTTGGGTAAAGCGGTTATGTTGTGGCCGACCCAGATCCGAAACTATTCGTGGATGGCAGTATTAGCTGAAGCTCATAGTTACCCCCACCATTTTTCTATTCATACCCCATTCATTCCTTATGCGGGTTGCTACGAATAATGTATAGGTAAATTTAAAGAAGAAATTTTTGGTTGAGGAATGGGATTGAAGCGAGATGTGGCTGAATATGTAGGTAAGATGATCTTACTGTGGCAGGCATCGTGAAAATTGAACATTCAACGTGCTTAGTGGATTACTGCAACAATTAGATATTCCTGTTTTGGAAGTGGTGGGGGGGGGGGGGGGGAAAAAGGGGGGAGGATATTACAATGGATTATTGTGATCTGGGTTGCCAAAAAAACTTTCAAGATAGAATGATAGCTAATTATTGGGTTGTAGTAGGATTCCGATTGACCCAAATCAAGCTCACTTCTTAGAGCTATCCAGGAGGGTATATTTCTGTAGACAAAGTTAGCACAAATCTTTCAACCAGGAGGATTGTTAGAGACATTCATGGAAACTCTGTGCCAGTGTCCCAAAAATTTTTGTTTCAGATCTCGAGATCCCACATCCAACTGGTTTCACTTCAACATTCACAGGTTATCTGGAAAAGGTTTCAACGAGCTTAGGGGCAACTCGATTAAATATACAAAGTACTTTCTTTCCTTTTCCATACCACACGACTGTATGGGTCAATCTGAGTAGGACTAATTCCCAGACTTTAGGAGGGAAATAATAGTTGAGGTCTTGCGCATTTAAGAATGGTCCGCGGTAATTGGGATAAGATTACTTTGAGCCTTGTTGATGTATATGGCTGTATAACAAATAGCTTTGGCATGCAAGCATTTGATATGGCTCCATTTGAGGGCATTAATATGGGTAGGAAGTGTCGGTGCACCAACTTGTTTGGGGATGAGGTTGGTGAAAGAAGATCATAGAAGGGCGCCTGAGTTAGTTCAGATCACTCAACGGAGAAGGTTGGCTGGTGGCTTAAGGAGAAATTCGCAGTCGGGAACTCCCGATCACTGCAGAAAGGAGTTATGCCTGATAAAGCATAGGAATACCTTAGAGTTTCAAACCTGGTGATACACGTTGTTTTTAAAAAAGTTTTCTCCTTGGAAGGAGGGGTGATTCGAGAACCGATTTGTGATTGAAAGGTAAACTTAGAGTTCAACACGTTATATTGGGCCATCTTGAGATTTCTGGGAAAGGGTTGGCGAAGCCTGTAAAGAGTTGCATAAATCGGTTAGCTTATGTGCATAATGTGTTCCATGTGTCCAGTGTTGATGGAGTTTGTTATCATTATCATCACATCTCCGTTTACATGTGGTACATTCAATATCCGTATTACGATAAAATTCGGAAGGAATCTTAACTTGTGACAGAAGAACAAGCCCGAGAAAATTTTAGATCGACAAAAGAGCGGATTAATGAGGAGGAAAACAGATTTTCGTTTTTGTTAAAGTTTTTGTTGGAAAAAATCATTCGGAACGGAGAGGCAACTTGGGAGATGGAGAGGAGTCTATTCCCGGATGCGGAGTATCCGCATCTTTTTGAATAATTAGGCACGTTCCTTTTCCTTATTGATTCCTGTCCGTGGACCGGAAATTCTTTATTAAGGGGGAAGTAATATGTTAATACCCGACATTTTGGGTTAAGGTCCCACATTCGGGCTTGTCTTACTAGCTCAATATATCTCCTCCCCGATCCTTTACCATAACCTATATACTATATAACTTAATATATTTGTTTAATTTTATTAGTTAAACAATATAGGATTGTTCTTATTTTAAGATAAAGACTTTTTGTGAGAGGGACTTTTATACAAAGTAAGCGACCTCCTTAGTTAAATATTTTTCAGTATCTTCGAGGGCCATAGGCAGACTAACGCACCTCATAATTTCGATTCGGGATATGTTTATCCCTTTCTTTCTTATGTATTTTATTTAATTTAAATTTTCGCTGTAGTTTCTATTAGATTTATTTTAGTTAGTTTATTAGTTAATTTATTTGTTGTTGTAATTATTTTCGGGCTAGGTATTATGTATCACTTTAATTTTATTAATTTAATAAATTTTAATATTTATGGAGGAGTTCAATATAATGCATAAAAACTATTAATAACTAATATTAGTAGGTATTTAATAAAATAGTTATTTTTTATTTTTGTGAATTAGATTACATTTGAGACGAGCCTAACTAATTGCATTTGTTAATTGTGGGTATTGCTTCATTACCTACTACTCCAGGTTACGAGATTCCGTACTCCTTCCGGCGATAGTCACTTCTGAAAATTTAATTAATTTGTTTTTTGGATTCCTCGTAGTTTGATATTTCGTTATTACTTAATACCACATAATTTTGTTTATCATGTGAAATTAAATATAAAATTAGATTTTATATGTTAGTTTGTTTTGGATACTATTAGAAACTCGTATTTACAAACTCTTTTTGAGTTGTGGAATTATCATGGTCTACTATATATTTGTTGAGAATCTGTAGAAGCGGTACATGTTTGTATACCTTTCTTTTTTGGAAACATTATGATTATGATTTGATTTGGTTCCAACATGTACGTATTAAGAACCCTTATTTTGTTGGTATTGTGTCCACATTGTGTTGTGTACATGGTATTTTGTTCGAAATAATACCGTAGGGTATAACCTGAGCTTATACCACCTGTGGTGGGGGTACTAGCACAGGTCATGTCCGTCTTGGCACGAGAGACATGAACACTTCCGTGGCAGTGTTGATTAGTTCAACGGCGTCTCTGGTTTTTGTGCCTTCCGATGGGA
>CM068378.1:38070252-38175653 GCA_034770075.1 Aralia elata
GAGCATGGGTAACATTAGGGGTTGCATGGGGTAAGGCATGGGGGGCGGGAACAGCTGAAATGATCGGAGTAGAATAATGGAGGATAGGATCTTTATGGTAAAGAGGAGACTGCAGGTGTAGGGATGGGTGAGGGGACACGAACCGGGAGACGAGGCCACAACTCACTTGAGATTCAGATGAATTAAAGTAAAGCCCAGCAGATTTAGTTGTGATAGGATTTGAAAAAATTGATGTGGCGGCAGGAATATGGGGTAGCGGATTATTAAAAAAGCGAGGAAAACCACTAACAACAGACAAAGGAGCAACATGGGCTGCATGGGAGGTACCCGAAGCACGTTGCACAAATGAGTGTGGTGAATAAAATAAGCTATCAGACTGCTGGGGGAATACATGGGTATTGGCATCTTGGGAGAGGGGAGTAACATGGGAAACACCAACTTCATTAAAAAAGGAGGAATCCATAGTTGGATGGGGTGAAAGGGATAAATCATCAGGCGAAGTGGGGTGGGCAGACATTGCATGGGAAGACATTTCATGGAGGTTAGTGCCGAATGTAAGGGTGGCTGACATTGCATGAGAAGACCCATCTTGAATGGAGGCATGCGTGGTGTTTGGGGATTGGCTGAGAGGGATTGAGTTGCTGGAGTGGATAGAAAGAGAATGGGGGAAAGGTAAGGTGGCATGCAGGAGATAGGGAGACTGGCCGACAGTGGCCACGTGGGAGCCCAATGGATGGCCAGCAAGAGTGGTCTCAACGGGAGGAATAACAGGTTTAGGAGGAATAACAGGTTTAGAGGGAATAAAAAAACGATTTGAGAAATCTATAGGGGGAATGTGACCGGGTAAGTTATTGGGTGAAGAAAACCCAATAGTAGAATAGTGGGGTGGATGATTAAAATAAACATCACTACCAACAAGGTCTGCATGGGATGCAGCAACTCCCCAAGAAGCTCCAATAGTAAGAGGTGGAGCGATATTTAATGAATTTAAATGGTCAAATAGCGGGGTACGAGGGTGAGTAGGCACGGGAAGGGGGGAAACAAGGTCAGTGCACGGGGAGAGTACTGGGTGGCTTGGGGGGAGTACTAACGGTAACCAACTGGGTGTGGGCAGCACGTGAAGGATCATGGGGAGGAGTGATGAAACCCAGCGCTAAATCATGGGCAAGGTGCGGGTCAGAAGTTTGGTGAAGTGGGAGATTATTAAAACCAGCAGATTTGTTAAGGTGAGGGGGAGGATGAGTGGGGGAGCCCACGAGGGAGACAACATCACTAAACCTATTAATAGACTAAAGTGTGGGAGTAAGAGAATAATGGGGAACGGCTGCATGTGGACCACTAAGTAAGTCAGATTTAGAAAAAGAATTAGAAATGGGATGAGAGGATGGAGGATGCTGAGCATCGGATGGAGAAGTGGTGGCAGATTTTGCATGGGAAGACCCACCTAGAGTAGAGTCATGCATGGGTTTTGGGGATTGGCCGACAGGAGTGGAATAATTGGGAGAGACAGGGGGCGGGAATATTAAAGGGGTAACAACTGAACATGCAACCGGAGCACAGTTGAGTTGATCGGAATTAAGACTGCTAAGAACGGGATTATAATTAATGGCATCAAAGACCGGGAGATCTTTTAAACGACAAGAATGAGTAACCCCCCAAAAAATAGAATCATCCTCGGAGCTGATGTCATCCAAAGAAGGAGAGTCAAGCAAACTAGTAAATCCGGCAAGAGAGGAATCCCCCAAGGAAGGGTCCTCAGAATCTGTAGAACCAAAGTTAGATTCCCCAGAACTAGAAAAGTGCAAGGAATGATCCTTGGAATGATGGACCAAAGAATTAGAATCCACAGATTGAGTAAAAACATTAGAACTTGGGGGGAGAACCCCAAGAACAGTAGGGGGATCACTAAAATTTAAAACCAAAGGAGGGGAACCCGAAGAGATCATGATAGAAAAGAAGGAAGGGTAGAAGGAGGAGGACGGGCGGAATAAGGCTGACGGAGAAAAATCAGGTGGGAAAAATTCTAGAGAGATGACAGAGAAAAAGTTCTAGAGAGAGAGACATATTTTTTAGTCGTGTCAGATTGCTCCTTCTGATGCTAATCAAACTAAAACGAAGTAATATGACTCCTAATCACCTCTTTCTTTGACAATTTGAAGGAACTAATGAACCAATAAGAATGGCTTCCCTAAAACGAGACTTGTGTGAGATTGTACACACTCGTTTTGAAGCGCGATAGTAGATGAGATTGCTCTCTTCTGATGCTAATCAAACTAGAAACGAAGTTAAATTAAGACTCCATAATCAACCTCTTTCTTTTGACAATTTTGGAAAGAAGACTAATGAACCAATAAGAAGGCTTCTCCCTAAATTTCGAGACTTGTGTGAGATGTACACAAAGTCGTGTTTTGAACGCGATAAAACCCCCCCACCTTAAAAAAGTGAGGAGATTTTCTCCTTCTGAATGCTTTAATCAAACTAGAACGAAGGTAATACGAGCTCCCTATTCAGCTCTTTCTTTGACAATTGGAAGGGAAACGAACGAAACACAATAAGAAGAGCTTCCCTCAATCGAGACTTGTGGTGAAGATGTAACATCATCGTTTTGGAACGCGATAGTGATGGAGATTGACTCTATCTGATGCTAATCAAACTAGAACGAAGTAATAAGACTCGCTAATCACCATCTTACTTTGATAATTTTGAAAGGAAACTAACTAAACAATAAAGAAGGCTTCCTTCCCTAAATCGAGACTTGTGTGAGATGTACAACATCGTTTTTGAACGCCGATAGTGATGAGGATTGCTTGCTCCTTTAGATGCTAATCACAACCTTGAACTGAAATAATATGACTCCTAAATCACCTCTTTCTTTGACAATTTGAAAGGAACTAAATGAAGCAATAAGAAGGATCTCCCTAAATCGAGAGACTTGTGGTGAGATGTACACATCGTTATTGAATGCGATAGTGATTGAGATTGGCTCCATTCTGATTGCGTAATCTAAACTAGAAACGAAGTAATAAATACTCCTAAACACCTCTTTCTTTGACAATTTGAAGGAAAACTAATGAAACCAAATAAGAAAGGATTCCCTAAATCGAGACATTGTGTGAGTTTTTTTGATGTACACATCGTTTTGGAACGCGATAGTGATGAGAATTGCTCTCTTCTGATGCTAATCAAACTATAATGAACGAAGTAATAAGACTCCTAATCACCTCGTTTCTTTGACAATTTAGAAGATCAAACTAATGAACCAATAAGAATGACTTCCTAAATCAAGACTAGTGTGTGAGATGTAACACATCGTTATTTGAACGCGATAGTGATCGAGATTGCATCCTTTATATGCTAATCAAACTAGAACGAAGTAATATAAGGACTCCTAATCACCTCCTTTCTTTGACAATTTGAAAGGAAACTAACGAAAGCAATAATAAAGTCTCACCTAAATCGAGACTTTGTGTGAGATGTAACACAACGTTTTGAACGCGATAGTGATGAGATATCTCCTTCTGAATGCTAATCAAACTAGAACGAAGTAATAAGACTCCTAATCACCTCTTTTCTTTGGATAATTTGAAGGAAACTCACTAAAGCAATAAGAAGGCTTCCCCTAAATCGAGACTTGTGTGAGGATGGTACACAATCGTTTTGAACGCGAGTAGTGATGAGATTGCTCCTTCTGATGCTAATCAAACTAGAACGAAGTACTAATGACTACTAAGCTCACCTCTTTCTTATGACAATTTGAAGGGAACTAATGAAACCAATAAGAAGGTCTCCCAAAAATTCCAGACTTAGTGTGAGATGTAACACATTTGTTTTGAACGGCGATAGTGGATGAGATTGCTCCCCCCCTTCTTAGATGCTAATCAAACTAGAAACGATAGTAAATAGAGTACTCCCTAATCACACCTCTTTCTTTGATAAATTGGAAGGAAACAAAACGAAACATTAAGCAGGCTTCCCAAAATACGAGACTATGTGTGAGATGTACACATCATCGTTTTGTGAACGCGAATAGAGATGAGATTTGCTCCTTCTGATGCTAATACAAACTAGAACGAAGAAAATAATGACTCATAATCAAAACCATCTATCTTTCAGTGACAATTTGAAAGGAAACTAATGAACCAATAAGAAGGTCTTACCCTAAATTCCAGACTTGTGTGAAATGTACACATCGTTTTGAACGCGCGATTAGTGAATGAGATTGCTCCTTAGCTGATGCTAATCAAAACAAGAACGAAGTAATAAGACCTCCAAATCAACCTCTTTCTTTGATAAACAATTTGAAGGAAAACTAACTAACGAAACATAAGAAGGCTATCCCTAAATCGAGACAAATGTGTGAGGATGTACACATCGTTTTGAACAGCGATAGTGGATGAGATATGCTCCCTAGTCTGCATGCAACCAAACTAGAACAAAGTTAATAAGACTCCTAATCAACCTCTATCTTCTTTGACAATTTGAAGGAAACTAAAGAAACAATAAGAAGCTTCCCTAAAATTCGATACTTGTTGTGAGATGTACACTAATTTCGGTTTTTAACGCGATAGTGGAGAGCGAATTGCTTTCTCTACATCGCCTAAATCAAACTAGAAACGAATTAATAAGTACTCCTAATCACCCTCTTTTTTTTGACAATTAAAGGAAATCTAACGAAAAAGAAGGATCCCTACCTAAACGAGACTTGTGTGTCACATGGTTACACATCGTTATGAACGAGATAAACTGATGAGATTGCTCTTACATGATGCTTAATTCAATCAAGAACGAGTAATCAGAACTCCTAATCACCTTCTTTCATTAACAATTTGAAGGAAACTAACGAAACAATAAGAAAGGCTTCCTCTAAATCGAGACTTGTGTGAGAATGTACACATCGATATTGAACGCGATAGTGATGAGACTTTGCTCCTTCTGCTGCTAATCAAACTAGAACGAAGTAATAAGACTCCTAATCACCTCTAATTCTTTGAATAAATTTTTTGAAGGAAACTAAACTAAAGCCCAATAAGAAGTGGCTTCCCTAAATAAACGAGACTTGTGTAGAGATGTAACACACATCCGTTTTTGAAACGCGATAGTGATGAGATTGCTCCTTACTTGATGCTTAATCAAACTAGAACGAAGTAATATGACGTCACCTAATCACCATCTTTCTTTGAGCAATTTGAAAGAAACTAATGAACCACAATAAGAAGGTCTCCCCCTAAATCAAGACTTGTGTGAGATGCCAGCATTGGTTTTTTGGAACGCGATAGTGATGAGAATTGCCCTCTCTGATGCTAGATCAGAACTAGAACGAAGTAATATAGACTCCTAATCACCTCTTTCTTTGACAATTTGAAGGAAACTACCGAAACAATAAGAAGGCTCCCCTAAATCGAGACTTGTGTGAGGATGTACACAATCATTTTGGAAACGACGATAGTGATGAGAATTGCTCCTTCCTGATGCTAATCAAACTAGAAACGAATGTTAAAAAATAAGACATCCTAATCACCTCTTTCTTTGACAATTTGAAGAAACTAATGAACCAATAATGAAGGCTTCCCTAAATCGAGACTTGATGTGAGATGTACACATCGTTTTGGAACGCGATAGTGATGAGATTGCTCCTTAGATGCATAATCATCAAACTAGAACAGAACAGTAATAATGACTACCTAACTCACCCTCTTTCTTTGACAATTTGAAGGAAACATAATGAAACCAATAAGAAGGGTCTCAACCTACAATCGAGACTTGTGTGAGATGTACACATCGTTTTTGAAACGCGATAGTGATGAGAAATTGCTCCTTCTGAATGCTTAAACAACACATAGAACAGAAGTAATAAAGACTCCTAATCACCCTCTTTCATTTGAACAATTTCGAACGGAAACATAACGAAACAATAAGAAGGGTCTCCCTAAAATCGAGACTTGAGTGAGATGTTACACATCGTTTTGAACGCGATAGTGATGTAGATTGCTCCTTTAGATGCCTAATCAAACTAGAAACGAAGTAATAAGACTCCTAATCCAACACCTCTTTCTTTGACAATTTGAAGGAAACTAATGAAGACAATAAGAAAGGCTTCCCTAAATCAAGACTTGTGTTGAGATGTACACATCGTTTTGAACGCGATAGTGATGAGATTGCTCCTTGTGAATGCTAATCAAACTAGAACGAAGTAATATGACCTCCTATATCACCTCTTTCTTATTGACAATTTGAAGGAAACTAACTAAACAATCAAGAAGGCTTCCCTAAATCGAGACTTGTGTGAGATGGTATACATCGTTTTGAAACGCGATAGTGATGAGATTGCTCCTTCGGTCTGATGCTAATCAAAACCTAGAACTAAGTAATAAGACTCCTAAATCACCTCTTATCTATTGATAATTTGAAAGGAAACTAACGAAAAACAATAAGAAGGCTTCCTAAATCGAGACTTGTGTGAGATGTACACATCGTTTTGAACGCGATAGTGATGAGATTGCTCCTTTAGATGCTAATCGAAACTAGAACGAATTAATAAGACTCTAAATCACCTCTTTCTTTGACAATTAGAAAGAAACTATAATGAACCAACCATAAGGAAGGTCTTCACCCTAAATCGAGACTTGTGTGAGATGTAACACATCGGGTTTTTGGAAACGCGATAAGTGATGAGATTGTGCTCCTTCTAGATGCTAATCAACACTAGAACGAAGATAATAAGAACCTCCTAATCACCTCTTTTCTTTGACAAATTTAGAAGGAAACTAAAACGAAAACAATAAGAAAAAGGTCTCCCTAAATTCGAGACTTGTTGTGAGATGTAGCGCATCGTTTTGAACACGTCGATATGTGAAGTGAGATTTGCTCCTTCTAGATGCTAATCATAACTAGAACGACAGTAATAAGAACTCCTAATCACCATCTTTTCTTTGACAATTTGAAGGGAAACTAATGAAACAATAAGAAGTCTTCCCTAAATCGAGACTTTGTGTGAGATGTACAACATTGTTTTTGAACGCGATAGTGATCTGAGATTGCTCCTTCTGATGCTAATCAAACCTAGAACGAAGTACCAAAGAACTCCCTAATACAACCCTACTTTCTTTGACCAATTTGAAGGAAACTAATGAAACACAATAAGAAGGCTTCTCCCTAAATCGAGACATTGTGTGAGATGTTACACATCGTTTTGAACGGCGATTACGTGATGGAGAAATTGCTCCTATCTGATGCTAATCAAACCTAGAATACGAAGTAAATAAGACTCCTAATCACCTGCTCATTCTTTGACAATAATTGAAGGAAACTAACTGAAGCAATAAGAAGGTCTCCCCTAAATTCAAGACGTTTTGGTGTGAGGATGTACACATTGTATTTTGAAACCGCGATAAGTGATGAGATTGCTCCTTCTAGATGCTACTATCAAAACTAGAACGAAGTAATAAGACTCCCTAATCACACTCTTTCTTTTGAACAATTTGAAGGAAACTAATGAAACAATAAGAAGGACTTCCCTACAATCGAAGACTTGTTGTGAGATAGTTACACATTCCGTTTTTGAACGCGATAAGTTGATGGAGATTGGCTCCTTCTGATGCTAATCAAACTAGAACGAAGTAATAAGACTCCCTAATCACACTCTTTCTTGGTGACAATTTTGAAGGAAACTAGTGAACCAAATAAGAAGGTCTCCCTAAATCGAGACTTGTGTGAGATGTACACATCGTTTTGAACGCGATAGTGGATGAGATTGCTCCTTATGATGCTAATCAAACTAGAACGAAGGGTTAATAAAGGACTCCCTAATCACCTCTTCTTTTCTTTGATAATTTGAAGGAAACTAATGAAGCAATAAGAAGGTCTCCTAAATCGAAGACACTTGTGTGAGATGTAACACATCGTTTTGAAACGCGAATAGTGATGAGATTGCTCCTTCTGATGCTAATCAAACTAGAACGAAGTAATAAGACTCCTAATCACCTCTTTCTTTGATAATTTGAAGGAAACTAACTAAACAATAAGAAGGCTTCCCTAAATCGAGACTTGTGTGAGATGTACGCATCGTTTTGAACGCGATAGTGATGAGATTGCTCCTTCTGATGCTAATCAAACTAGAACGAAGTAATAAGACTCCTAATCACCTCTTTCTTTGATAATTTGAAGGAAACTAACGAAACAATAAGAAGGCTTCCCTAAATCAAGACTTGTGTGAGATGTACACATCGTTTTGAACGCGATAGTGATGAGATTGCTCCTTTTGATGCTAATCAAACTAGAACGAAGTAATATGACTCCTAATCACCTCTTTCTTTGACAATTTGAAGGAACTAATGAAGCAATAATAAGGTCTCCCTAAATCAAGACTTGTGTGAGATGTACGCATCGTTTTGAACGCGATAGTGATGAGATTGCTCCTTCTGATGCTAATCAAACTAGAACGAAGTAATAAGACTCCTAATCACCTCTTTTCTTTGATAATTTGAAGGAAACTAACGAAACAATAAGAAGGCTTCCCTAAATCGAGACTTGTGTGAGATGTACACATCGTTTTGAACGCGATAGTGATGAGATTACTCCTTCTGATGCTAATCAAACTAGAACGAAGTAATAAGACTCCTAATCACCTCTTTCTTTGATAATTTGAAGGAAACTAACGAAACAATAAGAAGGCTTCCCTAAATCGAGACTTGTGTGAGATGTACACATCGTTTTGAACGCGATATTGATGAGATTGCTCTTTCCGATGCTAATCAAACTAGAACGACGTAATAAGACTCCTAATCACCCCTTTCTTTGACAATTTGAAGGAAACTAACGAAACAATAAGAAGGTCTCCCTAAATCAAGACTTGTGTGAGATGTACACATCGTTTTGAACGCGATAGTGATGAAATTGCTCCTTTCTGATGCTAATCAAAACTAGAACGAAGTAATAAGACTCCTAATCACCTCTTTCTTTGACAATTTGAAGGAAACTAACGAAACAATAAGAAGGCTCTCCCTAAAATCAAGACTTGTGTGAGATGTACGCAATCGTTTTTGAACGCGATAGTGATGAGATTGCTCCTTCTGATGCTAATCAAACTAGAACGAAGTAATACGACTCCTAATCACCTCTTTCGTTGACAATTTAAAGGAACTAATGAAACAATAAGAAGGCTTCCCCAAATCGAGACTTGTGTGAGATGTACACATCGTTTTGAACGCGATAGTGATGAGATTGCTCCTTCTGATGCTAATCAAACTAGAACGAAGTAATAAGACTCCTAATCATCTCTTTCTTTGACAATTTGAAAGAAAATAATGAAACAATAACAAGGTCTCCCTAAATCGAAACTTGTGTGAGATGTACACATCGTTTTGAACGCGATAGTGATGAGATTGCTCCTTCTGATGCTAATCAAACTAGAACGAAGTAATAAGACTCCTAATCATCTCTTTCTTTGACAATTTGAAGGAAACTAACGAAACAATAAGAAGGCTTCCCTAAATCGAGACTTGTGTGAGATGTACACATCGTTTTGAACGCGATAGTGATGAGATTGCTCCTTCTGATGCTAATCAAACTAGAACGAAGTAATAAGACTCCTAATCACCTCTTTCTTTGACAATTTGAAGGAAACTAACGAAACAATAAGAAGGTCTCCCTAAATCGAGACTTGTGTGAGATGTACACATTGTTTTGAACGCGATAGTGATGAGATTGCTCCTTCTGATGCTAATCAAACTAGAAACGAAGTAATAAGACTCCTAATCACCTCTTTCTTTGACAATTTGAAGGTAACTAACGAAACAATAAGAAGGTCTCCCCAAATCGAGACTTGTGTGAGATGTACACATCGTTTTGAACGCGATAGTGATGAGATTGCTCCTTCTGATGCTAATCAAACTAGAACGAAGTAATAAGACTCCTAATCACCTCTTTCTTTGACAATTTGAAGGAAACTAACGAAACAATAAGAAGGCTTCCCTAAATCGAGACTTGTGTGAGATGTACACATCGTTTTGAACGCGATAGTGATGAGATTGCTCCTTCTGATGCTAATCAAACTAGAACGAATTAATAAGACTCCTAATCATCTCTTTTTTTTGAAATTTTTGAAGGAAACTAATGAAACAATAAGAAAGTCTCCCTAAATCGAGACTTGTGTGAGATGTACACATCGTTTTGAACGCGATAGTGATGAGATTGCTCCTTTAGATGCTAATCAAACTAGAACGAAGTAATAAGACTCCTAACCACTTCTTTCTTTGACAATTTGAAAAAACTAATGAAGCAATAAGAAGGTCTCCCTAAATCAAGACTTGTGTGAGATGTACACATTGCTTTGAACGCGATAGTGATGAGATTGCTCCTTCTGATGCTAAACAAACTAGAACGAAGTAATAAGACTCCTAATCACCTCTTTCTTTGACAATTTGAAGGAAACTAACGAAACAATAAGAAGGCTTCCCTAAATCGAGACTTGTGTGAGATGTACACATCGTTTTGAACGCGATAGTGATGAGATTGCTCCTTTAGATGCTAATCAAACTAGAACGAAGTAATAAGACTCCTAATCACCTCTTTCTTTGACAATTTGAAGGAAACTAATGAAACAATAAGAAGGTCTCCCTAAATCGAGACTTGTGTGAGATGTACACATCGTTTTGAACGCGATAGTGATGAGATTGCTCCTTCTGATGCTAATCAAACTAGAACGAAGTAATAAGACTCCTAATCACCTCTTTCTTTGACAATTTGAAGGAAACTAACGAAACAATAAGAAGGCTTCCCTAAATCGAGACTTGTGTGAGATGTACACATCGTTTTGAACGCGATAGTGATGAGATTGCTCCTTCTGATGCTAATCAAACTAGAACGAAATAATAAGACTCCTAATCACCTCTTTCTTTGACAATTTGAAGGAAACTAACGAAACAATAAGAAGGTCTCCCTAAATCAAGACTTGTGTGAGATGTACACATCGTTTTGAACGCGATAGTGATGAGATTGCTCCTTCTGATGCTTATCAAACTAGAACGAAGTAATAAGACTCCTAATCACCTCTTTCTTTGACAATTTGAAGGAAACTAATGAAACAATAAGAAGGCTTCCCTAAATCGAGACTTGTGTGAGATGTACACATCGTTTTGAACGCGATAGTGATGAGATTGCTCCTTCTGATGCTAATCAAACTAGAACGAAGTAATAAGACTCCTAATCACCTCTTTCTTTGACAATTTGAAGGAAACTAACGAAACAATAAGAAGGCTTCCCTAAATCGAGACTTGTGTGAGATGTACACATCGTTTTGAACGCGATAGTGATGAGATTGCTCCTTCTGATGCTAATCAAACTAGAACGAAGTAATAAGACTCCTAATCACCTCTTTCTTTGACAATTTGAAGGAAACTAATGAAACAATAAGAAGGCTTCCCTAAATCGAGACTTGTGTGAGATGTACACATCGTTTTGAACGCGATAGTGATGAGATTGCTCCTTCTGATGCTAATCAAACTAGAACGAAGTAATAAGACTCCTAATCACCTCTTTCTTTGACAATTTGAAGGAAACTAATGAAACAATAAGAAGGTCTCCCTAAATCGAGACTTGTGTGAGATGTACACATCGTTTTGAACGCGATAGTGATGAGATTGCTCCTTCTGATGCTAATCAAACTAGAACGAAGTAATAAGACTCCTAATCACCTCTTTCTTTGACAATTTGAAGGAAACTAACGAAACAATAAGAAGGCTTCCCTAAATCGAGACTTGTGTGAGATGTACACATCGTTTTGAACGCGATAGTGATGAGATTGCTCCTTCTGATGCTAATCAAACTAGAACGAAGTAATAAGACTCCTAATCACCTCTTTCTTTGACAATTTGAAGGAAACTAATGAAACAATAAGAAGGCTTCCCTAAATCGAGACTTGTGTGAGATGTACACATCGTTTTGAACGCGATAGTGATGAGATTGCTCCTTCTGATGCTAATCAAACTAGAACGAAGTAATAAGACTCCTAATCACCTCTTTCTTTGACAATTTGAAGGAAACTAACGAAACAATAAGAAGGCTTCCCTAAATCGAGACTTGTGTGAGATGTACACATCGTTTTGAACGCGATAGTGATGAGATTGCTCCTTCTGATGCTAATCAAACTAGAACGAAGTAATAAGACTCCTAATCACCTCTTTCTTTGACAATTTGAAGGAAACTAACGAAACAATAAGAAGGCTTCCCTAAATCGAGACTTGTGTGAGATGTACACATCGTTTTGAACGCGATAGTGATGAGATTGCTCCTTCTGATGCTAATCAAACTAGAACGAAGTAATAAGACTCCTAATCACCTCTTTCTTTGACAATTTGAAGGAAACTAATGAAACAATAAGAAGGTCTCCCTAAATCGAGACTTGTGTGAGATGTACACATCGTTTTGAACGCGATAGTGATGAGATTGCTCCTTCTGATGCTAATCAAACTAGAACGAAGTAATAAGACTCCTAATCACCTCTTTCTTTGACAATTTGAAGGAAACTAATGAAACAATAAGAAGGCTTCCCTAAATCGAGACTTGTGTGAGATGTACACATCGTTTTGAACGCGATAGTGATGAGATTGCTCCTTCTGATGCTAATCAAACTAGAACGAAGTAATAAGACTCCTAATCACCTCTTTCTTTGACAATTTGAAGGAAACTAACGAAACAATAAGAAGGCTTCCCTAAATCGAGACTTGTGTGAGATGTACACATCGTTTTGAACGCGATAGTGATGAGATTGCTCCTTCTGATGCTAATCAAACTAGAACGAAGTAATAAGACTCCTAATCACCTCTTTCTTTAACAATTTGAAGGAAACTAACGAAACAATAAGAAGGCTTCCCTAAATCGAGACTAGTGTGAGATGTACACATCGTTTTGAACGCGATAGTGATGAGATTGCTCCTTCTGATGCTAATCAAACTAGAACGAAGTAATAAGACTCCTAATCACCTCTTTTTTTGACAATTTAAAAGAAACTAACGAAACAATAAGAAGGTCTCCCTAAATCGAGACTTGTGTGAGATGTACACATCGTTTTGAACGCGATAGTGATGAGATTGCTCCTTCTGATGCTTATCAAACTAGAACGAAGTAATAAGACTCCTAATCACCTCTTTCTTTGACAATTTGAAGGAAACTAACGAAACAATAAGAAGGCTTCCCTAAATCGAGACTTGTGTGAGATGTACACATCGTTTTGAACGCGATAGTGATGAGATTGCTCCTTCTGATGCTAATCAAACTAGAACGAAGTAATAAGACTCCTAATCACCTCTTTCTTTGACAATTTGAAGAAACTAATGAACCAATAAGAAGGTCTCCCTAAATCAAGACTTGTGTGAGATGTACACATCGTTTTGAACGCGATAGTGATGAGATTGCTCCTTTAGATGCTAATCAAACTAGAACGAAGTAATAAGACTCCAAATCACCTCTTTCTTTGATAATTTGAAGGAAACTAACGAAACAATAAGAAGGTCTCCCCAAAATGAGACTTGTGTGAGATGTACACATCGTTTTGAACGCGATAGTGATGAGATTGCTCCTTCTGATGCTAATCAAACTAGAACGAAGTAATAAGACTCCTAATCACCTCTTTCTTTGATAATTTGAAGGAAACTAACTAAACAATAAGAAGGCTTCCCTAAATCGAGACTTGTGTGAGATGTACACATCGTTTTGAACGCGATAGTGATGAGATTGCTCCTTCTGATGCTAATCAAACTAGAACGAAGTAATAAGACTCCTAATCACCTCTTTCTTTGACAATTTGAAGGAAACTAATGAACCAATAAGAAGGCTTCCCTAAATCGAGACTTGTGTGAGATGTACACATCGTTTTGAACGCGATAGTGATGAGATTGCTCCTTCTGATGCTAATCAAACTAGAACGAAGTAATAAGACTCCTAATCACCTCTTTCTTTGACAATTTGAAGAAACTAATGAACCAATAAGAAGGTCTCCCTAAATCGAGACTTGTGTGAGATGTACACATCGTTTTGAACGCGATAGTGATGAGATTGCTCCTTTAGATGCTAATCAAACTAGAACGAAATAATAAGACTCCAAATCACCTCTTTCTTTGACAATTTGAAGGAACTAATGAACCAATAAGAAGGTCTCCCTAAATCGAGACTTGTGTGAGATGTACACATCGTTTTGAACGCGATAGTGATGAGATTGCTCCTTCTGATGCTTATCAAACTAGAACGAAGTAATAAGACTCCTAATCACCTCTTTCTTTGACAATTTGAAGGAAACTAACGAAACAATAAGAAGGTCTCCCTAAATCGAGACTTGTGTGAGATGTACACATCGTTTTGAACGCGATAGTGATGAGATTGCTCCTTCTGATGCTAATCAAACTAGAACGAAGTAATAAGACTCCTAATCACCTCTTTCTTTGACAATTTGAAGGAAACTAACTAACCAATAAGAAGGTCTCCCTAAATCGAGACTTGTGTGAGATGTACACATCGTTTTGAACGCGATAGTGATGAGATTGCTCCTTCTGATGCTAATCAAACTAGAACGAAGTAATAAGACTCCTAATCACCTCTTTCTTTGACAATTTGAAGGAACTAATGAACCAATAAGAAGGTTTCCTAAATCGAGACTTGTGTGAGATGTACACATCGTTTTGAACGCGATAGTGATGAGATTGCTCCTTCTGATGCTAATCAAACTAGAACGAAGTAATAAGACTCCTAATCACCTCTTTCTTTGATAATTTGAAGGAAACTAACTAAACAATAAGAAGGCTTCCCTAAATCGAGACTTGTGTGAGATGTACACATCGTTTTGAACGCGATAGTGATGAGATTGCTCCTTCTGATGCTAATCAAACTAGAACGAAGTAATAAGACTCCTAATCACCTCTTTCTTTGACAATTTGAAGAACTAATGAACCAATAAGAAGGTCTCCCTAAATCAAGACTTGTGTGAGATGTACACATTGTTTTGAACGCGATAGTGATGAGATTGCTCCTTCTGATGCTAATCAAACTAGAACGAAGTAATAAGACTCCTAATCACCTCTTTCTTTGACAATTTGAAGGAAACTAATGAACCAATAAGAAGGTCTCCCTAAATCAAGACTTGTGTGAGATGTACACATTGTTTTGAACGCGATAGTGATGAGATTGCTCCTTCTGATGCTAATCAAACTAGAACGAAGTAATAAGACTCCTAATCACCTCTTTCTTTGACAATTTGAAGGAAACTAATGAAACAATAAGAAGGTCTCCCTAAATCAAGACTTGTGTGAGATGTACACATCGTTTTGAACGCGATAGTGATGAGATTGCTCCTTCTGATGCTAATCAAACTAGAACGAAGTAATAAGACTCCTAATCACCTCTTTCTTTGATAATTTGAAGGAAACTAACGAAACAATAAGAAGGCTTCCCTAAATCGAGACTTGTGTGAGATGTACACATCGTTTTGAACGCGATAGTGATGAGATTGCTCCTTCTGATGCTAATCAAACTAGAACGAAGTAATAAGACTCCTAATCACCTCTTTCTTTGACAATTTGAAGGAAACTAACGAAACAATAAGAAGGCTTCCCTAAATCGAGACTTGTGTGAGATGTACACATCGTTTTGAACGCGATAGTGATGAGATTGCTCCTTCTGATGCTAATCAAACTAGAACGAAGTAATAAGACTCCTAATCACCTCTTTCTTTGACAATTTGAAGAAACTAATGAACCAATAAGAAGGTCTCCCTAAATCGAGACTTGTGTGAGATGTACACATCGTTTTGAACGCGATAGTGATGAGATTGCTCCTTCTGATGCTAATCAAACTAGAACGAAGTAATAAGACTCCTAATCACCTCTTTCTTTGATAATTTGAAGGAAACTAACGAAACAATAAGAAGGCTTCCCTAAATCGAGACTTGTGTGAGATGTACACATCGTTTTGAACGCGATAGTGATGAGATTGCTCCTTCTGATGCTAATCAAACTAGAACGAAGTAATAAGACTCCTAATCACCTCTTTCTTTGATAATTTGAAGGAAACTAACGAAATAATAAGAAGGCTACCTAAATCGAGACTTGTGTGAGATGTACACATCGTTTTAAGGCGATAGTGATATGATTGCTCCTTCTGATCCTAATAAAACTAGAACGAAGTAATAAGACTCCTAATCACCTCTTTCTTTGATAATTTAAAGGAAACTAATGAAACAATAAGAAGGTCTCCCTAAATCGAGACTTGTGTGAGATGTACACATCGTTTTGAACGCGATAGTGATGAGATTGCTCCTTCTGATGCTAATCAAACTAGAACGAAGTAATAAGACTCCTAATCACCTCTTTCTTTGACAATTTGAAGGAAACTAACGAAACAATAAGAAGGCTTCCCTAAATCGAGACTTGTGTGAGATGTACACATCGTTTTGAACGCGATAGTGATGAGATTGCTCCTTCTGATGCTAATCAAACTAGAACGAAGTAATAAGACTCCTAATCACCTCTTTCTTTGACAATTTGAAGGAAACTAACGAAACAATAAGAAGGCTTCCCTAAATCGAGACTTGTGTGAGATGTACACATCGTTTTGAACGCGATAGTGATGAGATTGCTCCTTCTGATGCTAATCAAACTAGAACGAAGTAATAAGACTCCTAATCACCTCTTTCTTTGACAATTTGAAGGAAACTAACGAAACAATAAGAAGGCTTCCCTAAATCGAGACTTGTGTGAGATGTACACATCGTTTTGAACGCGATAGTGATGAGATTGCTCCTTCTGATGCTAATCAAACTAGAACGAAGTAATAAGACTCCTAATCACCTCTTTCTTTGACAATTTGAAGGAAACTAACGAAACAATAAGAAGGCTTCCCTAAATCGAGACTTGTGTGAGATGTACACATCGTTTTGAACGCGATAGTGATGAGATTGCTCCTTTATATGCTAATCAAACTAGAACGAAGTAATATGACTCCTAATCACCTCTTTCGTTGACAATTTGAAGGAACTAATGAAGCAATAAGAAGGTCTCCCTAAATCAAGACTTGTGTGAGATGTAAGCATTGTTTTGAACGCGATAGTGATGAGATTGCTCCTTCTGATGCTAATCAAACTAGAACGAAGTAATAAGACTCCTAATCACCTCTTTCTTTGATAATTTGAAGGAAACTAACTAAACAATAAGAAGGCTTCCCTAAATCGAGACTTGTGTGAGATGTACACATCGTTTTGAACGCGATAGTGATGAGATTGCTCCTTCTGATGCTAATCAAACTAGAACGAAGTAATAAGACTCCTAATCACCTCTTTTTTTGACAATTTAAAGGAAACTAACGAAACAATAAGAAGGTCTCCCTAAATCGAGACTTGTGTGAGATGTACACATCGTTTTGAACGCGATAGTGATGAGATTGCTCCTTCTGATGCTAATCAAACTAGAACGAAGTAATAAGACTCCTAATCACCTCTTTCTTTAACAATTTGAAGGAAACTAACGAAACAATAAGAAGGCTTCCCTAAATCGAGACTTGTGTGAGATGTACACATCGTTTTGAACGCGATAGTGATGAGATTGCTCCTTCTGATGCTAATCAAACTAGAACGAAGTAATAAGACTCCTAATCACCTCTTTCTTTGACAATTTGAAGGAAACTAACGAAACAATAAGAAGGTCTCCCTAAATCGAGACTTGTGTGAGATGTACACATCGTTTTGAACGCGATAGTGATGAGATTGCTCCTTCTGATGCTAATCAAACTAGAACGAAGTAATAAGACTCCTAATCACCTCTTTCTTTGACAATTTGAAGGAAACTAACGAAACAATAAGAAGGCTTCCCTAAATCGAGACTTGTGTGAGATGTACACATCGTTTTGAACGCGATAGTGATGAGATTGCTCCTTCTGATGCTAATCAAACTAGAACGAAGTAATAAGACTCCTAATCACCTCTTTCTTTGACAATTTGAAGGAAACTAACTAAACAATAAGAAGGCTTCCCTAAATCGAGACTTGTGTGAGATGTACACATCGTTTTGAACGCGATAGTGATGAGATTGCTCCTTTAGATGCTAATCAAACTAGAACGAAATAATAAGACTCCAAATCACCTCTTTCTTTGACAATTTGAAGGAACTAATGAACCAATAAGAAGGCTTCCCCAAAATGAGACTTGTGTGAGATGTACACATCGTTTTGAACGCGATAGTGATGAGATTGCTCCTTCTGATGCTAATCAAACTAGAACGAAGTAATAAGACTCCTAATCACCTCTTTCTTTGACAATTTGAAGGAAACTAACGAAACAATAAGAAGGCTTCCCTAAATCGAGACTTGTGTGAGATGTACACATCGTTTTGAACGCGATAGTGATGAGATTGCTCCTTCTGATGCTAATCAAACTAGAACGAAGTAATAAGACTCCTAATCACCTCTTTCTTTGACAATTTGAAGGAACTAATGAACCAATAAGAAGGCTTCCCTAAATCGAGACTTGTGTGAGATGTACACATCGTTTTGAACGCGATAGTGATGAGATTGCTCCTTCTGATGCTTATCAAACTAGAACGAAGTAATAAGACTCCTAATCACCTCTTTCTTTGACAATTTGAAGGAAACTAACGAAACAATAAGAAGGTCTCCCTAAATCGAGACTTGTGTGAGATGTACACATCGTTTTGAACGCGATAGTGATGAGATTGCTCCTTCTGATGCTAATCAAACTAGAACGAAGTAATAAGACTCCTAATCACCTCTTTCTTTGACAATTTGAAGGAAACTAACGAAACAATAAGAAGGCTTCCCTAAATCGAGACTTGTGTGAGATGTACACATCGTTTTGAACGCGATAGTGATGAGATTGCTCCTTCTGATGCTAATCAAACTAGAACGAAGTAATAAGACTCCTAATCACCTCTTTCTTTGACAATTTGAAGGAAACTAACGAAACAATAAGAAGGCTTCCCTAAATCGAGACTTGTGTGAGATGTACACATTGTTTTGAACGCGATAGTGATGAGATTGCTCCTTTATATGCTAATCAAACTAGAACGAAGTAATAAGACTCCTAATCACCTCTTTCTTTGACAATTTGAAGAACTAATGAACCAATAAGAAGGTCTCCCTAAATCAAGACTTGTGTGAGATGTACACATTGTTTTGAACGCGATAGTGATGAGATTGCTCCTTCTGATGCTAATCAAACTAGAACGAAGTAATAAGACTCCTAATCACCTCTTTCTTTGATAATTTGAAGGAAACTAACGAAACAATAAGAAGGCTTCCCTAAATCGAGACTTGTGTGAGATGTACACATCGTTTTGAACGCGATAGTGATGAGATTGCTCCTTCTGATGCTAATCAAACTAGAACGAAGTAATAAGACTCCTAATCACCTCTTTCTTTGATAATTTGAAGGAAACTAACTAAACAATAAGAAGGCTTCCCTAAATCGAGACTTGTGTGAGATGTACACATCGTTTTGAACGCGATAGTGATGAGATTGCTCCTTCTGATGCTAATCAAACTAGAACGAAGTAATAAGACTCCTAATCACCTCTTTCTTTGACAATTTGAAGGAAACTAAATAAACAATAAGAAGGCTTCCCTAAATCGAGACTTGTGTGAGATGTACACATCGTTTTGAACGCGATAGTGATGAGATTGCTCCTTCTGATGCTAATCAAACTAGAACGAAGTAATAAGACTCCTAATCACCTCTTTCTTTGACAATTTGAAGTAAACTAATGAAACAATAAGAAGGCTTCCCTAAATCGAGACTTGTGTGAGATGTACACATCGTTTTGAACGCGATAGTGATGAGATTGCTCCTTCTGATGCTAATCAAACTAGAACGAAGTAATAAGACTCCTAATCACCTCTTTCTTTGACAATTTGAAGGAAACTAACGAAACAATAAGAAGGCTTCCCTAAATCGAGACTTGTGTGAGATGTACACATCGTTTTGAACGCGATAGTGATGAGATTGCTCCTTCTGATGCTAATCAAACTAGAACGAAGTAATAAGACTCCTAATCACCTCTTTCTTTGACAATTTGAAGAACTAATGAACCAATAAGAAGGTCTCCCTAAATCAAGACTTGTGTGAGATGTACACATCGTTTTGAACGCCATAGTGATGAGATTGCTCCTTTAAATGCTAATCAAACTAGAACGAAGTAATATGACTACTAATCACCTCTTTCTTTGATAATTTGAAGGAACCTAATGAAACAATAAGAAGGCTTCTCTAAATCGAGACTTGTGTGAGATGTACACATCGTTTTGAACGCGATAGTGATGAGATTGCTCCTTCTGATGCTTATCAAACTAGAACGAAGTAATAAGACTCCTAATCACCTCTTTCTTTGACAATTTGAAGGAAACTAATGAAACAATAAGAAGGCTTCCCTAAATCGAGACTTGTGTGAGATGTACACATCGTTTTGAACGCGATAGTGATGAGATTGCTCCTTCTGATGCTAATCAAACTAGAACGAAGTAATAAGACTCCTAATCACCTCTTTCTTTAACAATTTGAAGGAAACTAACGAAACAATAAGAAGGCTTCCCTAAATCGAGACTTGTGTGAGATGTACACATCGTTTTGAACGCGATAGTGATGAGATTGCTCCTTCTGATGCTAATCAAACTAGAACGAAGTAATAAGACTCCTAATCACCTCTTTCTTTGATAATTTGAAGGAAACTAACTAAACAATAAGAAGGCTTCCCTAAATCGAGACTTGTGTGAGATGTACACATCGTTTTGAACGCGATAGTGATGAGATTGCTCCTTCTGATGCTAATCAAACTAGAACGAAGTAATAAGACTCCTAATCACCTCTTTCTTTGACAATTTGAAGGAAACTAACGAAACAATAAGAAGGTCTCCCTAAATCGAGACTTGTGTGAGATGTACACATCGTTTTGAACGCGATAGTGATGAGATTGCTCCTTCTGATGCTAATCAAACTAGAACGAAGTAATAAGACTCCTAATCACCTCTTTCTTTGACAATTTGAAGGAAACTAACGAAACAATAAGAAGGCTTCCCTAAATCGAGACTTGTGTGAGATGTACACATCGTTTTGAACGCGATAGTGATGAGATTGCTCCTTTAGATGCTAATCAAACTAGAACGAAATAATAAGACTCCAAATCACCTCTTTCTTTGACAATTTGAAGGAACTAATGAAACAATAAGAAGGCTTCCCTAAATCGAGACTTGTGTGAGATGTACACATCGTTTTGAACGCGATAGTGATGAGATTGCTCCTTCTGATGCTAATCAAACTAGAACGAAGTAATAAGACTCCTAATCACCTCTTTCTTTGACAATTTGAAGGAAACTAATGAAACAATAAGAAGGTCTCCCTAAATCGAGACTTGTGTGAGATGTACACATCGTTTTGAACGCGATAGTGATGAGATTGCTCCTTCTGATGCTAATCAAACTAGAACGAAGTAATAAGACTCCTAATCACCTCTTTCTTTGACAATTTGAAGGAAACTAACGAAACAATAAGAAGGCTTCCCTAAATCGAGACTTGTGTGAGATGTACACATCGTTTTGAACGCGATAGTGATGAGATTGCTCCTTCTGATGCTAATCAAACTAGAACGAAGTAATAAGACTCCTAATCACCTCTTTCTTTGACAATTTGAAGGAAACTAATGAAACAATAAGAAGGTCTCCCTAAATCGAGACTTGTGTGAGATGTACACATCGTTTTGAACGCGATAGTGATGAGATTGCTCCTTCTGATGCTAATCAAACTAGAACGAAGTAATAAGACTCCTAATCACCTCTTTCTTTGACAATTTGAAGGAAACTAACGAAACAATAAGAAGGTCTCCCTAAATCGAGACTTGTGTGAGATGTACACATCGTTTTGAACGCGATAGTGATGAGATTGCTCCTTCTGATGCTAATCAAACTAGAACGAAGTAATAAGACTCCTAATCACCTCTTTCTTTGATAATTTGAAGGAAACTAACGAAACAATAAGAAGGTCTCCCTAAATCGAGACTTGTGTGAGATGTACACATCGTTTTGAACGCGATAGTGATGAGATTGCTCCTTCTGATGCTAATCAAACTAGAACGAAGTAATAAGACTCCTAATCACCTCTTTCTTTGACAATTTGAAGGAAACTAACGAAACAATAAGAAGGCTTCCCTAAATCGAGACTTGTGTGAGATGTACACATCGTTTTGAACGCGATAGTGATGAGATTGCTCCTTCTGATGCTAATCAAACTAGAACGAAGTAATAAGACTCCTAATCACCTCTTTCTTTGACAATTTGAAGGAAACTAACGAAACAATAAGAAGGTCTCCCTAAATCGAGACTTGTGTGAGATGTACACATCGTTTTGAACGCGATAGTGATGAGATTGCTCCTTCTGATGCTAATCAAACTAGAACGAAGTAATAAGACTCCTAATCACCTCTTTCTTTGACAATTTGAAGGAAACTAATGAAACAATAAGAAGGTCTCCCTAAATCGAGACTTGTGTGAGATGTACACATCGTTTTGAACGCGATAGTGATGAGATTGCTCCTTCTGATGCTAATCAAACTAGAACGAAGTAATAAGACTCCTAATCACCTCTTTCTTTGACAATTTGAAGGAAACTAATGAAACAATAAGAAGGCTTCCCTAAATCGAGACTTGTGTGAGATGTACACATCGTTTTGAACGCGATAGTGATGAGATTGCTCCTTCTGATGCTAATCAAACTAGAACGAAGTAATAAGACTCCTAATCACCTCTTTCTTTGACAATTTGAAGGAAACTAACGAAACAATAAGAAGGCTTCCCTAAATCGAGACTTGTGTGAGATGTACACATCGTTTTGAACGCGATAGTGATGAGATTGCTCCTTCTGATGCTAATCAAACTAGAACGAAGTAATAAGACTCCTAATCACCTCTTTCTTTGACAATTTGAAGGAAACTAACGAAACAATAAGAAGGCTTCCCTAAATCGAGACTTGTGTGAGATGTACACATCGTTTTGAACGCGATAGTGATGAGATTGCTCCTTCTGATGCTAATCAAACTAGAACGAAGTAATAAGACTCCTAATCACCTCTTTCTTTGACAATTTGAAGGAAACTAATGAAACAATAAGAAGGCTTCCCTAAATCGAGACTTGTGTGAGATGTACACATCGTTTTGAACGCGATAGTGATGAGATTGCTCCTTCTGATGCTAATCAAACTAGAACGAAGTAATAAGACTCCTAATCACCTCTTTCTTTGACAATTTGAAGGAAACTAATGAAACAATAAGAAGGCTTCCCTAAATCGAGACTTGTGTGAGATGTACACATCGTTTTGAACGCGATAGTGATGAGATTGCTCCTTCTGATGCTAATCAAACTAGAACGAAGTAATAAGACTCCTAATCACCTCTTTCTTTGACAATTTGAAGGAAACTAATGAAACAATAAGAAGGCTTCCCTAAATCGAGACTTGTGTGAGATGTACACATCGTTTTGAACGCGATAGTGATGAGATTGCTCCTTCTGATGCTAATCAAACTAGAACGAAGTAATAAGACTCCTAATCACCTCTTTCTTTGACAATTTGAAGGAAACTAATGAAACAATAAGAAGGCTTCCCTAAATCGAGACTTGTGTGAGATGTACACATCGTTTTGAACGCGATAGTGATGAGATTGCTCCTTCTGATGCTAATCAAACTAGAACGAAGTAATAAGACTCCTAATCACCTCTTTCTTTGACAATTTGAAGGAAACTAATGAAACAATAAGAAGGCTTCCCTAAATCGAGACTTGTGTGAGATGTACACATCGTTTTGAACGCGATAGTGATGAGATTGCTCCTTCTGATGCTAATCAAACTAGAACGAAGTAATAAGACTCCTAATCACCTCTTTCTTTGACAATTTGAAGGAAACTAATGAAACAATAAGAAGGCTTCCCTAAATCGAGACTTGTGTGAGATGTACACATCGTTTTGAACGCGATAGTGATGAGATTGCTCCTTCTGATGCTAATCAAACTAGAACGAAGTAATAAGACTCCTAATCACCTCTTTCTTTGACAATTTGAAGAAACTAATAAACCAATAAGAAGGTCTCCCTAAATCAAGACTTGTGTGAGATGTACACATTGTTTTGAACGCGATAGTGATGAGATTGCTCCTTTATATGCTAATCAAACTAGAACGAAGTAATATGACTCCTAATCACCTCTTTCGTTGACAATTTGAAGGAACTAATGAAGCAATAAGAAGGTCTCCCTAAATCAAGACTTGTGTGAGATGTAAGCATTGTTTTGAACGCGATAGTGATGAGATTGCTCCTTCTGATGCTAATCAAACTAGAACGAAGTAATAAGACTCCTAATCACCTCTTTCTTTAACAATTTGAAGGAAACTAACGAAACAATAAGAAGGCTTCCCTAAATCGAGACTTGTGTGAGATGTACACATCGTTTTGAACGCGATAGTGATGAGATTGCTCCTTCTGATGCTAATCAAACTAGAACGAAGTAATAAGACTCCTAATCACCTCTTTCTTTGATAATTTGAAGGAAACTAACGAAACAATAAGAAGGCTTCCCCAAATCGAGACTTGTGTGAGATGTACACATCGTTTTGAACGCGATAGTGATGAGATTGCTCCTTCTGATGCTAATCAAACTAGAACGAAGTAATAAGACTCCTAATCACCTCTTTCTTTGATAATTTGAAGGAAACTAACGAAACAATAAGAAGGCTTCCCTAAATCGAGACTTGTGTGAGATGTACACATCGTTTTGAACGCGATAGTGATGAGATTGCTCCTTCTGATGCTAATCAAACTAGAACGAAGTAATAAGACTCCTAATCACCTCTTTCTTTGACAATTTGAAGGAACTAATGAACCAATAAGAAGGTCTCCCTAAATCGAGACTTGTGTGAGATGTACACATCGTTTTGAACGCGATAGTGATGAGATTGCTCCTTCTGATGCTAATCAAACTAGAACGAAGTAATAAGACTCCTAATCACCTCTTTCTTTGACAATTTGAAGGAAACTAACGAAACAATAAGAAGGCTTCCCTAAATCGAGACTTGTGTGAGATGTACACATCGTTTTGAACGCGATAGTGATGAGATTGCTCCTTCTGATGCTTATCAAACTAGAACGAAGTAATAAGACTCCTAATCACCTCTTTCTTTGACAATTTGAAGGAAACTAACGAAACAATAAGAAGGCTTCCCTAAATCGAGACTTGTGTGAGATGTACACATCGTTTTGAACGCGATAGTGATGAGATTGCTCCTTTAGATGCTAATCAAACTAGAACGAAGTAATAAGACTCCTAATCACCTCTTTCTTTGACAATTTGAAGGAAACTAACGAAACAATAAGAAGGCTTCCCTAAATCGAGACTTGTGTGAGATGTACACATCGTTTTGAACGCGATAGTGATGAGATTGCTCCTTCTGATGCTAATCAAACTAGAACGAAGTAATAAGACTCCTAATCACCTCTTTCTTTGATAATTTGAAAGAAACTAACGAAACAATAAGAAGGCTTCCCTAAATCGAGACTTGTGTGAGATGTGCACATCGTTTTGAACGCGATAGTGATGAGATTGCTCCTCTGATGCTTATCAAACTAGAACGAAGAAATAAAACTCCCTATCACCTCTTTCTTTGACAATTTAAAGGAACTAATGAAACAATAAGAAGGCTTCCCTAAATCGAGACTTGTGTGAGATGTACACATCGTTTTGAACGCGATAGTGATGAGATTGCTCCTTTAGATACTAATCAAACTAGAACGAAGTAATATGACTCCTAATCCCCTCTTTCTTTGACAATTTGAAGGAAACTAACGAAACAATAAGAAGGCTTCCCTAAATCGAGACTTGTGTGAGATGTACACATCGTTTTGAACGCGATAGTGATGAGATTGCTCCTTCTAATGCTAATCAAACTAGAACGAAGTAATAAGACTCCTAATCACCTCTTTCTTTGATAATTTGAAGGAAACTAACGAAACAATAAGAAGGCTTCCCTAAATCGAGACTTGTGTGAGATGTACACATCGTTTTGAACGCGATAGTGATGAGATTGCTCCTTTAGATGCTAATCAAACTAGAACGAAGTAATAAGACTCCTAATCACCTCTTTCTTTGATAATTTGAAGGAAACTAACGAAACAATAAGAAGGCTTCCCTAAATCGAGACTTGTGTGAGATGTACACATCGTTTTGAACGCGATAGTGATGAGATTGCTCCTTCTAATGCTTGCTAATCAAACTAGAACGAAGTAATAAGACTCCTAATCACCTCTTTCTTTGATAATTTGAAGGAAACTAACGAAACAATAAGAAGGCTTCCCTAAATCGAGACTTGTGTGAGATGTACACATTGTTTTGAACGCGATAGTGATGAGATTGCTCCTTTAGATGCTAATCAAACTAGAACGAAGTAATAAGACTCCTAATCACCTCTTTCTTTGATAATTTGAAGGAAACTAACGAAACAATAAGAAGGCTTCCCTAAATCGAGACTTGTGTGAGATGTACACATCGTTTTGAACGCGATAGTGATGAGATTGCTCCTTCTGATGCTAATCAAACTAGAACGAAGTAATAAGACTCCTAATCACCTCTTTCTTTAACAATTTGAAGGAAACTAATGAAACAATAAGAAGGCTTCCCTAAATCGAGACTTGTGTGAGATGTACACATCGTTTTGAACGCGATAGTGATGAGATTGCTCCTTTAGATGCTAATCAAACTAGAACGAAGTAATAAGACTCCTAATCACCTCTTTCTTTGACAATTTGAAGGAACCAATGAACCAATAAGAAGGTCTCCCTAAATCGAGACTTGTGTGAGATGTACACATCGTTTTGAACGCGATAGTGATGAGATTGCTCCTTTAGATGCTAATCAAACTAGAACGAAGTAATAAGACTCCTAATCACCTCTTTCTTTGACAATTTGAAGGAAACTAATGAACCAATAAGAAGGCTTCCCTAAATCGAGACTTGTGTGAGATGTACACATCGTTTTGAACGCGATAGTGATGAGATTGCTCCTTCTGATGCTAATCAAACTAGAACGAAGTAATAAGACTCCTAATCACCTCTTTCTTTGACAATTTGAAGGAAACTAACGAAACAATAAGAAGGCTTCCCTAAATCAAGACTTGTGTGAGATGTACACATCGTTTTGAACGCGATAGTGATGAGATTGCTCCTTCTGATGCTAATCAAACTAGAACGAAGTAATAAGACTCCTAATCACCTCTTTCTTTGATAATTTGAAGGAAACTAACGAAACAATAAGAAGGCTTCCCTAAATCGAGACTTTTTTTTTTGCTAAATTTGTTTGTGTATTAATTGCAAAAAAATTGAATAGTAATAAGACTCCTAATCACCTCTTTCCCGTATGGACTAAAAACTAGGTAAACAATAGGAGACCCAAAACCTAGACCGAATAAATTAAACCTCACAATCCGAGGTTAGGTTTAGGAAATTAAAACCAAAATACCTAACCTAAAAACATTTTCCTCACAACCCAAGGCTAGGTAAAAAGATACAACAACATACTAACAATAAACTAATGAGATTCCCTAAATCGAGACTTGTGTGAGATGTACACATCGTTTTGAACGCGATAGTGATGAGATTGCTCCTTCTGATGCTAATCAAACTAGAACGAAGTAATAAGATTCCTAATCACCTCTTTCTTTGACAATTTGAAGAAAACTAATGAACCAATAAGAAGGTCTCCCTAAATCGAGACTTGTGTGAGATGTACACATCGTTTTGAACGCGATAGTGATGAGATTGCTCCTTTAGATGCTAATCAAACTAGAACGAAGTAATATGACTCCTAATCACCTCTTTCTTTGACAATTTGAAGGAAACTAATGAAACAATAAGAAGGTCTCCCTAAATCGAGACTTGTGTGAGATGTACACATCGTTTTGAACGCGATAGTGATGAGATTGCTCCTTCTGATGCTAATCAAACTAGAACGAAGTAATAAGACTCCTAATCACCTCTTTCTTTGATAATTTGAAGGAAACTAACGAAACAATAAGAAGGCTTCCCTAAATCGAGACTTGTGTGAGATGTACACATCGTTTTGAACGCGATAGTGATGAGATTGCTCCTTTAGATGCTAATCAAACTAGAACGAAGTAATAAGACTCCTAATCACCTCTTTCTTTGACAATTTGAAGGAACTAATAAACCAATAAGAAGGTCTCCCTAAATCGAGACTTGTGTGAGATGTACACATCGTTTTGAACGCGATAGTGATGAGATTGCTCCTTTAGATGCTAATCAAACTAGAACGAAGTAATAAGACTCCTAATCACCTCTTTCTTTGACAATTTGAAGGAAACTAACGAAACAATAAGAAGGTCTCCCTAAATCGAGACTTGTGTGAGATGTACACATCGTTTTGAACGCGATAGTGATGAGATTGCTCCTTCTGATGCTAATCAAACTAGAACAAAGTAATAAGACTCCTAATCACCTCTTTCTTTGATAATTTGAAGGAAACTAACGAAACAATAAGAAGGCTTCCCTAAATCGAGACTTGTGTGAGATGTACACATCGTTTTGAACGCGATAGTGATGAGATTGCTCCTTTAGATGCTAATCAAACTAGAACGAAGTAATAAGACTCCTAATCACCTCTTTCTTTGATAATTTGAAGGAAACTAACGAAACAATAAGAAGGCTTCCCTAAATCGAGACTTGTGTGAGATGTACACATCGTTTTGAACGCGATAGTGATGAGATTGCTCCTTCTGATGCTAATCAAACTAGAACGAAGTAATAAGACTCCTAATCACCTCTTTCTTTGACAATTTGAAGGAAACTAATGAAACAATAAGAAGGCTTCCCTAAATCGAGACTTGTGTGAGATGTACACATCGTTTTGAACGCGATAGTGATGAGATTGCTCCTTTAGATGCTAATCAAACTAGAACGAAGTAATAAGACTCCTAATCACCTCTTTCTTTGACAATTTGAAGGAAACTAATGAAACAATAAGAAGGCTTCCCTAAATCGAGACTTGTGTGAGATGTACACATCGTTTTGAACGCGATAGTGATGAGATTGCTCCTTTAGATGCTAATCAAACTAGAACGAAGTAATAAGACTCCTAATCACCTCTTTCTTTGACAATTTGAAGGAACTAATGAACCAATAAGAAGGTCTCCCTAAATCAAGACTTGTGTGAGATGTACACATCGTTTTGAACGCGATAGTGATGAGATTGCTCCTTTAGATGCTAATCAAACTAGAACGAAGTAATAAGACTCCTAATCACCTCTTTCTTTGACAATTTGAAGGAACTAATGAACCAATAAGAAGGCTTCCCTAAATCGAGACTTGTGTGAGATGTACACATTGTTTTGAACGCGATAGTGATGAGATTGCTCCTTCTGATGCTAATCAAACTAGAACGAAGTAATAAGACTCCTAATCACCTCTTTCTTTGATAATTTGAAGGAAACTAACGAAACAATAAGAAGGCTTCCCTAAATCGAGACTTGTGTGAGATGTACACATCGTTTTGAACGCGATAGTGATGAGATTGCTCCTTCTGATGCTAATCAAACTAGAACGAAGTAATAATAAGACTCCTAATCACCTCTTTCTTTGATAATTTGAAGGAAACTAACGAAACAATAAGAAGGCTTCCCTAAATCGAGACTTGTGTGAGATGTACACATCGTTTTGAACGCGATAGTGATGAGATTGCTCCTTTATATGCTAATCAAACTAGAACGAAGTAATATGACTCCTAATCACCTCTTTCTTTGACAATTTGAAGGAACTAATGAAGCAATAAGAAGGTCTCCCTAAATCAAGACTTGTGTGAGATGTACACATCGTTTTGAACGCGATAGTGATGAGATTGCTCCTTCTGATGCTTATCAAACTAGAACGAAGTAATAAGACTCCTAATCACCTCTTTCTTTGACAATTTGAAGGAAACTAATGAAACAATAAGAAGGCTTCCCTAAATCGAGACTTGTGTGAGATGTACACATCGTTTTGAACGCGATAGTGATGAGATTGCTCCTTCTGATGCTAATCAAACTAGAACGAAGTAATAAGACTCCTAATCACCTCTTTCTTTGATAATTTGAAGGAAACTAACGAAACAATAAGAAGGCTTCCCTAAATCAAGACTTGTGTGAGATGTACACATCGTTTTGAACGCGATAGTGATGAGATTGCTCCTTCTGATGCTAATCAAACTAGAACGAAGTAATAAGACTCCTAATCACCTCTTTCTTTGACAATTTGAAGGAAACTAACGAAACAATAAGAAGGCTTCCCTAAATCGAGACTTTTTTTTTTGCTAAATTTGTTTGTAAAATCGAGACATGTGTGAGATGTACACATCGTTTTGAACGCGATAGTGATGAGATTGCTCCTTCTGATGCTAATCAAACTAGAACGAAGTAATAAGACTCCTAATCACCTCTTTCTTTGACAATTTGAAGAAACTAATGAACCAATAAGAAGGTCTCCCTAAATCAAGACTTGTGTGAGATGTACACATTGTTTTGAACGCGATAGTGATGAGATTGCTCCTTTATATGCTAATCAAACTAGAACGAAGTAATATGACTCCTAATCACCTCTTTCTTTGACAATTTGAAGGAACTAATGAAGCAATAAGAAGGTCTCCCTAAATCAAGACTTGTGTGAGATGTACACATTGTTTTGAACGCGATAGTGATGAGATTGCTCCTTTAGATGCTAATCAAACTAGAACGAAGTAATAAGACTCCTAATCACCTCTTTCTTTGATAATTTGAAGGAAACTAACGAAACAATAAGAAGGCTTCCCTAAATCGAGACTTGTGTGAGATGTACACATCGTTTTGAACGCGATAGTGATGAGATTGCTCCTTTAGATGCTAATCAAACTAGAACGAAGTAATAAGACTCCTAATCACCTCTTTCTTTGACAATTTGAAGGAAACTAACGAACCAATAAGAAGGTCTTCCCTAAATCGAGACTTGTGTGAGATGTACACATCGTTTTGAACGCGATAGTGATGAGATTGCTCCTTTAGATGCTAATCAAACTAGAACGAAGTAATATGACTCCTAATCACCTCTTTCTTTGACAATTTGAAGGAAACTAATGAAACAATAAGAAGGTCTCCCTAAATCGAGACTTGTGTGAGATGTACACATCGTTTTGAACGCGATAGTGATGAGATTGCTCCTTTAGATGCTAATCAAACTAGAACGAAGTAATAAGACTCCTAATCACCTCTTTCTTTGACAATTTGAAGGAAACTAACGAAACAATAAGAAGGCTTCCCTAAATCGAGACTTGTGTGAGATGTACACATCGTTTTGAACGCGATAGTGATGAGATTGCTCCTTTAGATGCTAATCAAACTAGAACGAAGTAATAAGACTCCTAATCACCTCTTTCTTTGACAATTTGAAGGAACTAATGAACCAATAAGAAGGTCTCCCTAAATCGAGACTTGTGTGAGATGTACACATCGTTTTGAACGCGATAGTGATGAGATTGCTCCTTTAGATGCTAATCAAACTAGAACGAAGTAATAAGACTCCTAATCACCTCTTTCTTTGACAATTTGAAGGAAACTAATGAACCAATAAGAAGGCTTCCCTAAATCGAGACTTGTGTGAGATGTACACATCGTTTTGAACGCGATAGTGATGAGATTGCTCCTTCTGATGCTAATCTAACTAGAACGAAGTAATAAGACTCCTAATCACCTCTTTCTTTGATAATTTGAAGGAAACTAACGAAACAATAAGAAGGCTTCCCTAAATCGAGACTTGTGTGAGATGTACACATCGTTTTGAACGCGATAGTGATGAGATTGCTCCTTCTGATGCTAATCAAACTAGAACGAAGTAATAAGACTCCTAATCACCTCTTTCTTTGACAATTTGAAGGAAACTAACGAAACAATAAGAAGGCTTCCCTAAATCGAGACTTGTGTGAGATGTACACATCGTTTTGAACGCGATTGCAAAAAATTGTAGTACAATGAAGCTCAAAGCATAGTCCCATCTCCCGTATGGACTAAAACACTAGGTAAACTAGGAGATAACCGAATAAATTAAACCTCACAACCGAGGTTAGGTTTAGGAAATTAAAACCAAAATACCTAACCTAAAAACCTCTTTCCTCACACCCAATTTGAAGGAAACTAACGAAACAATAAGAAGGCTTCCCTAAATCGAGACTTGTGTGAGATGTACACATCGTTTTGAACGCGATAGTGATGAGATTGCTCCTTCTGATGCTAATCAAACTAGAACGAAGTAATAAGACTCCTAATCACCTCTTTCTTTGACAATTTGAAGAAACTAATGAACCAATAAGAAGGTCTCCCTAAATCAAGACTTGTGTGAGATGTACACATTGTTTTGAACGCGATAGTGATGAGATTGCTCCTTTATATGCTAATCAAACTAGAACGAAGTAATATGACTCCTAATCACCTCTTTCTTTGACAATTTGAAGGAACTAATGAAGCAATAAGAAGGTCTCCCTAAATCAAGACTTGTGTGAGATGTACGCATTGTTTTGAACGCGATAGTGATGAGATTGCTCCTTCTGATGCTAATCAAACTAGAACGAAGTAATAAGACTCCTAATCACCTCTTTCTTTGATAATTTGAAGGAAACTAACGAAACAATAAGAAGGCTTCCCTAAATCGAGACTTGTGTGAGATGTACACATCGTTTTGAACGCGATAGTGATGAGATTGCTCCTTTAGATGCTAATCAAACTAGAACGAAGTAATAAGACTCCTAATCACCTCTTTCTTTGACAATTTGAAGAAACTAATGAACCAATAAGAAGGTCTCCCTAAATCAAGACTTGTGTGAGATGTACACATCGTTTTGAACGCGATAGTGATGAGATTGCTCCTTTATATGCTAATCAAACTAGAACGAAGTAATATGACTCCTAATCACCTCTTTCTTTCACAATTTGAAGGAAACTAAGGAAACAATAAGAAGGTCTCCCAAAATCAAGACTTGTGTGAGATGTACACATTGTTTTGAACGCGATAGTGATGAGATTGCTCCTTTAGATGCTAATCAAACTAGAACGAAGTAATAAGACTCCTAATCACCTCTTTCTTTGATAATTTGAAGGAAACTAACGAAACAATAAGAAGGCTTCCCTAAATCGAGACTTGTGTGAGATGTACACATCGTTTTGAACGCGATAGTGATGAGATTGCTCCTTTAGATGCTAATCAAACTAGAACGAAGTAATAAGACTCCTAATCACCTCTTTCTTTGATAATTTGAAGGAAACTAACGAAACAATAAGAAGGCTTCCCTAAATCGAGACTTGTGTGAGATGTACACATCGTTTTGAACGCGATAGTGATGAGATTGCTCCTTCTGATGCTAATCAAACTAGAACGAAGTAATAAGACTCCTAATCACCTCTTTCTTTGACAATTTGAAGGAAACTAACGAAACAATAAGAAGCCTTCCCTAAATCGAGACTTGTGTGAGATGTACACATCGTTTTGAACGCGATAGTGATGAGATTGCTCCTTTAGATGCTAATCAAACTAGAACGAAGTAATAAGACTCCTAATCACCTCTTTCTTTGACAATTTGAAGGAAACTAACGAAACAATAAGAAGGCTTCCCTAAATCGAGACTTGTGTGAGATGTACACATCGTTTTGAACGCGATAGTGATGAGATTGCTCCTTCTGATGCTAATCAAACTAGAACGAAGTAATAAGACTCCTAATCACCTCTTTCTTTGACAATTTGAAGAACTAATGAACCAATAAGAAGGTCTCCCTAAATCAAGACTTGTGTGAGATGTACACATTGTTTTGAACGCGATAGTGATGAGATTGCTCCTTTATATGCTAATCAAACTAGAACGAAGTAATAAGACTCCTAATCACCTCTTTCTTTGACAATTTGAAGGAAACTAATGAAACAATAAGAAGGTCTCCCTAAATCAAGACTTGTGTGAGATGTACACATTGTTTTGAACGCGATAGTGATGAGATTGCTCCTTCTGATGCTAATCAAACTAGAACGAAGTAATAAGACTCCTAATCACCTCTTTCTTTGATAATTTGAAGGAAACTAACGAAACAATAAGAAGGCTTCCCTAAATCGAGACTTGTGTGAGATGTACACATCGTTTTGAACGCGATAGTGATGAGATTGCTCCTTTAGATGCTAATCAAACTAGAACGAAGTAATAAGACTCCTAATCACCTCTTTCTTTGACAATTTGAAGGAACTAATGAACCAATAAGAAGGTCTCCCTAAATCAAGACTTGTGTGAGATGTACACATCGTTTTGAACGCGATAGTGATGAGATTGCTCCTTTAGATGCTAATCAAACTAGAACGAAGTAATATGACTCCTAATCACCTCTTTCTTTGACAATTTGAAGGAAACTAACGAAACAATAAGAAGGTCTCCCTAAATCGAGACTTGTGTGAGATGTACACATCGTTTTGAAGGCGATAGTGATGAGATTGCTCCTTTAGATGCTAATCAAACTAGAACGAAGTAATAAGACTCCTAATCACCTCTTTCTTTGATAATTTGAAGGAAACTAACGAAACAATAAGAAGGCTTCCCTAAATCGAGACTTGTGTGAGATGTACACATCGTTTTGAACGCGATAGTGATGAGATTGCTCCTTTAGATGCTAATCAAACTAGAACGAAGTAATATGACTCCTAATCACCTCTTTCTTTGACAATTTGAAGGAACTAATGAACCAATAAGAAGGTCTCCCTAAATCGAGACTTGTGTGAGATGTACACATCGTTTTGAACGCGATAGTGATGAGATTGCTCCTTTAGATGCTAATCAAACTAGAACGAAGAAATATGACTCCTAATCACCTCTTTCTTTGACAATTTGAAGGAAACTAATGAACCAATAAGAAGGCTTCCCTAAATCGAGACTTGTGTGAGATGTACACATCGTTTTGAACGCGATAGTGATGAGATTGCTCCTTCTGATGCTAATCTAACTAGAACGAAGTAATAAGACTCCTAATCACCTCTTTCTTTGATAATTTGAAGGAAACTAACGAAACAATAAGAAGGCTTCCCTAAATCGAGACTTGTGTGAGATGTACACATCGTTTTGAACGCGATAGTGATGAGATTGCTCCTTCTGATGCTAATCAAACTAGAACGAAGTAATAAGACTCCTAATCACCTCTTTCTTTGATAATTTGAAGGAAACTAACGAAACAATAAGAAGGCTTCCCTAAATCGAGACTTGTTTTTTTTTTTGCTAAATTTGGTTTGTGTATAGATTGCAAAAAATTGAATAGTACAATGAAGCTCAAAGCATAGTCCCATCTCCCGTATGGACTAAAACACCTAGGTAAACTAGGAGACCCAAAACCTAACCGAATAAATTAAACCTCACAACCCGAGGTTAGGTTTAGGAAATTAAAACCAAAATACCTAACCTAAAAACATTTTCCTCACAACCCAAGGCTAGGTAAAAAGATACAACAACATACTAACATGATAAACTAATGAGATCAACCCAATGTGAGATGTACACATCGTTTTGAACGCGATAGTGATGAGATTGCTCCTTCTGATGCTAATCAAACTAGAACGAAGTAATAAGACTCCTAATCACCTCTTTCTTTGACAATTTGAAGGAAACTAATGAACCAATAAGAAGGTCTCCCTAAATCAAGACTTGTGTGAGATGTACACATTGTTTTGAACGCGATAGTGATGAGATTGCTCCTTTATATGCTAATCAAACTAGAACGAAGTAATATGACTCCTAATCACCTCTTTCTTTGACAATTTGAAGGAAACTAACGAAACAATAAGAAGGCCTCCCTAAATCAAGAATTGTGTGAGATGTACGCATCGTTTTGAACGCGATAGTGATGAGATTGCTCCTTTAGATGCTAATCAAACTAGAACGAAGTAATAAGACTCCTAATCACCTCTTTCTTTGATAATTTGAAGGAAACTAACGAAACAATAAGAAGGCTTCCCTAAATCGAGACTTGTGTGAGATGTACACATCGTTTTGAACGCGATAGTGATGAGATTGCTCCTTTAGATGGTAATCAAACTAGAACGAAGTAATAAGACTCCTAATCACCTCTTTCTTTGACAATTTGAAGGAACTAATGAACCAATAAGAAGGTCTCCCTAAATCAAGACTTGTGTGAGATGTACACATCGTTTTGAACGCGATAGTGATGAGATTGCTCCTTTATATGCTAATCAAACTAGAACGAAGTAATATGACTCCTAATCACCTCTTTCTTTAACAATTTGAAGGAACTAATGAAGCAATAAGAAGGTCTCCCTAAATCAAGACTTGTGTGAGATGTACACATCGTTTTGAACGCGATAGTGATGAGATTGCTCCTTTAGATGCTAATCAAACTAGAACGAAGTAATAAGACTCCTAATCACCTCTTTCTTTGATAATTTGAAGGAAACTAGCGAAACAATAAGAAGGCTTCCCTAAATCGAGACTTGTGTGAGATGTACACATCGTTTTGAACGCGATAGTGATGAGATTGCTCCTTTAGATGCTAATCAAACTAGAACGAAGTAATAAGACTCCTAATCACCTCTTTCTTTGATAATTTGAAGGAAACTAACGAAACAATAAGAAGCCTTCCCTAAATCGAGACTTGTGTGAGATGTACACATCGTTTTGAACGCGATAGTGATGAGATTGCTCCTTCTGATGCTAATCAAACTAGAACGAAGTAATAAGACTCCTAATCACCTCTTTCTTTGATAATTTGAAGGAAACTAACAAAACAATAAGAAGGCTTCCCTAAATCGAGACTTGTGTGAGATGTACACATCGTTTTGAACGCGATAGTGATGAGATTGCTCCTTTAGATGCTAATCAAACTAGAACGAAGTAATAAGACTCCTAATCACCTCTTTCTTTAATAATTTGAAGGAAACTAACGAAACAATAAGAAGGCTTCCCTAAATCGAGACTTGTGTGAGATGTACACATCGTTTTGAACGCGATAGTGATGAGATTGCTCCTTTAGATGCTAATCAAACTAGAACGAAGTAATAAGACTCCTAATCACCTCTTTCTTTGACAATTTGAATGAGACTAACGAAACAATAAGAAGGCTTCCCTAAATCGAGACTTGTGTGCGATGTACACATCGTTTTGAACGCGATAGTGATGAGATTGCTCCTTTAGATGCTAATCAAACTGGAACGAAGTAATAAGACTCCTAATCACCTCTTTCTTTAATAATTTGAAGGAAACTAACGAAACAATAAGAAGGCTTCCCTAAATCGAGACTTGTGTGAGATGTACACATCGTTTTGAACGCGATAGTGATGAGATTGCTCCTTTAGATGCTAATCAAACTAGAACGACGTAATAAGACTCCTAATCACCTCTTTCTTTGATAATTTGAAGGAAACTAACGAAACAATAAGAAGGCTTCCCTAAATCGAGACTTGTGTGAGATGTACACATCGTTTTGAACGCGATAGTGATGAGATTGCTCCTTTAGATGCTAATCAAACTAGAACGAAGTAATAAGACTCCTAATCACCTCTTTCTTTGATAATTTGAAGGAAACTAACGAAACAATAAGAAGGCTTCCCTAAATCGAGACTTGTTTTTTTTTCGTTTTGCTAACGCGATTTTGGTTTGTGTATAGATTGCAAAAAAAAATTGAATAGTACAATGAAGCTCAAAGCATAGTCACCATCTTTCTTTGGACTAATTAAAGGAACCTAAGTAAACTAGGAGACCCAAAAACCTAACCGAATAAATTAAAACCTCACAACCCGAGGTTAGGTTTTAGGAATTTAAAACCAAAATACCTAACCTAAAAAACATTTTCCTCACAACCCAAGGCTAGGTAAAAAGATACAACAACATACTAACATGATAAACTAATGAGATCAACCCAATGTGAGATGTACACATCGTTTTGAACGCGATAGTGATGAGATTGCTCCTTCTGATGCTAATCAAACTAGAACGAAGTAATAAGACTCCTAATCACCTCTTTCTTTGACAATTTGAAGAAACTAATGAACCAATAAGAAGGTCTCCCTAAATCAAGACTTGTGTGAGATGTACACATTGTTTTGAACGCGATAGTGATGAGATTGCTCCTTTATATGCTAATCAAACTAGAACAAAGTAATATGACTCCTAATCACCTCTTTCTTTGACAATTTGAAGGAACTAATGAACCAATAACAAGGTCTCCCTAAATCAAGACTTGTGTGAGATGTACACATCGTTTTGAACGCGATAGTGATGAGATTGCTCCTTTAGATGCTAATCAAACTAGAACGACGTAATAAAACTCCTAATCACCTCTTTCTTTGATAATTTGAAGGAAACTAACGAAACAATAAGAAGGCTTCCCTAAATCGAGACTTGTGTGAGATGTACACATCGTTTTGAACGCGATAGTGATGAGATTGCTCCTTTAGATGCTAATCAAACTAGAACGAAGTAATAAGACTCCTAATCAACTCTTTCTTTGATAATTTGAAGGAGACTAACGAAACAATAAGAAGGCTTCCCCAAATCGAGACTTGTGTGAGATGTACACATCGTTTTGAACGCGATAGTGATGACATTGCTCCTTTAGATGCTAATCAAACTAGAACGAAGTAATATAACTCCTAATCACCTCTTTCTTTGACAATTTGAAGGAAACTAATGAAACAATAAGAAGGCTTCCCTAAATCGAGACTTGTGTGAGATGTACACATCGTTTTGAACGCGATAGTGATGAGATTGCTCCTTTAGATGCTAATCAAACTAGAACGACGTAATAAGACTCCTAATCACCTCTTTCTTTGATAATTTGAAGGAAACTAACGAAACAATAAGAAGGCTTCCCCAAATCGAGACTTGTGCGAGATGTACACATCGTTTTGAACGCGATAGTGATGAAGTTGCTCCTTTAGATGCTAATCAAACTAGAACGACGTAATAAGACTCCTAATCACCTCTTTCTTTGATAATTTGAAGGAAACTAACGAAACAATAAGAAGGCTTCCCCAAATCGAGACTTGTGTGAGATGTACACATCGTTTTGAACGCGAGAGTGATGAGATTGCTCCTTCTGATGCTAATCAAACTGGAACGAAGTAATAAGACTCCTAACCACCTCTTTCTTTGACAATTTGAAGAAACTAATGAACCAATAAGAAGGTCTCCCTAAATCAAGACTTGTGTGAGATGTACACATTGTTTTGAACGCGATAGTTATGAGATTGCTCCTTTATATGCTAATCATACTAGAACGACGTAATAAAACTCCTAATCACCTCTTTCTTTGATAATTTGAAGGAAACTAACGAAACAATAAGATGGCTTCCTTAAATCAAGACTTGTGTGAGATGTACACATCGTTTTGAACGCGATAGTGATGAGATTGCTCCTTTAGATGCTAATCAAACTAGAACGACGTAATAAGACTCCTAATCACCTCTTTCTTTGATAATTTGAAGGAAACTAACGAAACAATAAGAAGGCTTCCCTAAATCGAGACTTGTGTGAGATGTACACATCGTTTTAAACGCGATAGTGATGAGATTGCTTCTTCTGATGCTAATCAAACTAGAACGACGTAATAAGACTCCTAATCACCTCTTTCTTTGACAATTTGAAGGAACTAATGAAGCAATAAGAAGGCTTCCCTAAATCGAGACTTGTGTGAGATGTACGCATCGTTTTAAACGCGATAGTGATGAGATTGCTCCTTCTGATGCTAATCAAACTAGAACGAAGTAATAAGACTCCTAATCACCTCTTTCTTTGATAATTTGAAGGAAACTAACGAAACAATAAGAAGGCCTCCCTAAATCGAGACTTGTGTGAGATGTACACATCGTTTTGAACGCGATAGTGATGAGATTGCTCCTTTAGATGCTAATCAGACTAGAACGAAGTAATAAGACTCTTAATCACCTCTTTCTTTGACAATTTGAAGGAACGAATGAACCAATAACAAGGTCTCCCTAAATCAAGACTTGTGTGAGATGTACACATCGTTTTGAACGCGATAGTGATGAGATTGCTCCTTTAGATGCTAATCAAACTAGAATGACGTAATAAAACTCCTAATCACCTCTTTCTTTGATAATTTGAAGGAAACTAACGAAACAATAAGAATGCTTCCCTAAATCAAGACTTGTGTGAGATGTACACATCGTTTTGAACGCGATAGTGATGAGATTACTCCTTTAGATGCAAATCAAACTAGAATGACGTAAAAAGACTCCTAATCACCTCTTTCTTTGATAATTTGAAGGAAACTAACGAAACAATAAGAAGGCTTCCCTAAATCGAGACTTGTGTGAGATGTACACATCGTTTTGAACGCGATAGTGATGAGATTGCTCCTTCTGATGCTAATCAAACTTGAACGAAGTAATAAGACTCCTAATCACCTCTTTCTTTGATAATTTGAAGGAAACTAACGAAACAATAAGAAGGCTTCCCTAAATCGAGACTTTTTTTTTTGCTAAATTTGTTTGTGTATTAGAAACCATGAATACAATGGCAAAGGGGCATACCCCAGAGAAAGAATGTCAACATGAGACAGGCCCCATGAGGAACATTAAAACAATACTATTCAAACAAGGAAATAGAAACAAAGCATAAATGCAATCAAAAACAGCCCATTACAAACAATTACAACCAATTATGATACGTATGACATTTGTGAACAACCTTGTGGAACTTCGAAGAAGTTGAGAGCCTTGCTTTAATCAAGTTGATGATTTCTTTAGTCAAGACATGAGGGGGCAACATAGACCCGTTATGTAGCATAGAGTTCCGAGAACCCCAAATTTTATACAAGGAGGTGGCAAGAATGAGTCTCAATATATCGGAATGCATTTTCCTCCCTTGGAACTGCTGAATATAATCAATCAGATGATCCCAGTCAGTTGGAATATTTGACCAGTTTCCAACCGCTAGGACATTAGATATCACACCACTAGAGTAAGGACAACTGAAAAAGAGGTGGTTAAAAGTTTCATTGGCAGAATTACACAAGAGACACCTCATTGTGGAGTAGTTAGAATAAGACATGAAAGCATCATTAGTAGGGAATCTTTTTTGAAAAGCAAGCCAAAGAAAGAAAGAGTATCTTGGAACATAATGCTTGTGCCACAGTATATTTGCCCAAGAGACAACATTGCCATGGTGACGAATGGAATCCCAAATTTTGTTAGCTTTAAGGAGACGGATATCAACAGAATCCCAAGTGATAGAGTCATCGGTTATAGATGGAGAAGGAGCAGAAGCGAAAAGACTACGAAACTGAACAACATCATGGTGATTACTTTGGGGCAACACCCAATTTGAGTGGGATATAATGCTAGATAAAAGGGCAGTTTTTGGGATCCCTGAGTTAGACAGCAAGTATGGATTGGGAGATAGAGGCTGACCATTCAACCAGGGATCAAACCAAAGGCTAAAATGGTTCCCTCGGCCTACTCGATAAGACAAAAATTGTTGCACGAGAGTTCGTAATTTAAGAACTTTGCGCCAGATCCAAGAACAATCAGAAGGAATACTGATCTGCCAGAAGTTATTATTTTTTAGAACAGTTGCTTGGATCCAGGAGGCCCAAAGGGAAATTGGTTTATATTGAATCACCTTAGTTAAGTGCTGGATAATGAGGGCCTTGTTCCAATCCTCGAGGTTCTTAACTCCAAGGCCACCTTCATTGTATGGCAAGGAAATAATCTTCCAAGAGACTTTCGCCCCATGTTTCTCAAGAGAAGGCCCTTTCCATAAAAATCTGGTGAGAATGGACTGAATTGATTTAAGAACAGATTTGGGCAAGAGGAAGTGTGCTGACCAAAAGGACTGGATAGAGATGAGCACAGATTTAATCAGCTGTAATCTGCCCGAATAAGAAAGAAATTTTGCAGTCCAAGATGAGATCCGGGATGTAATCTTTTGGATAAGAGGCATGCAATCATTACGGGAGAGCTTCGAGGATATTAAGGGGACTCCAAGGAATCGGATTGGTAAGGAGCCAACACAAAATCCTAGTAAGCCCATGATAATCTGTTGATCATTTCCGTCAACGTTCGAAAAGAAGCATTGGCTTTTGTGAGCATTAGGGATGAGCCCGGAGAATAGAGAAAAGGACTGTATGCAGGAGTGGACAATAGAGACAGAGGATAAATTACCATTGCAAAAAATCAGAAGATCATCCGCAAAACACAAGTGAGTGAGGTCACACTCCTTGGCTCTCCAATGGAATTTGAAGTCAGAGTGCATAGTTTCTTTGTGAAGGATTAAAGATAAAACTTCCATTGTGAGCACAAACAGGTAGGGAGAGAGAGGGTCCCCTTGCCTTAGACCCCTAGCACCCTTAAAATAGCCAGCAAGAGACCCATTGACTTTTACAGAGAACATGGCAGTAGTTATACAAGCATGGATCCAATTAATAAATTTGGAAGGAAATTTAAGCAGCCCTAGCAAGTCGAAAAGGAAGTCCCAACTAACTGTGTCAAAAGCCTTCGTGATATCAATCTTAAGAGCACATCTAGCAACCCCAGAATTTCGATGATAATTTCGCAAAAGCTCTTGGGCAAGTAATATGTTATCAGTGATACTTCTACCCGAAATGAAAGCAGATTGAGCTCTATCAATAAGAGAGGGAAGAACCAACTTAAGCCTATTTGCAAGGAGCTTAGAAATGCATTTGTAGAGAGTGTTGCAACAGGAAATAGGACGAAAGTCCGACATAAAGGAGGGATTGTCTGTCTTAGGAATGAGTGCAATGGCAGTGGCATTGATCCCACTTGGAAGATGACAGGTGTCAAAGAAGTAGTGAACAGCAGCAAAGAAATCAGCCCCAATAATATCCCAGCATTGAAGGAAAAAATTAACATTGAAGCCATCAGGGCCAGGGCTCTTGTTCTTCTTCATGGATTTGAGCACATCATAGATTTCAGTATCAAGAACAGGGCCTTCCATTATAGAGGCATGCAGAGGATTGACATGCTTTGTGATATAGGATGCAAGAGCATCATGACCAGGATAACCGGAGGAAGAAGAGCCAAGAAGATCCTGGAAATAATCTACAGCCACTTGCTGAATAGAGGATTGGTCCTCCACCAAATCACCATTGCTATTATTAATAGCCATGATTTTGTTGTGATTCCATCTACTTTTGATAATATTGGCAAAATATTTTGAATTTTTGTCAGCATGGGAGATCCAAAGGGCCCTGGATTTTTGTTGCAGCAAAGATTCCTCCAAGGATAGAGCCCTCCAAAGAAGAGCCGAACAAGAAGATTCCTCATTTCTCAAGGATGAGTTATGGGGATCAGAATGGAGAGAAGTTTGAACAGTGTGAAGTTGGCTTTGGAGAGCTTTGACATTTGAAGTGAGATTCCCATTTGAAGCATTAAGAGAGATAAGGGCCTTTTTTAACAACCTCAGCTTCTCAGCAAAAATAAACATGGGATTTCCAGAGATTTGTGAATTCCAGATATCCTGGACAGTATCATTAAAACCTTCCAAATCAAGCATATAGTTGAAGAATTGAAAAGGTTTTGGAAATCTTTGAACAAGAATGCCTGTTTTCAGAATGATAGGGCAGTGATCAGACAAGCCTCGAGGTTCAAAACAAGCTTGAGATTCAGTCATGCTAGAAAACCAAGCCGAATTCCCCAATGCTCTGTCCAACTTTCTGTAGATGGGATTCCGGACCTGGCAGTTCCACCAAGAGAAGGGGGGCCCAATAGCCCTGATATCATCAACTCCAAGGGTTTCAAGACAATCATTAAAATCAGTCATGCCATTGTCCCATGAATTGTCACCACCATCTGCTTCATGAATACCCCTTATAGCATTAAAGTCACCAAGAAGACACCAAGAAGAGTCAGATGAACAAAGAAATAAATCGTGCCAAAGTTGCCTTCTATCAATAACAGAGTTCATGCCATAGACAATAGAGACAAGGGAAGAAGAGTTGTTAGCAAGCATATGCAGTTTACAATGGATAATCTGGGAAGACCGAAAAAGGATATCAACCTTCCATACTTTAGGGTCCCATCCCACCCAGATTCTACCATTGTAGTGATGATCATAGTTGAAAGCCCACTCCCAATTTTTACAGATAGCTTTTGAGATTCTAGAAGCCTTATGGGCTTTGACTCTAGTTTCAACCAGGCCAACAAAAGAAACAAGGTTACTATGCAGCAAGTTACGAACAAAGGCCTGCTTTGGCTTTTTATTAAGACCTCGCACATTATAAGAACAATAAATTGAATCATAAAATGGGAGATTTTAAGAAGAGTGTTTACCACCCCCCTGCAATTTTTAGTTCTTTTCTTAGACAGTGATAAGACATTTTTCCTGTAATCTGTCATGTTCTTTGTTTCGTTCTCAACAATAATAAGAGGCTTCTGAACCAGAGGTTTGGGAATTTCCTGGTCAGTAAAATTCTCCACAGAAAGGGGAAGGAATGAGTTGGAGACTGGGATAGAGAGGGTGGGGACAACATCAAGGGATTCATTTAGAGATCTGGGAGAGTTTGAAGGGGATTTACAGTCCTTAGAAACAGTGACCCTGCAATCATCTTGTTTACTAATACTACCTGTCAGAAGGGTAGCGTCCAGAGTAGAATCTGCAGCAGGAGCTGTAGTTCGAGAAGGAACTATAGTGGAAGGAACAGAAACATCACCAACATCAGTGGACAGGACAGAAGAAGAGACCAAAAGTTCCTTCCCAAGAGGCTTTGCCCGCCAAATGAAGGTAGCCCTAGGGCATTTGAGCCTGGAGTGGCCGAAGGTCTTACAATGCTTGCAGAGAAGGGGCTTGTTTTGGTATTCAACTAACACTTTAAAAGTGGAGAGGGAGCATCCGTCCTGGCTAGGAACATTGACCAAAATAAAATCAGGAAGCGGAGAGTCCACCCCAACTTCAACACAGATACGAGCAAAAGTCATAGGTTCGAGAGATTCTGTACAATCATCCATAAATAATGGTTTGCCGATGCCACTAGCAATATGGCTGAGGCCCTTAAGCGTCCATAAGGAGTAAGGAATTTGTTTAAACTTTACCCAGATGGGTGTATTTAAGCAAGGTTCAGCATGGAGATTGACCCCTTCCTGCCACGGCTTTAGAGAAATGAGCTTATTAGCAACATACCAAGGACCCAGGGCTAGGATATTATCTCTAGCGGCTAAGGAAGGAAATTGGAAGATGAAATAGCCCTTCTCATGAAGGAAAACCTTCTGAAGTCCGAACTTGCCCCAAATCTTAAAGGTTTGAGCCCCAACCAATTTGAACGGAAGCTTGGAGTTGAAAAAGCCAACCAAGCTAGAGGACCAACGATTATGGCCTTCCATAAAAACATCCGAAGGGAGGTTAATGGTAACGGTGTCGTGATCCACAGAGGGAGGGTGGTAAGACATAGGTGTTTTCGCATGAGTTGGTTTTAAGTGAGAATGACCAGAAACAACTTGGCTCCACGAGATAGAATCAACACCTTTAGATAAGACAGGGTGTCTAACATCCAAAGGACTGGAAGAGGAGGCTAGGTTCTGCTCAGGAAGATTGAAGTGGGGAGGGGAGGTGGCTGGTTGCGGGTAGGATGGAGTAGTTCTGAGATCATTAAGGCATGAGTTGACTGAGGGGTACGAAGATGAGGAAGGTTGATGGAGAGTGGCAGCAAGGGTTGGAGAAGGTTGAACAGAAGAGGTGATGGGTTGGGACAGGCGTGTGGGTGAGCCACAAGGATAATGCTGGAGGTGGGGGGTAGTACCACTGGCAGGAGAGGGGAAAATGAGCTGAGCATGCGGAGTGAAGTGGGAAAGAGAATCAAAAACTGGAAGTGGGGGGGATGGGTTTGTGGGAATAATGCTAGATGTCGGTTTTCTTAGAATACCCTTGATGGCAGGGGGTGGGGCGGCAGGTACGAGGGGGTCAAGGGATGGCGTGTTATTATTATAATAACCAGGAAGAATCAATTTATTAATAGAGGGAAAAGGGTTAACTGCAGAGGAGCTGGCGAGTGAAGAAGTAGAGGCAGCTGAGTCAGAGAGAGCATGGGTAACATTAGGGGTTGCATGGGGTAAGGCATGGGGGGCGGGAATAACTGAAATGATCGGAGTAGAATAATGGAGGATAGAATCTTTATGGTAAAGAGGAGACTGCAGGTGTAGGGATGGGTGAGGGGACACGGACCGGGAGACGAGGCCACAACTCACTTGAGATTCAGATGAATTAAAGTAAAGCCCAGCAGATTTGGTTGTGATAGGATTTGAAAAAACTGATGTGGCTGCAGGAATCGCAGATACTGAAAAAGGATGGGGTAGCGGATTATTAAAAAAGCGAGGAAAACCACTGACAACAGACAAAGGAGCAACATGGGCTGCATGGGAGGTACCCGAAGCACGTTGCACAAATGAGTGTGGTGAATAAAATAAGCTATCAGACTGTTGGGGGAATACATGGGTATTGGCATCTTGGGAGAGGGGAGTAACATGGGAAACACCAACTTCATTAAAAAAGGAGGAATCCATAGTTGGATGGGGTGAAAGGGATAAATCATCAGGCGAAGTGGGGTGGGCAGACATTGCATGGGAAGACATTTCATGGAGGTTAGTGCCGAATGTAAGGGTGGCTGACATTGCATGAGAAGACCCATCTTGAATGGAGGCATGCGTGGTGTTTAGGGATTGGCTGAGAGGGATTGAGTTGCTGGAGTGGATAGAAAGGAGAAAAATGGGGGAAAGGTAAGGTGGCATGCAGGAGATAGGGAGACTGGCCGACAATGGCCACGTGGGAGCCCAATGGATGGCCAGCAAGAGTGGTCTCAACGGGAGGAATAACAGGTTTAGGAGGAATAACAGGTTTAGAGGGAATAAAAAAACGATTTGAGAAATCTATAGGGGGAATGTGACCGGGTAAGTTATTGGGTGAAGAAAACCCAATAGTAGAATAGTGGGGTGGATGATTAAAATAAACATCACTACCAACAAGGTCTGCATGGGATGCAGCAACTCCCCAAGAAGCTCCAATAGTAAGAGGTGGAGCGATATTTAATGAATTTAAATGGTCAAATAGCGGGGTACGAGGGTGAGTAGGCACGGGAAGGGGGTAAACAAGGTCAGTGCACGCGGGGAGAGTACTGGGTGGCTTGGGGGGAGTACTAACGGTAACCAACTGGGTGTGGGCAGCACGTGAAGGATCATGGGGAGGAGTGATGAAACCCAGCGCTAAATCATGGGCAAGGTGCGGGTCAGAAGTTTGGTGAAGTGGGAGATTATTAAAACCAGCAGATTTGTTAAGGTGAGGGGGAGGATGAGTGGGGGAGCCCACGAGGGAGACAACATCACTAAACCTATTAATAGAATAAAGTGTGGGAGTAAGAGAATAATGGGGAACGGCTACATGTGGACCACTAAGTAAGTCAGATTTAGAAAAAGAATTAGAAATGGGATGAGAGGATGGAGGATGCTGAGCATCGGATGGAGAAGTGGTGGCAGATTTTGCATGGGAAGACCCACCTAGAGTAGAGTCATGCATGGGTTTTGGGGATTGGCCGACAGGAGTGGAATAATTGGGAGAGACAGGGGGCGGGAATATTAAAGGGGTAACAACTGAACATGCAACCGGAGCACAGGTGAGTTGATCGGAATTAAGACTGCTAAGAACGGGATTATAATTAATGGCATCAAAGACCGGGAGATCTTTTAAACGACAAGAATGAGTAACCCCCAAAAAAATAGAATCATCCTCGGAGCTGATGTCATCTAAAGAAGGAGAGTCAAGCAAACTAGTAAATCCGGCAGGAGAGGAATCCCCCAAGGAAGGGTCCTCAGAATCTGTAGAACCAAAGTTAGATTCCCCAGAACTAGAAAAGTGCAAGGAAGGATCCTTGGAATGATGGACCAAAGAATTAGAATCCACAGATTGAGTAAAAACATTAGAACTTGGGGGGAGAACCCCAAGAACAGTAGGGGGATCACTAAAATCTAAAACCAAAGGAGGGGAACCCGAAGAGATCATGATAGAAAAGAAGGAAGGGTAGAAGGAGGAGGACGGGCGGAATAAGGCTGACGGAGAAAAATCAGGTGGGAAAAATTCGAGAGAGACGACAGAGAAAAAGTTCTAGAGAGAGAGACATATTTTCCATCTGTGAGTTCATTGTCATCGAGACTTGTGTGAGATGTACACATCGTTTTGAACGCGATAGTAATGAGATTGCTACTTCTGATGCTAATCATGTTAGGTTTGTATAACGCGAACATGCAATCAAATTACATTAATAAAGCGGAAGCGCGATAAAATCAGATTTTAAAATTTTATACAAACCATCACCATGATCTTTCTTTATGCACAATTATTAATTAAACGAAAGAGATGGAGAATAAGAATTATACCCTTGTAGAATTCTAGCTTCCTCAGGTACAAGTTCACCTCCAATTCTTTCGCGTTCTCCTTGAATTCCACCGATTAAATTCCTTCCTTTGATCAACGTTAGCCACCCAAGTGTTTGGCCTCTAGAGGTGATCCACCAAGGAATAATACTTGTTCAAGAAGATGGGTGTTGGCAAAACCCTAGTTTCTATCTCTATAGAAATTGTAAGTACTCTCTACAATTCTTATGCAAGAGTGTGTAACCCTAATCTATGATAAGACTTCTCTTATTTATAGATGTAGGAAAACCCTTCCCTAGACTATTTAGGATTAGGGTTTCTATTCTAATTAAACTCCTTTAATTAAATTAAACTCCTAATCCAATTAGGAATTCATGTGAGAGTACTTCTATTAATTAATTCCTAATCCCTATTAGGAATTAAATAATAGTAATAGTAATAATAATAATAATAATAAGACTCCTCTTATTAATTTATATTTAATATTTCTAAAATATTAAATAATAAATATTAAGCTATTTAATTTATTCTATCTCCATAGACTAAATTAAATACACTTAACTTATTATTACAATTATGTCATTTACTTCTTAAATAAATATTTTCCTTTTGCGGTGTGACCCTTTAGGTTCTCCATATTAAACCGGTTGTGAATAAATCAATTAGAACAATTCTAATCTTATTTAAATAAATAAATTAAACTATTTAATTCATTTAAATAAATAATATTTATTCTACAATAAGGGTAAGCCCCCTTAGCGATCAACGACTTTCCAGATAATATAGATTTCAACATTAATCATAAAAGAACCTTTCAGTGCATAGTTACCGTACAATTCAATCCTTCTACCATACAATGTCCCAATTAAATATAAGACATAGAATTACTGTCAAGTCTTATTTTATTTAATTATATGTATTTCGATTCTGAAATGCACAACTCTGATTAATGCAAATTAGAAACTCCTTTCTAATTTCATTCTGCTTTGGCCAAAGACTTCTGAGTCGTCATTTATCGAATCACATAGGACATTCTCTCCTTTTTACTAGAAGTGGTAGATTCTTTGTTGATCATTCACCTATTTTCATGTACAAACTTATTATACCCAATCATACCCTTTGATATACCCTAAAGGTCTTAAGGGACATGTCAAAGTATAACTCATCATACACAAGATACTATGATGATCTCAAGTCCAAGGATCACTTGTACTACTATCACTAGAGGAATTCCTATTGACAGGCGAGTAAAACTCCATTAGGTATTCCTTAGCGAGCCACGTTCAGTGAACTTATTCTCTAATAAGCACCTACATACTTGCTTTAGTGTCTCCACACAAATGATTATGAGATCAATCATTCTCTTCATAAGAGCAAGCAACGTATATACTAATCTATCCGGATTCACTAATCCCCTTTTTAGTAATCCATCGATTAGGAACAATTTAAGTTTGTGAGCTATCTAGAATTTAGATCTCATTAGCATGATCACCATCATGATTCTAAAAGCATTGCTCAAAACTATGGGTTTATCACATTTCATATAACAGCACCATGTAGATAAAGTAAAATGCCTTTAATAGACGAATAAGATTACAAAGTATATGCTACATCATATCAAATAGGATTGGTTTGTGTGCATACTACTTTCAAATCAAACTTGAACAAAGTAATCAGACTCCTAATCACCTTTTTCTTTGACAATTTAAAGGAACTAACGAAACAATAAGAAGGCTTCCCTAAATCGAGACTTGTGTGAGATGTACACATCGTTTTGAACGCGATAGTGATGAGATTGCTACTTTAGATGCTAATCAAAGTAGAACGAAGTAATAAAACTCCTAATCACCTTTTCTTTGACAATTTAAAGGAACTAATGAAACAATAAGAAGGCTTCCCCAAATCGAGACTTGTGTGAGATGTACACATCGTTCTGAACGCGATAGTGATGAGATTGCTCCTTTAGATGCTAATCAAACTAGAACGAAGTAATAAGACTCCTAATCACCTCTTTCTTTGACAATTTAAAGGAACTAACGAAACAATAAGAAGGCTTCCCTAAATCGAGACTTGTGTGAGATGTACACATCGTTTTGAACGCGATAGTGATGAGATTGCTCCTTTAGATGCTAATCAAATTAGAACGAGGTAATAAGACTCTTAATCACCTCTTTCTTTGACAATTTGAAGGAACTAAGAACCAATAACAAGGTCTCCCTAAATCAAGACTTGTGTGAGATATACACATCGTTTTAAACGCGATAGTGATGAGATTGCTCCTTTAGATGCTAATCAAACTAGAACGACGTAATAAGACTCCTAATCACCGCTTTCTTTGATAATTTGAAGGAAACTAACGAAACAATAAGATGGCTTCCCTAAATCAAGACTTGTGTGAGATGTACATGTTTTGAACGCGATAGTGATGAGATTGCTCCTTCTGATGCTAATCAAACTAGAACGAAGTAATAAGACTCCTAATCACCTCTTTCTTTAATAATTTGAAGGAAACTAACGAAACAATAAGAAGGCTTCCCTAAATCGAGACTTGTTTTTTTTTTTTTGCTAAATTTGGTTTGTGTATAGATTGCAAAAAATTGAATAGTACAATGAAGCTCAAAGCATAGTCCCATCTCCCGTAGTGACTAAAACACCTAGGTAAACTAGGAGACCCAAAACCTAACCGAATAAATTAAACCTCACAACCCGAGGTTAGGTTTAGGAAATTAAAACCAAAATACCTAACCTAAAAACATTTTCCTCACAACCCAAGGCTAGTTAAAAAGATACAACAACATACTAACATGATAAACTAATGAGATCAACCCAATGTGAGATGTACACATTGTTTTTAACGCGACAGTGATGAGATTGCTCCTTCTGATGCTAATCAAACTAGAACGAAGTAATAAGACTCCTAATCACCTCTTTCTTTGACAATTTGAAGAAACTAATGAACCAATAAGAAGGTCTCCCTAAATCAAGACTTGTGTGAGATGTACACATTGTTTTGAACGCGATAGTGATGAGATTGCTCCTTTAGATGCTAATCAAACTAGAACGAAGTAATAAGACTACTAATCACCTCTTTCTTTGATAATTTGAAGGAAACTAACGAAACAATAAGAAGGCTTCCCTAAATCGAGACTTGTGTGAGATGTACACATCGTTTTGAACGCGATAGTGATGAGATTGCTCCTTCTGATGCTAATCAAACTAGAACGAAATAATAAGACTCCTAATCACCTCTTTCTTTGACAATTTGAAGGAACTAATGAACCAATAAGAAGGTCTCCCTAAATCAAGACTTGTGTGAGATGTACACATTGTTTTGAACGCGATAGTGATGAGATTGCTCCTTCTGATGCTAATCAAACTAGCACGAAGTAATAAGACTCCTAATCACCTCTTTCTTTGACAATTTGAAGGAACTAATGAACCAATAAGAAGGCTTCCCCAAATCGAGACTTGTGTGAGATGTACACATTGTTTTGAACGCGATAGTGATGAGATTGCTCCTTCTGATGCTAATCAAACTAGAACGAAGTAATAAGACTCCTAATCACCTCTTTCTTTGATAATTTGAAGGAAACTAACGAAACAATAAGAAGGCTTCCCTAAATCAAGACTTGTGTGAGATGTACATGTTTTGAACGCGATAGTGATGAGATTGCTCCTTCTGATGCTAATCAAACTAGAACGAAGTAATAAGACTCCTAATCACCTCTTTCTTTAATAATTTGAAGGAAACTAACGAAACAATAAGAAGGCTTCCCTAAATCGAGACTTGTTTTTTTTTTTTTTGCTAAATTTGGTTTGTGCATAGATTGCAAAAATTTGAATAGTACAATGAAGCTTAAAGCATAGTCCCATCTCCGTAGGGACTAAAACACCTAGGTAAACTAGGAGACCCAAAACCTAACCGAATAAATTAAACCTCCCAACCCGAGGTTAGGTTTAGGAAATTAAAACCAAAATACCTAACCTAAAAACATTTTCTCATAACCCAAGGCTAGGCAAAAGATACAACAACATACTAACATGATAAACTAATGAGATCAACCCAATGTGTGATGTACACATTGTTTTGAACGCGATAGTGATGAGATTGCTCCTTCTGATGCTAATCAAACTAGAACGAAGTAATAAGACTCCTAATCACCTCTTTCTTTGACAATTTGAAGAAACTAATGAACCAATAAGAAGGTCTCCCTAAATCAAGACTTGTGTGAGATGTACGCATTGTTTTGAACGCGATAGTGATGAGATTGCTCCTTTAGATGCTAATCAAACTAGAACGAAGTAATATGACTCCTAATCACCTCTTTCTTTGATAATTTGAAGGAAACTAACGAAACAATAAGAAGGCTTCCCTAAATCGAGACTTGTGTGAGATGTACACATCGTTTTGAACGCGATAGTGATGAGATTTCTCCTTCTGATGCTAATCAAACTAGAACGAAGTAATAAGACTCCTAATCACCTCTTTCTTTGACAATTTGAAGGAAACTAACGAATCAATAAGAAGGCTTCCCTAAATCGAGACTTGTGTGAGATGTACACATCGTTTTGAACGCGATAGTGATGAGATTTCTCCTTCTGATGCTAATCAAACTAGCACGAAGTAATAAGACTCCTAATCACCTATTTCTTTGACAATTTGAAGGAACTAATGAACCAATAAGAAGGCTTCCCCAAATCGAGACTTGTGTGAGATGTACACATTGTTTTAAACGCGATAGTGATGAGATTGCTCCTTCTGATGCTAATCAAACTAGAACGAAGTAATAAGACTCCTAATCACCTCTTTCTTTGATAATTTGAAGGAAACTAACGAAACAATAAGAAGGCTTCCCTAAATCAAGACTTGTGTGAGATGTACATGTTTTGAACGCGATAGTGATGAGATTGCTCCTTCTGATGCTAATCAAACTAGAACGAAGTAATAAGACTCCTAATCACCTCTTTCTTTAATAATTTGAAGGAAACTAACGAAACAATAAGAAGGCTTCCCTAAATCGAGACTTGTTTTTTTTTTTTTGCTAAATTTGGTTTGTGCATAGATTGCAAAAAATTGAATAGTACAATGAAGCTTAAAGCATAGTCCCATCTCCCGTAGGGACCTAAAACACCTAGGTAAAACTAGGAGACCCAAAACCATAAACCGAATAAATTAAATCTCCCAACCCGAGGTTAGGTTTAGGAAATTAAAACCAAAATACCTAACCTAAAAACATTTTCCTCACAACCCAAGGCTAGGCAAAAAGATACAACAACATACTAACATGATAAACTAATGAGATCAACCCAATGTGTGATGTACACATTGTTTTGAACGCGACAGTGATGAGATTGCTCCTTCTGATGCTAATCAAACTAGAACGAAGTAATAAGACTCCTAACCACCTCTTTCTTTGACAATTTGAAGAAACTAATGAACCAATAAGAAGGCTTCCCCAAATCGAGACTTGTGTGAGATGTACACATTGTTTTAAACGCGATAGTGATGAGATTGCTCCTTCTGATGCTAATCAAACTAGAACGAAGTAATAAGACTCCTAATCACCTCTTTCTTTGATAATTTGAAGGAAACTAACGAAACAATAAGAAGGCTTCCCTAAATCAAGACTTGTGTGAGATGTACATGTTTTTGAACGCGATAAGTGATGAGATTGCTCCTTCTGATGCTAATCAAACTAGAACGAAGTAATAAGACTCCTAATCACCTCTTTCTTTAATAATTTGAAGGAAACTAACGAAACAATAAGAAGGCTTCCCTAAATCGAGACTTGTTTTTTTTTTTTTTGCTAAATTTGGTTTGTGCATAGATTGCAAAAATTTGAATAGTACAATGAAGCTTAAAGCATAGTCCCATCTCCCGTAGGGACTAAAACACCTAGGTAAACTAGGAGACCCAAAACCTAACCGAATAAATTAAACCTCCCAACCCGAGGTTAGGTTTAGGAAATTAAAACCAAAATACCTAACCTAAAAACATTTTCCTCATAACCCAAGGCTAGGCAAAAAGATACAACAACATACTAACATGATAAACTAATGAGATCAACCCAATGTGTGATGTACACATTGTTTTGAACGCGACAGTGATGAGATTGCTCCTTCTGATGCTAATCAAACTAGAACGAAGTAATAAGACTCCTAACCACCTCTTTCTTTGACAATTTGAAGAAACTAATGAACCAATAAGAAGGTCTCCCTAAATCAAGACTTGTGTGAGACGTACACATTGTTTTGAACGCGATAGTGATGAGATTGCTCCTTTAGATAGTAATCAAACTAGAACGAAGTAATAAGACTCCTAATCACCTCTTTCTTTGATAATTTGAAGGAAACTAACGAAACAATAAGAAGGCTTCCCTAAATCGAGACTTGTGTGAGATGTACACATCGTTTTGAACACGATAGTGATGAGATTTCTCCTTCTGATGCTAATCAAACTAGAACAAAGTAATAAGACTCCTAATCACCTCTTTCTTTGACAATTTGAAGGAAACTAACGAATCAATAAGAAGGCTTCCCTAAATCGAGACTTGTGTGAGATGTACACATCGTTTTGAACGCGATAGTGATGAGATTTCTCTTTCTGATGCTAATCAAACTAGCACGAAGTAATAAGACTCCTAATCACCTATTTCTTTGACAATTTGAAGGAACTAATGAACCAATAAGAAGGCTTCCCCAAATCGAGACTTGTGTGAGATGTACACATTGTTTTAAACGCGATAGTGATGAGATTGCTCCTTCTGATGCTAATCAAACTAGAACGAAGTAATAAGACTCCTAATCACCACTTTCTTTAGCGATAATTTGAAGGACAAAAAGAAAACACAACATACTCGCATGATAAACTAATGAGATCAACCCAATGTGTGAGATGTACATGTTTTGAACGCGATAGTGATGAGATTGGTCCTTCTGATGCTAATCAAACTAGAACGAAGTAATAAGACTCCTAATCACCTCTTTCTTTAATAATTTGAAGGAAACTAACGAAACAATAAGAAGGCTTCCCTAAATCGAGACTTGTTTTTTTTTTTTGCTAAATTTGGTTTGTGCATAGATTGCAAAAAATTGAATAGTACAATAAAGCTTAAAGCATAGTCCCATCTCCCGTAGGGACTAAAACACCTAGGTAAACTAGGAGACCCAAAACCTAACCGAATAAATTAAATCTCCCAACCCGAGGTTAGGTTTAGGAAATTAAAACCAAAATACCTAACCTAAAAACATTTTCCTCACAACCCAAGGCTAGGCAAAAAGATACAACAACATACTAACATGATAAACTAATGAGATCAACCCAATGTGAGATGTACACATTGTTTTGAACGCGATAGTGATGAGATTGCTCCTTCTGATGCTAATCAAACTAGAACGAAGTAATATGACTCATAATCACCTATTTCTTTGACAATTTGAAGGAACTAATGAACCAATAAGAAGGTCTCCCTAAATCAAGACTTGTGTGAGATGTACACATCGTTTTTGAACGCGATAGTGATGAGATTTCTCCTTTAAATACTAATCAAACTAGAACGAAACAATATGACTCCTAATCACCTCTTTCTTTGATACTTTGAAGGAAACTAACGAAACAATAAGAAGGCTTCCCTAAATCGAGACTTGTGTGAGATGTACACATCGTTTTGAACGCGATAGTGATGAGATTTCTCCTTCTGATGCTTATCAAACTAGAACGAAGTAATAAGACTCCTAATCACCTCTTTCTTTGACAATTTGAAGGAAACTAACGAAACAATAAGAAGGCTTCCCTAAATCGAGACTTGTGTGAGATGTACACATCGTTTTGAACGCGATAGTGATGAGATTTCTCCTTCTGATGCTTATCAAACTAGAACGAAGAAATATGACTCCTAATCACCTCTTTCTTTGACAATTTGAAGGAACTAATGAACCAATAAGAAGGCTTCCCTAAATCGAGACTTGTGTGAGATGTACACATTGTTTTGAACGCGATAGTGATGAGATTGCTCCTTCTGATGCTAATCAAACTAGAACGAAGTAATAAGACTCCTAATCACCTCTTTCTTTGATAATTTGAAGGAAACTAACGAAACAATAAGATGGCTTCCCTAAATCAAGACTTGTGTGAGATGTACATGTTTTGAACGCGATAGTGATGAGATTGCTCCTTCTGATGCTAATCAAACTAGAACGAAGTAATAAGACTCCTAATCACCTCTTTCTTTAATAATTTGAAGGAAACTAACGAAACAATAAGAAGGCTTCCCTAAATCGAGACTTGTTTTTTTTTTGTTGCTAAATTTGGTTTGTGCATAGATTGCAAAAAATTGAATAGTACAACAAAGCTTAAAGCATAGTCCCATCTCTCGTAGGGACTAAAACACCTAGGTAAACTAGGAGACCCAAAACCTAACCGAATAAATTAAACCTCCCAACCCGAGGTTAGGTTTAGGAAATTAAAACCAAAATACCTAACCTAAAAACATTTTCCTCACAACCCAAGGCTAGGCAAAAAGATACAACAACATACTAACATGATAAACTAATGAGATCAACCCAATGTGTGATGTACACATTGTTTTGAACGCGACAGTGATGAGATTGCTCCTTCTGATGCTAATCAAACTAGAACGAAGTAATAAGACTCCTAATCACCTCTTTCTTTAATAATTTGAAGGAAACTAACGAAACAATAAGAAGGCTTCCCTAAATCGAGATTTGTTTTTTTTTTTGCTAAATTTGGTTTGTGTATAGATTGCAAAAAATTGAATAGTACAATGAAACTCAAAGCATAGTCCCATCTCCCGTACGGACTAAAACACCTAGGTAAACTAGGAGACCCAAAACCTAACCGAATAAATTAAACCTCACAACCCGAGGTTAGGTTTAGGAAATTAAAACCAAAATACCTAACCTAAAAACATTTTCCTCACAACCCAAGGCTAGGTAAAAAGATACAACAACATACTAACATGATAAACTAATGAGATCAACCCAATGTGAGATGTACACATTGTTTTGAACGCGATAGTGATGAGATTGCTCCTTCTGATGCTAATCAAACTAGAACGAAGTAATAAGACTCCTAATCACCTTTTTCTTTGACAATTTGAAGAAACTAATAAACCAATAAGAAGGTCTCCCTAAATCAAGACTTGTGTGAGATGTACACATTGTTTTTAACGCGATAGTGATGAGATTGCTCCTTTATATGCTAATCAAACTTGAACGAAGTAATATGACTCCTAATCACCTCTTTCTTTGACAATTTGAAGGAACTAATGAAGCAATAAGAAGGTCTCCCTAAATCAAGATTTGTGTGAGATGTATGAATTGTTTTGAACGCGATAGTGATGAGATTGCTCCTTTACATGCTAATCAAACTAGAACGAAGTAATAAGACTCCTAATCACCTCTTTCTTTGATAATTTGAAGGAAACTAACGAAACAATAAGAAGGCTTCCCAAAATCGAGACTTGTGTGAGATGTACACATCGTTTTGAACGCGATAGTGATGAGATTGCTCCTTTAGATGCTAATCAAACTAGAACGAAGTAATAAGACTCCTAATCACCTCTTTCTTTGACAATTTGAAGGAACTAATGAACCAATAAGAAGGTCTCCCTAAATCAAGACTTGTGTGAGATGTACACATCGTTTTGAACGCTATAGTGATGAGATTGCTCCTTTAGATGCTAATCAAACTAGAACGAAGTAATATGACTCCTAATCACCTCTTTCTTTAACAATTTGAAGGAACTAATGAATCAATAAAAAGGTCTCCCTAAATCAAGACTTGTGTGAGATGTACACATTGTTTTGAACGCGATAGTGATGAGATTGCTCCTTTAGATGCTAATCAAACTAGAACAAAGTAATAAGACTCCTAATCACCTCTTTCTTTGATAATTTGAAGGAAACTAGCGAAACAATAAGAAGGCTTCCCTAAATCGAGACTTGTGTGAGATGTACACATCGTTTTGAACGCGATAGTGATGAGATTGCTCCTTTAGATGCTAATCAAACTAGAACGACGTAATAAGACTCCTAATCACCTCTTTCTTTGATAATTTGAAGGAAACTAACGAAACAATAAGAAGCCTTCCCTAAATCGAGACTTGTGTGAGATGTACACTTCGTTTTAAATGCGATAGTGATGAGATTGCTCCTTCTGATGCTAATCAAACTTGAACGAAGTAATAAGACTCCTAATCACCTCTTTCTTTCATAATTTGAAGGAAACTAACAAAACAATAAGAAGGCTTCCCTAAATCGAGACTTGTGTGAGATGTACATATCGTTTTGAACGCGATAGTGATGAGATTGATACTTTAGATGCTAATCAAACTAGAACGAAGTAATAAGACTCATAATCACCTTTTTCTTTGACAATTCAAAGGAACTAATGAAACAATAAGAAGGCTTCCCTAAATCGAGACTTGTGTGAGATGTACACATCGTTTTGAACGCGATAGTGATGAGATTGCTCTTTTAGATGCTAATCAAACTAGAACGTTGTAATATGACTCCTAATCACCTATTTCATTGACAATTTGCAGGAACCAATGAACCAATTCGAAGATCTCCCTAAATCAAGACTTGTGTGAGATATACACATCGTTTTGAACGCGATAGTGATGAGATTGCTCCTTTAGATGCTAGTCAAACTAGCACGAAGTAATAAGACTCCTAATCACCTCTTTCTTTGACAATTTGAAGGAACTAATGAACCAATAAGAAGGCTTCCCCAAATCGAGACTTGTGTGAGATGTACACATTGTTTTAAACGCGATAGTGATGAGATTGCTCCTTCTGATGCTAATCAAACTAGAACGAAGTAATAAGACTCCTAATCACCTCTTTCTTTGATAATTTGAAGGAAACTAACGAAACAATAAGAAGCCTTCCCCAAATCGAGACTTGTGTGAGATGTACACATCGTTTTGAAGTAGATAGTGATGAGATTGCTCGTTTAGATGCTAATCAAACTAGAACGAAGTAATAAGACTCCTAATCACCTCTTTCTTTGACAATTTAAAGGAACTAATGAAACAATAAGAAGGTCTTCCTAAATCAAGACTTGTGTGAGATGTACACATCGTTTTGAACGCGATAGTGATGAGATTGCTCCTTTAGATGCTAGTCAAACTAGCACGAAGTAATAAGACTCCTAATCACCTCTTTCTTTGACAATTTGAAGGAACTAATGAACCAATAAGAACGCTACCCCAAATCGAGACTTGTTTGAGATGTACACATTGTTTTAAACGCGATAGTGATGAGATTGCTCCTTCTGATGCTAATCAAACTAGAACGAAGTAATAAGACTCCTAATCACCTCTTTCTTTGATAATTTGAAGGAAACTAACGAAACAATAAGATGGCTTCCCTAAATCAAGACTTGTGTGAGATGTACAAGTTTTGAACGCGATAGTGATGAGATTGCTTCTTTTGATGCTAATCAAACTAGAACGAAGTAATAAGACTCCTAATCACCTCTTTCTTTAATAATTTGAAGGAAACTAACGAAACAATAAGAAGGCTTCCCTAAATCGAGACTTGTTTTTTTTTTTTGCTAAATTTGGTTTGTGTATAGATTGCAAAAAATTGAATAGTACAATGAAGCTCAATGTGAGATGTACACATTGTTTTGAACGCGATAGTGATGAGATTGCTCCTTCTGATGCTAATCAAACTAGAACGAAGTAATAAGACTCCTAACCACCTCTTTCTTTGACAATTTGAAGAAACTAATGAACCAATAAGAAGGTCTCCCTAAATCAAGACTTGTGTGAGATGTACACATTGTTTTGAACGCGATAGTGATGAGATTGCTCCTTTATATGCTAATCAAACTAGAAAGAAGTAATATGACTCCTAATCACCTCTTTCTTTGACAATTTGAAGGAACTAATGAAGCAATAAAAAGGTCTCCCTAAATCAAGACTTGTGTGAGATGTACACATTGTTTTGAACGCGATAGTGATGAGATTGCTCCTTTAGATGCTAATCAAACTAGAACGAAGTAATAAGACTCCTAATCACCTCTTTCTTTGATAATTTGAAGGAAACTAACGAAACAATAAGAAGGCTTCCCAAATCGAGACTTGTGTGAGATGTACACATCGTTTTGAACGCGATAGTGATGAGATTGCTCCTTTAGATGCTAATCAAACTAGAACGAAGTAATAAGACTCTTAATCACCTCTTTCTTTGACAATTTGAAGGAACGAATGAACCAATAACAAGGTCTCCCTAAATCAAGACTTGTGTGAGATGTACACATCGTTTTGAACGCGATAGTGATGAGATTGCTCCTTTATATGCTAATCAAACTAGAACGAAGTAATAAGACTCTTAATCACCTCTTTGTTTGACAATTTGAAGGAACGAATGAACCAATAACAAGGTCTCCCTAAATCAAGACTTGTGTGAGATGTACGTATTGTTTTGAAGGCGATAGTGATGAGATTGCTCCTTTAGATGCTAATCAAACTAGAACGAAGTAATAAGACTGCTAATCACCTCTTTCTTTGATAATTTGAAGGAAACTAACGAAACAGTAAGAAGGCTTTCCTAAATCGAGACTTGTGTGAGATGTACACATCGTTTTGAACGCGATAGTGATGAGATTGCTCCTTTAGATGCTAATGAAACTAGAACAAAGTAATAAGACTGCTAATCACCTCTTTCTTTGATAATTTGAAGGAAACTAGCGAAACAATAAGAAGGCTTCCCTAAATCGAGACTTGTGTGAGATGTACACATCGTTTTGAACGCGATAGTGATGAGATTGCTCCTTTAGATGCTAATCAAACTAGAACGACGTAATAAGACTCCTAATCACCTCTTTCTTTGATAATTTGAAGGAAACTAACGAAACAATAAGAAGCCTTCCCTAAATCGAGACTTGTGTGAGATGTACACTTCGTTTTAAATGCGATAGTGATGAGATTGCTCCTTCTGATGCTAATCAAACTTGAACGAAGTAATAAGACTCCTAATCACCTCTTTCTTTCATAATTTGAAGGAAACTAACAAAACAATAAGAAGGCTTCCCTAAATCTAGACTTGTGTGAGATGTACACATCGTTTTGAACGCGATAGTGATGAGATTGCTCCTTTAGATGCTAATCAAACTAGAACGAAGTAATAAGACTCCTAATCACCTTTTTCTTTGACAATTTAAAGGAACTAATGAAACAATAAGAAGGCTTCCCTAAATCGAGACTTGTGTGAGATGTACACATCGTTTTGAACGCGATAGTGATGAGATTGCTCCTTTAGATGCTAATCAAACTAGAACGTTGTAATATGACTCCTAATCACCTATTTCTTTGATAATTTGAAGGAACCAATGAACCAATTCGAAGGTCTCCCTAAATCAAGACTTGTGTGAGATGTACACATCGTTTTGAACGCGATAGTGATGAGATTGCTCCTTTAGATGCTAGTCAAACTAGCACGAAGTAATAAGACTCCTAATCACCTCTTTCTTTGACAATTTGAAGGAACTAATGAACCAATAAGAAGGCTTCCCCAAATCGAGACTTGTGTGAGATGTACACATTGTTTTGAACGCGATAGTGATGAGATTGTTCCTTCTGATGCTAATCAAACTAGAACGAAGTAATAAGACTCCTAATCACCTCTTTCTTTGATAATTTGAAGGAAACTAACGAAACAATAAGAAGGCTTCCCTAAATCGAGACTTGTGTGAGAGATGTACACATCGTTTTGAACGCGATAGTGATGAGATTGCTCCTTTAGATGCTAATCAAACTAGAACGAAGTAATAAGACTCCTAATCAACTCTTTCTTTGACAATTTGAAGGAACTAATGAACCAATAAGAAGGTCTCCCTAAATCAAGACTTGTGTGAGATGTACACATCGTTTTGAACGCGATAGTGATGAGATTGCTCCTTTAGATGCTAATCAAACTAGAACGAAGTAATAAGACTCCTAATCACCTCTTTCTTTGACAATTTAAAGGAACTAATGAAACAATAAAAAGGCTTCCCTAAATCGAGACTTGTGTGAGATGTACACATCGTTTTGAACGCGATATTGATGAGATTGCTCCTTTAGATGCTAATCAAACTAGAACGAAGTAATATGACTCCTAATCACCTATTTCTTTGACAATTTGAAGGAACCAATGAACCAATAATAAGGCTTCCCCAAATCAAGACTTGTTTGAGATGTACACATTGTTTTAAACGCGATAGTGATGATATTGCTCCTTCTGATGCTAATCAAACTAGAACGAAGTAATAAGACTCCTAATCACCTCTTTCTTTGATAATTTGAAGGAAACTAACGAAACAATAAGATGGCTTCCCTAAATCAAGACTTGTGTGAGATGTACAAGTTTTGAACGCGATAGTGATGAAATTGCTACTTCTGATGCTAATCAAACTAGAACGAAGTAATAAGACTCTTAATCACCTCTTTCTTTAATAATTTGAAGGAAACTAACGAAACAATAAGAAGGCTTCCCTAAATCGAGACTTGTGTTTTTTTTTTTTGCTAAATTTGGTTTGTGTATAGATTGCAAAAAATTGAATAGTACAATGAAGCTCAATGTGAGATGTACACATTGTTTTGAACGCGATAGTGATGAGATTGCTCCTTCTGATGCTAATCAAACTAAAACGAAGTAATAAGACTCCTAACCACCTCTTTCTTTGACAATTTGAAGAAACTAATGAACCAATAAGAAGGTCTCCCTAAATCAAGACTTGTGTGAGATGTACACATTGTTTTGAACGCGATAGTGATGAGATTGCTCCTTTATATGCTAATCAAACTAGAAAGAAGTAATATGACTCCTAATCACCTCTTTCTTTGACAATTTGAAGGAACTAATGAAGCAATAAAAAGGTCTCCCTAAATCAAGACTTGTGTGAGATGTACGCATTGTTTTGAACGCGATAGTGATGAGATTGCTCCTTTACATGCTAATCAAACTAGAACGAAGTAATAAGACTCCTAATCACCTCTTTCTTTGATAATTTGAAGGAAACTAACGAAACAATAAGAAGGCTTCCCTAAATCGAGACTTGTGTGAGATGTACACATCGTTTTGAACGCGATAGTGATGAGATTGCTCCTTTAGATGCTAATCAAACTAGAACGAAGTAATAAGACTCTTAATCACCTCTTTCTTTGACAATTTTAAGGAACGAATGAACCAATAACAAGGTCTCCCTTAATCAAGACTTGTGTGAGATGTACACATCGTTTTGAACGCGATAGTGATGAGATTGCTCCTTTATATGCTAATCAAACTAGAACGAAGTAATATGACTCCTAATCACCTCTTTCTTTAACAATTTGAAGGAACTAATGAAGCAATAAGAAGGTCTCCCTAAATCAAGACTTGTGTGAGATGTACGTATTGTTTTGAAGGCGATAGTGATGAGATTGCTCCTTTAGATGCTAATCAAACTAGAACGAAGTAATAAGACTCCTAATCACCTCTTTCTTTGATAATTTGAAGGAAACTAACGAAACAATAAGAAGGCTTCCCTAAATCGAGACTTGTGTGAGATGTACACATCGTTTTGAACGCGATAGTGATGAGATTGCTCCTTTAGATGCTAATCAAACTAGAACGAAGTAATAAGACTCTTAATCACCTCTTTCTTTGACAATTTGAAGGAACTAATGAACCAATAACAAGGTCTCCCTAAATCAAGACTTGTGTGAGATGTACACATCGTTTTGAACGCGATAGTGATGAGATTGCTCCTTTATATGTTAATCAAACTAGAACGAAGTAATATGACTCCTAATCACCTCTTTCTTTAACAATTCGAAGGAACTAATGAAGCAATAAGAAGGTCTCCCTAAATCAAGACTTGTGTGAGATGTACGTATTGTTTTGAAGGCGATAGTGATGAGATTGCTCCTTTAGATGCTAATCAAACTAGAACGAAGTAATAAGACTGCTAATCACCTCTTTCTTTGATAATTTGAAGGAAACTAACGAAACAATACGAAGGCTTCCCTAAATCGAGACTTGTGTGAGATGTACACATCGTTTTGAACGCGATAGTGATGAGATTGCTCCTTTAGATGCTAATCAAACTAGAACGTTGTAATATGACTCCTAATCACATATTTCATTGACAATTTGAAGGAACCAATGAACCAATTCGACGGTCTCCCTAAATCGAGACTTGTGTGAGATGTACACATCGTTTTGAACGCGATAGTGATGAGATTGCTCCTTTAGATGCTAGTCAGACTAGCACGAAGTAATACGACTCCTAATCACCTCTTTCTTTGACAATTTGAAGGAACTAATGAACCAATAAGAAGGCTTCCCCAAATCGAGACTTGTGTGATGAGATTGCTCCTTCTGATGCTAATCAAACTAGAACGAAGTAATAAGACTCCTAATCACCTCTTTCTTTGATAATTTGAAGGAAACTAACGAAACAATAAGAAGGCTTCCCTAAATCAAGACTTGTGTGAGATGTACATGTTTTGAACGCGATAGTGATGAGATTGCTCCTTCTGATGCTAATCAAACTAGAACGAAGTAATAAGACTCCTAATCACCTCTTTCTTTAATAATTTGAAGGAAACTAACGAAACAATAAGAAGGCTTCCCTAAATCGAGACTTGTTTTTTTTTTGCTAAATTTGGTTTGTGTATAGATTGCAAAAAATTGAATAGTACAATGAAGCTCAAAGCATAGTCCCATCTCCCGTATGGACTAAAACACCTAGGTAAACTAGGAGACCCAAAACCTAACCGAATAAATTAAACCTCACAACCCGAGGTTAGGTTTAGGAAATTAAAACCAAAATACCTAACCTAAAAACATTTTCCTCACAACCCAAGGCTAGGTAAAAAGATACAACAACATACTAACATGATAAACTAATGAGATCAACCCAATGTGAGATGTACACATTGTTTTGAACGCGATAGTGATGAGATTGCTCCTTCTGATGCTAATCAAACTAGAACGAAGTAATAAGACTCCTAACCACCTCTTTCTTTGACAATTTGAAGAAACTAATGAACCAATAAGAAGGTCTCCCTAAATCAAGACTTGTGTGAGATGTACACATTGTTTTGAACGCGATAGTGATGAGATTGCTCCTTTATATGCTAATCAAACTAGAACGAAGTAATATGACTCCTAATCACCTCTTTCTTTGACAATTTGAAGGAACTAATGAAGCAATAAAAAGGTCTCCCTAAATCAAGACTTGTGTGAGATGTACGCATTGTTTTGAACGCGATAGTGATGAGATTGCTCCTTTACATGCTAATCAAACTAGAACGAAGTAATAAGACTCCTAATCACCTCTTTCTTTGATAATTTGAAGGAAACTAACGAAACAATAAGAAGGCTTCCCTAAATCGAGACTTGTGTGAGGTGTACACATCGTTTTGAACGCGATAGTGATGAGATTGCTCCTTTAGATGGTAATCAATCTAGAACGAAGTAATAAGACTCTTAATCACCGCTTTCTTTGACAATTTGAAGGAACGAATGAACCAATAACAAGGTCTCCCTAAATCAAGACTTGTGTGAGATGTACACATCGTTTTGAACGCGATAGTGATGAGATTGCTCCTTTATATGCTAATCAAACTAGAACGAAGTAATATGACTCCTAATCACCTCTTTCTTTAACAATTTGAAGGAACTAATGAAGCAATAAGAATGTCTCCCTAAATCAAGACTTGTGTGAGATGTACGTATTGTTTTGAACGCGATAGTGATGAGATTGCTCCTTTAGATGCTAATGAAACTAGAACAAAGTAATAAGACTGCTAATCACCTCTTTCTTTGATAATTTGAAGGAAACTAGCGAAACAATAAGAAGGCTTCCCTAAATCGAGACTTGTGTGAGATGTACACATCGTTTTGAACGCGATAGTGATGAGATTGCTCCTTTAGATGCTAATCAAACTAGAACGACGTAATAAGACTCCTAATCACCTCTTTCTTTGATAATTTGAAGGAAACTAACGAAACAATAAGAAGCCTTCCCTAAATCGAGACTTGTGTGAGATGTACACTTCGTTTTAAACGCGATAGTGATGAGATTGCTCCTTCTGATGCTAATCAAACTTGAACGAAGTAATAAGACTCCTAATCACCTCTTTCTTTCATAATTTGAAGGAAACTAACAAAACAATAAGAAGGCTTCCCTAAATCGAGACTTGTGTGAGATGTACATATCGTTTTGAACGCGATAGTGATGAGATTGCTCCTTTAGATGCTAATCAAACTAGAACGACGTAATAAGACTCCTAATCGCCTCTTTCTTTAATAATTTGAAGGAAACTAACGAAACAATAAGAAGGCTTCCCTAAATCGAGACTTGTGTGAGATGTACACATCGTTTTGAACGCGATAGTGATGAGATTGCTCCTTTAGATTCCAATCAAACTAGAACGACGTAATAAGACTCCTAATCACTTCTTTCTTTGATAATTTGAAGGAAACTAACGAAACAATAAGAAGGCTTCCCTAAATCGAGACTTGTGTGAGATGTACACATCGTTTTGAATGCGATAGTGATGAGATTGCTCCTTTAGATGCTAATCAAACTAGAACGACGTAATAAGACTCCTAATCACCTCTTTCTTTAATAATTTGAAGGAAACTAACGAAACAATAAGAAGGCTTCCCTAAATCGAGACTTGTGTGAGATGTACACATCGTTTTGAACGCGATAGTGATGAGATTGCTCCTTTAGATGCTAATCAAACTAGAACGACGTAATAAGACTCCTAATCACCTCTTTCTTTGATAATTTGAAGGAAACTAGCGAAACAATAAGGAGGCTTCCCTAAATCGAGACTTGTGTGAGATGTACACATCGTTTTGAACGCGATAGTGATGAGATTGCTCCTTTAGATGCTAATCAAACTAGAACGACGTAATAAGACTCCTAATCACCTTTTTCTTTTATAATTTGAAGGAAACTAACGAAACAATAAGAAGCCTTCCCTAAATCGAGACTTGTGTGAGATGTACACTTCGTTTTAAACGCGATAGTGATGAGATTGCTCCTTGTGATGCTAATCAAACTTGAACGAAGTAATAAGACTCCTAATCACCTCTTTCTTTCATAATTTGAAGGAAACTAACAAAACAATAAGAAGGCTTCCCTAAATCGAGACTTGTGTGAGATGTACATATCGTTTTGAACGCGATAGTGATGAGATTGCTCCTTTAGATGCTAATCAAACTAGAACGACGTAATAAGACTCCTAATCGCCTCTTTCTTTAATAATTTGAAGGAAACTAACGAAACAATAAGAAGGCTTCCCTAAATCGAGACTTGTGTGAGATGTACACATCGTTTTGAACGCGATAGTGATGAGATTGCTCCTTTAGATTCCAATCAAACTAGAACGACGTAATAAGACTCCTAATCACTTCTTTCTTTGATAATTTGAAGGAAACTAACGAAACAATAAGAAGGCTTCCCTAAATCGAGACTTGTGTGAGATGTACACATCGTTTTGAATGCGATAGTGATGAGATTGCTCCTTTAGATGCTAATCAAACTAGAACGAAGTAATAAGACTCCTAATCACCTCTTTCTTTAATAATTTGAAGGAAACTAACGAAACAATAAGAAGGCTTCCCTAAATCGAGACTTGTGTGAGATGTACACATCGTTTTGAACGCGATAGTGATGAGATTGCTCCTTTAGATGCTAATCAAACTAGAACGACGTAATAAGACTCCTAATCACCTCTTTCTTTGATAATTTGAAGGAAACTAACGAAACAATAAGAAGGCTTCCCTAAATCGAGACTTGTGTGAGATGTACACATCGTTCTGAACGCGATAGTGATGAGATTGCTACTTTAGATGCTAATCAAACTAGAACGAAGTAATAAGACTCCTAATCACCTCTTTCTTTAATAATTTGAAGGAAACTAACGAAACAATAAGAAGGCTTCCCTAAATCGAGACTTGTTTTTTTTTTTGCTAAATTTGGTTTGTGTATAGATTGCAAAAAATTGAATAGTACAATGAAGCTCAAAGCATAGTCCCATCTCCCGTAAGGACTAAAACACCTAAGTAAACTAGGAGACCCAAAACCTAACCGAATAAATTAAACCTCACAACCCGAGGTTAGGTTTAGGAATTTAAAACCAAAATACCTAACCTAAAAACATTTTCCTCACAACCCAAGGCTAGGTAAAAAGATACAACAACATACTAACATGATAAACTAATGAGAACAACCCAATGTGAGATGTACACATTATTTTGAACGCGATAGTGATGAGATTGCTCCTTCTGTTGCTAATCAAACTGGAACGAAGTAATAAGACTCCTAACCACCTCTTTCTTTGACAATTTGAAGAAACTAATGAACCAATAAGAAGGTCTCCCTAAATCAAGACTTGTGTGAGATGTACACATTGTTTTGAACGCGATAGTGGTGAGATTGCTCCTTTATATGCTAATCAAACTAGAATGGCGTAATAAGACTCCTAATCACCTCTTTCTTTGATAATTTGAAGGAAACTAACGAAACAATAAGATGGCTTCCCTAAATCAAGACTTGTGTGAGATGTACACATCGTTTTGAACGCGATAGTGATGAGATTGCTCCTTTAGATGCTAATCAAACTAGAACGACGTAATAAGACTACTAATCACCTCTTTCTTTGATAATTTGAAGGAAACTAACGAAACAATAAAAAGGCTTCCCTAAATCGAGACTTGTGTGAGATGTACACATCGTTCTGAACACGTTAGTGATGAGATTGCTACTTTAGATGCTAATCAAACTAGAACGAAGTAATAAGACTCCTAATCACCTCTTTCTTTGATAATTTGAAGGAAACTAACGAAACAATAAGAAGGCTTCCCCAAATCGAGACTTGTGTGAGATGTACACATCGTTTTGAACGCGATAGTGATGACATTGCTCCTTTAGATGCTAATGAAACTAGAACGACGTAATAAGACTCCTAATCACCTCTTTCTTCGATAATTTGAAGGAAACTAATGAAACAATAAGAAGGCTTCCCTAAATCGAGACTTGTGTGAGATGTACACATCGTTTTGAACGCGATAGTGATGAGATTGCTCCTTTAGATGCTAATCAAACTAGAACGACGTAATAAGACTCCTAATCACCTCTTTCTTTGATAATTTGAAGGAAACTAACGAAACAATAAGAAGGCTTCCCCAAATCGAGACTTGTGCGAGATGTACACATCGTTTTGAACGCGATAGTGATGAAGTTGCTCCTTTAGATGCTAATCAAACTAGAACGACGTAATAAGACTCCTAATCACCTCTTTCTTTGATAATTTGAAGGAAACTAACGAAACAATAAGAAGGCTTCCCCAAATCGAGACTTGTGTGAGATGTACACATCGTTTTGAACGCGAGAGTGATGAGATTGCTCCTTATCATGCTAATCAAACTGGAACGAAGTAATAAGACTCCTAACCACCTCTTTCTTTGACAATTTGAAGAAACTAATGAACCAATAAGAAGGTCTCCCTAAATCAAGACTTGTGTGAGATGTACACATTGTTTTGAACGCGATAGTTATGAGATTGCTCCTTTATATGCTAATCATACTAGAACGACGTAATAAAACTCCTAATCACCTCTTTCTTTGATAATTTGAAGGAAACTAACGAAACAATAAGATGGCTTCCTTAAATCAAGACTTGTGTGAGATGTACACATCGTTTTGAACGCGATAGTGATGAGATTGCTCCTTTAGATGCTAATCAAACTAGAACGACGTAATAAGACTCCTAATCACCTCTTTCTTTGATAATTTGAAGGAAACTAACGAAACAATAAGAAGGCTTCCCTAAATCGAGACTTGTGTGAGATGTACACATCGTTTTAAACGCGATAGTGATGAGATTGCTTCTTCTGATGCTAATCAAACTAGAACGACGTAATAAGACTCCTAATCACCTCTTTCTTTGACAATTTGAAGGAACTAATGAAGCAATAAGAAGGCTTCCCTAAATTGAGACTTGTGTGAGATGTACGCATCGTTTTGAACGCGATAGTGATGAGATTGCTCCTTCTGATGCTAATCAAACTAGAACGAAGTAATAAGACTCCTAATCACCTCTTTCTTTGATAATTTGAAGGAAACTAACGAAACAATAAGAAGGCTTCCCTAAATCGAGACTTGTGTGAGATGTACACATCGTTTTGAACGCGATAGTGATGAGATTGCTCCTTTAGATGCTAATCAAACTAGAACGAAGTAATAAGACTCTTAATCATGACAATTTGAAGGAACTAATGAACCAATAACAAGGTCTCCCTAAATCAAGACTTGTGTGAGATGTACACATCGTTTTGAACGCGATAGTGATGAGATTGCTCCTTTAGATGCTAATCAAACTAGAACGACGTAATAAGACTCCTAATCACCTCTTTCTTTGATAATTTGAAGGAAACTAACGAAACAATAAGAATGCTTCCCTAAATCAAGACTTGTGTGAGATGTACACATCGTTTTGAACGCGATAGTGATGAGATTACTCCTTTAGATGCAAATCAAACTAGAATGACGTAAAAAGACTCCTAATCACCTCTTTCTTTGATAATTTGAAGGAAACTAACGAAACAATAAGAAGGCTTCCCTAAATCGAGACTTGTGTGAGATGTACACATCGTTTTAAACGCGATAGTGATGAGATTGCTCCTTCTGATGCTAATCAAACTAGAACGAAGTAATAAGACTCCTAATCACCTCTTTCTTTGATAATTTGAAGGAAACTAACGAAACAATAAGAAGGCTTCCCTAAATCGAGACTTTTTTTTTTTTGCTAAATTTATTTGTGTATTAGAAACCATGAATACAATGGCAAAGGGGCATACCCCAGAGAAAGAATGTCAACATGAGACAGGCCCCATGAGGAACATTAAAACAATACTATTCAAACAAGGAAATAGAAACAAAGCATAAATGCAATCAAAAACAGCCCATTACAAACAATTACAACCAATTATGATACGTATGACATTTGTGAACAACCTTGTGGAACTTCGAAGAAGTTGAGAGCCTTGCTTTAATCAAGTTGATGATTTCTTTAGTCAAGACATGAGGGGGCAACATAGACCCGTTATGTAGCATAGAGTTCCGAGAACCCCAAATTTTATACAAGGAGGTGGCAAGAATGAGTCTCAATATATCGGAATGCATTTTCCTCCCTTGGAACTGCTGAATATAATCAATCAGATGATCCCAGTCAGTTGGAATATTTGACCAGTTTCCAACCGCTAGGACATTAGATATCACACCACTAGAGTAAGGACAACTGAAAAAGAGGTGGTTAAAAGTTTCATTGGCAGAATTACACAAGAGACACCTCATTGTGGAGTAGTTAGAATAAGACATGAAAGCATCATTAGTAGGGAATCTTTTTTGAAAAGCAAGCCAAAGAAAGAAAGAGTATCTTGGAACATAATGCTTGTGCCACAGTATATTTGCCCAAGAGACAACATTGCCATGGTGACGAATGGAATCCCAAATTTTGTTAGCTTTAAGGAGACGGATATCAACAGAATCCCAAGTGATAGAGTCATCAGTTATAGATGGAGAAGGAGCAGAAGCGAAAAGACTACGAAACTGAACAACATCATGGTGATTACTTTGGGGCAACACCCAATTTGAGTGGGATATAATGCTAGATAAAAGGGCAGTTTTTGGGATCCCTGAGTTAGACAGCAAGTATGGATTGGGAGATAGAGGCTGACCATTCAACCAGGGATCAAACCAAAGGCTAAAATGGTTCCCTCGGCCTACTCGATAAGACAAAAATTGTTGCGCGAGAGTTCACAATTTAAGAACTTTGCGCCAGATCCAAGAACAATCAGAAGGAATACTGATCTGCCAGAAGTTATTATTTTTTAGAACAGTTGCTTGGATCCAGGAGGCCCAAAGGGAAATTGGTTTGTATTGAATCACCTTAGTTAAGTGCTGGATAATGAGGGCCTTGTTCCAATCCTCGAGGTTCTTAACTCCAAGGCCACCTTCATTGTATGGCAAGGAAATAATCTTCCAAGAGACTTTCGCCCCATGTTTCTCAAGAGAAGGCCCTTTCCATAAAAATCTGGTGAGAATGGACTGAATTGATTTAAGAACAGATTTGGGCAAGAGGAAGTGTGCTGACCAAAAGGACTGGATAGAGATGAGCACAGATTTAATCAGCTGTAATCTGCCCGAATAAGAAAGAAATTTTGCAGTCCAAGATGAGATCCGGGATGTAATCTTTTGGATAAGAGGCATGCAATCATTACGGGAGAGCTTCGAGGATATTAAGGGGACTCCAAGGAATCGGATTGGTAAGGGGCCAACACAAAATCCTAGTAAGCCCATGATAATCTGTTGATCATTTCCGTCAACGTTCGAAAAGAAGCATTGGCTTTTGTGAGCATTAGGGATGAGCCCGGAGAATAGAGAAAAGGACTGTATGCAGGAGTGGACAATAGAGACAGAGGATAAATTACCATTGCAAAAAATCAGAAGATCATCCGCAAAACACAAGTGAGTGAGGTCACACTCCTTGGCTCTCCAATGGAATTTGAAGTCAGAGTGCATAGTTTCTTTGTGAAGGATTAAAGATAAAACTTCCATTGTGAGCACAAACAGGTAGGGAGAGAGAGGGTCCCCTTGCCTTAGACCCCTAGCACCCTTAAAATAGCCAGCAAGAGACCCATTGACTTTTACAGAGAACATGGCAGTAGTTATACAAGCATGGATCCAATTAATAAATTTGGAAGGAAATTTAAGCAGCCCTAGCAAGTCGAAAAGGAAGTCCCAACTAACTGTGTCAAAAGCCTTCGTGATATCAATCTTAAGAGCACATCTAGCAACCCCAGAATTTCGATGATAATTTCGCAAAAGCTCTTGGGCAAGTAATATGTTATCAGTGATACTTCTACCCGAAATGAAAGCAGATTGAGCTCTATCAATAAGAGAGGGAAGAACCAACTTAAGCCTATTTGCAAGGAGCTTAGAAATGCATTTGTAGAGAGTGTTGCAACAGGAAATAGGACGAAAGTCCGACATAAAGGAGGGATTGTCTGTCTTAGGAATGAGTGCAATGGCAGTGGCATTGATCCCACTTGGAAGATGACAGGTGTCAAAGAAGTAGTGAACAACAGCAAAGAAATCAGCCCCAATAATATCCCAGCATTGAAGGAAAAAATTAACATTGAAGCCATCAGGGCCAGGGCTCTTGTTCTTCTTCATGGATTTGAGCACATCATAGATTTCAGTATCAAGAACAGGGCCTTCCATTATAGAGGCATGCAGAGGATTGACATGCTTTGTGATATAGGATGCAAGAGCATCATGACCAGGATAACCGGAGGAAGAAGAGCCAAGAAGATCCTGGAAATAATCTACAGCCACTTGCTGAATAGAGGATTGGTCCTCCACCAAATCACCATTGCTATTATTAATAGCCATGATTTTGTTGTGATTCCATCTACTTTTGATAATATTGGCAAAATATTTTGAATTTTTGTCAGCATGGGAGATCCAAAGGGCCCTGGATTTTTGTTGCAGCAAAGATTCCTCCAAGGATAGAGCCCTCCAAAGAAGAGCCGAACAAGAAGATTCCTCATTTCTCAAGGATGAGTTATGGGGATCAGAATGGAGAGAAGTTTGAACAGTGTGAAGTTGGCTTTGGAGAGCTTTGACATTTGAAGTGAGATTCCCATTTGATACATTAAGAGAGATAAGGGCCTTTTTTAACATCCTCAGCTTCTCAGCAAAAATAAACATAGGATTTCCAGAGATTTGTGAATTCCAGATATCCTGGACAGTTTTGGAAATCTTTGAACAAGGATGCCTGTTTTCAGAATGATAGGGCAATGATCAGACAAACCTCGAGGTTCAAAGCAAGCTTGAGATTCAGTCATGCTAGAAAACCAAGCCGAATTCCCCAATGCTCTGTCCAACTTCCTGTAGATGGGATTCCGAACCTGACAATTCCACCAAGAAAAGGGGGGCCCAAAAGCCCTGATATCATCAACACCAAGGGTTTCAAGACAGTCATTAAAATCAGTCATGCCATTGTCCCATGAATTGTCACCACCATCTGCTTCATGAATACCCCTTATAGCATTAAAGTCACCAAGAAGACACCAAGAAGAGTCAGATGAACAAAGAAATAAATCGTGCCAAAGTTGCCTTCTATCAATAACAGAGTTCATGCCATAGACAATAGAGACAAGGGAAGAAGAGTTGTTAGCAAGCATATGCAGTTTACAATGGATAATCTGGGAAGACCGAAAAAGGATATCAACCTTCCATACTTTAGGGTCCCATCCCACCCAGATTCTACCATTGTAGTGATGATCATAGTTGAAAGCCCACTCCCAATTTTTACAGATAGCTTTTGAGATTCTAGAAGCCTTATGGGCTTTGACTCTAGTTTCAATCAGGCCAACAAAAGAAACAAGGTTACTATGCAGCAAGTTACGAACAAAGGCCTGCTTTGGCTTTTTATTAAGACCTCGCACATTATAAGAACAATAATTGATCATAAAATGGGAGATTTTAAGAAGAGTGTTTACCACCCCCCTGCAATTTTTAGTTCTCTTCTTAGACAGTGATAAGACATTTTTCCTGTAATCTGTCATGTTCTTTGTTTCGTTCTCAACAATAATAAGAGGCTTCTGAACCAGAGGTTTGGGAATTTCCTGGTCAGTAAAATTCTCCACAGAAAGGGGAAGGAATGAGTTGGAGACTGGGATAGAGAGGGTGGGGACAACATCAAGGGATTCATTTAGAGATCTGGGAGAGTTTGAAGGGGATTTACAGTCCTTAGAAACAGTGACCCTGCAATCATCTTGTTTACTAATACTACCTGTCAGAAGGGTAGCGTCCAGAGTAGAATCTGCAGCAGGAGCTGTAGTTCGAGAAGGAACTATAGTGGAAGGAACAGAAACATCACCAACATCAGTGGACAGGACAGAAAAAGAGACCAAAGGTTCCTTCCCAAGAGGCTTTGCCCGCCAAATGAAGGTAGCCCTAGGGCATTTGAGCCTGGAGTGGCCGAAGGTCTTACAATGCTTGCAGAGAAGGGGCTTGTTTTGGTATTCAACTAACACTTTAAAAGTGGAGAGGGAGCATCCGTCCTGGCTAGGAACATTGACCAAAATAAAATCAGGAAGCGGAGAGTCCACCCCAACTTCAACACAGATACGAGCAAAAGTCATAGGTTCGAGAGATTCTGTACAATCATCCATAAATAATGGTTTGCCGATGCCACTAGCAATATGGCTGAGGCCCTTAAGCGTCCATAAGGAGTAAGGAATTTGTTTAAACTTTACCCAGATGGGTGTATTTAAGCAAGGTTCAGCATGGAGATTGACCCCTTCCTGCCACGGCTTTAGAGAAATGAGCTTATTAGCAACATACCAAGGACCCAGGGCTAGGATATTATCTCGAGCGGCTAAGGAAGGAAATTGGAAGATGAAATAGCCCTTCTCATGAAGGAAAACCTTCTGAAGTCCGAACTTGCCCCAAATCTTAAAGGTTTGAGCCCCAACCAATTTGAACGGAAGCTTGGAGTTGAAAAAGCCAACCAAGCTAGAGGACCAACGATTATGGCCTTCCATAAAAACATCCGAAGGGAGGTTAATGGTAACGGTGTCGTGATCCACAGAGGGAGGGTGGTAAGACATAGGTGTTTTCGCATGAGTTGGTTTTAAGTGAGAATGACCAGAAACAACTTGGCTCCACGAGATAGAATCAACACCTTTAGATAAGACAGGGTGTCTAACTGAAAGTAATATGCCCTCAAGCCAATTATATTTGATGTAATAAGCATTTACTTTGTAATCTTATTCAAATATTAATAATAGAATAAAAGGCATATTTTATCCATGTTAATTGGTTGAATTAATAAATGTGATGAACCCATAGTTTTCGAGCAATGCTTTTAGAATCATGATGAGATCATGCTAGTGAGATCTAAATTCAAGAAAGCTCAAAACTAAAATGTTCCTAATCGTTGGATCACTAATATTGGGATTACTGATCCGGATAGATTAGTACATACTATGCTTGATCTTTAGAAGATAATGATTGATCTCATAATCATTTGTGTGAAGACACTAAAGCAAGTATGTAGGTGCTTATTAGAGAATAAGTTCACTGAACGTGACTCGCTTAAAGAACCCTAATGGAGTTTTATTCACCTGTCAATAGGGAAGTTCTTAAGTGATAGTTGTACAAGTGATCCTTGGACTTGAGATCATCATAGTACCTTGTGTATGTTAAGTTATACTTTGTCATATTCCTTAATACCTTAGGGTATGTCATAGGGTATGTACGGGTATAATAAAGTATACACGGAGGTAGGTGAATGATCGACAAAGGATCTACCACTTCTGATAAAGGGAGAGAATGTCCTATGCGATTTGATAAATGACAGCTCAAAAATTCCCTGGCCAGGGTTAAATGAAAATTAGAAAGGAGTTTCTAATTTACATTAATCGGAGTTGTGCATTTTTAAATCGAAATGCATATGATTAAATAAAATAAGACTTGTCAGTAATTCCATGTCTTATATTTAATCGGGACATTGTATGGTAGAAGGATTGAATTGTACGGTAACTACTGCTGAATAGGTTCAATGTGATTAAACGTTGATTTCATATTATACGGATAGTCATGATACATTATCGTAAGGTGTCCCTCATGATGTAAAATAAATATTATTTATTTATATATGAATTAAAGGAGTTTAATTCATTATAAATAATATTAGAATAGTTCTAATTTATTTATTCTACGACCGGCATAATATTGAACCTAAAGGGTCACACCGCAAAAGAATAATTTTGTATTGGAAACAATTGGCTAAATAATAATAAATTAAGTATTTAATTTATTATTTGAATAAATTGAAATGCTTAATATTTATAATGATATATTTGGAGAAATATTGAATTATAAATTAATGAGAGAAATCTTATTATTATTATTATTATTATTTAATTCTTAATTAGATTGAGAATTAAATTAAATGAAAATGCAAATTAAATAAAATGGTAGTATACTTGCTTAATGTTGATTAAGCAAATAACACATGTTAATTGCTTAAATGAATAACATGTGGGTTAGGAGAAAATGTATACTTACATTTTGTGTAAGTATTATTTTTGTAAGTATCCTAATAAGATTAGGGTTTCCTAATTAACCTAGCATATTCATTAGCCTCCATCTTATGAGTTAAGAGAGAAATAGTGTTCTTGTTATTCTTAAGAGTTAGGAATAAAATTAATGGGATTAGCCATCCAAGATTTCTAGGAAATCAAAATATTGTTTCTTGTATAATTGTTCTTGGTGGATTACCTCTAGAGTGCTACATACACTTTGTAGCTAGTGTTTAATCCAAGGAACAAAAATTGGAGGAGCTTGAAGAAATCAACAAAGGGTTGTAGATTGGAAGATCTTGAAGAAATCAAGAGAGGAGTAGATCTTGTAGCGGTTCAAGAGTTGAATCATCAAAGGTATTATCTCTTGTTAATCTTCATCAATTAATAGTTATGCATAAGGTGATTCATGGATAAGTTGCAAAAATTTTAATTTCCATTTTCCGTTGCGTATTACAATTAGATTGTGATTTTGCAAACTTACAGTGGTATCAAGAGTCATCCTTATGCGTACTATTAATTGTATCAATCATATATATGTTGATATGTGTTTAGAACAATTTTTTGGGTATAATTATTTGTATGAAATTATGTTTTTTGGAAAAACATCAAAAGCAAAAAAAAAAAAAAAAAAAAAGAAAAAAAAAAGGACACTGTTCATCGCCGGGAACTATTCACCGTCGGAAACTGTTCACGCCGGACACTGTTCACCGGCACTGTTCATGCCGGAAACTGTTTACCGGCACTGTTCACTGGTACTGTTCACCGGGCAGCGGGGACTGTTCACCGGGCAGCGGGCAGCGGAACTGTTCACCGGGCAGCCCGAACACTGTTCACCGGGCAGCCCGGGCACTGTTCACAAAAAAAAAAAAATGATTTTCCAATTTTAAAATTTCAATGTTGAAAAATAAAGATGTTTATTTTAGACTTGAAATTGGTTTAAAATAAAGGAGTTTATTTTAATTAATATTGGATTTCAATTTTGAACAAAGATTCTAAATTTTATAAAGGAGTTTATATTAATTTGGAATGGATTAAAATAAAGGAGTTTATTTTAATTGGATTTTGGATTTCTACTAGTCAATTGCCCATTAAATGATATCAATATATATTGAATGGTTTATTATTCATGAGATGAATGGTATTTATATATGTTGATATATATATATAGGGGATGATTAAGGACTATTGACCAATGTGATTGGATTTAATTTGAATGGATGCTTGAATGAATGGTTTTATTCATAATGGGGTCTGCGTACCTCGCCTATCTAAATTTCTAAATGTAATTTCTATCTCTCTCCTATGTACTTCCCCTTGACTGTTGATCAAGGTTTCTATTTTGTTAAAATGAATGTAATAGGATTTAATAGAGTTACTAGAGAAATTGGAACCGAAGAGCAAGAGCATTGAAGACCCATTTGTAATGAAGCCTGGGTTGAATGTAATAGTTATATTCAAATTTATTCTTGCACCCTAGGTTTGACCTATTGATTTACTCGGTGGCTCGAGTGAATCAAATTAGATTAAGTCCATAATCATCCCATATAGAATATAGTATTTTATGAATGCATGCTTATAATATATATATTAAATATATTATTATTCATGTTGATGAATGTTTAATATGACGCGTATTTATATATATATACTTGCATGCGCGCTAAACAAGATGAGACCATTAATAACAAAACCCTCATTACAAAATATTAAGTTGAATACGTTTAAAGGTATTTCAAAAATATCAAACGTAGCCTTCTAGCATGATAAAGCAATAGAGTATTAATTATTTAATATTAGTTTGTTGTGCACACACAAGACTCATATTAAATTTTTAAGATGTTGGCTTTATTACATTAAAAATGTTTTATAAGGAATTGAACAATACTAGTTTTGTTGTGCACACACAAGGACTATATTTTTCTATTCGCTTATATGGAAATGCTAGGTGAAACTTAACTTGGATTATTTTAGTTCGGATGTGCACACACTTGACTATTATAATCTAAGAGGCAAAATACAAGGAGTTACATAGTTGATGTAATTGACAAGAGTTGTCTACCCTTTGAATAAATATATGGTTTGTTGTGCACACACAAGGCTGCATATTTATGTCAATAGGATCCTTACTCACTAAACAGATTTTTGAAAATTTGTCGAACTATATATGGAGGGTCATATAGTTTGTATAAAATAGTGGGAGACACCCTTTTAATAAAGTCCTATATTAAATTGGTGATTAATAAAATGAATATATGCTAATGTTGTTTAAATAAAAATTCATTTACAGATTTTTACAAATGGCCCATTCACTATCACTGCGGAGCATATTGGATGCTAATAAACTAACTGGACCGAACTACACGGATTGGTTAAGGAATTTGAGAATTGTTCTCACCGCTGAAAAATTATCTTATGTCCTTAATTCGCCTGTTCCTGCAACTGTTGCAGAAACTGCCTCTGAGGAAGAGATTGCTACTTTTAAAAAGTGGCAAGATTATGCTATGGTAGCTCAATGCATCATGCTCGCATCCATGAGTAACGAGTTACAACGTCAACATGAGAAAATGGATGCACCTGCTATATTGCTTCACCTGCAAGAGTTGTATGGTGAACAAAGTAGGTCTGCAAGATATGAGATATCTAAGGAGCTCTTCCGATCTAGAATGACCGATGGCCCTACAGTACAAGCACATGTCCTCAAAATGATCAGTTTGATTGAACAATTGGGACAACTGGGTTTTGTAATGGATGGAGAGTTGAGCCAAGATTTGATCTTGCAGTCACTCCCGGACTCCTACTCACAATTTGTTGTGAATTTTCACATGAACAAGCTTGATGTCAGCTTGCCTGAATTGCTTAACATGTTGAAAACTGCAGAGAGTCACTTTCCATCCAAGAAAGACCAAGTCTTACTGATAGGTGACGCTTCCAAGAAAAGGAAGTGGCCCAAAGGAGCTTCTGCTAAGAAGAAAAATTCTAAGAAGGCAAAAGGAAAGACAGTTGATAAAGGTAATAAGAATAAAACAAATGCGGATAGCAAAGGAGTTTGCTTCCACTGCAATAAGCCTGGACATTGGAAGAGAAACTGCAAGGATTACCTTGCAGAGGCAAAGCAGAAAAAGCTTGTTGAAGCTTCAGCTACGGATACAGGTTTATTCATGATTGAAATAAATCTTTCTGTAAGTCAAAATTCTACTTGGGTATTAGATACCGGTTATGGTTCTCACATATGCAATTCATTGCAGGGAATAAGCAGAAGTAGAAGGCTAAACAAAGGAGAAGTAACTCTACGAGTGGGAAATGGAGCAAAAGTTGCTGCATTAGCTGTGGGGACTTATTGTTTAGCACTGCCTACGGGAAAATCTATCAATTTAATAAATTGTTATTATGTACCTGTTCTCATCAGAAACATTATATCTATTTCTATGTTGGACAAAGAAGGATTCGCTGTTATATTTAAGAACAATGGTTGTTCTATTTATAATAATAATGTTTTGTTTGGAACTGGTAGCTTAATTGATGGACTTTACTTACTTGACTTACATGAAAATATTTTTCAAATTGAACAAACTTGTAAAAGAAAAAGAGATGAAGTAAATCATACTTTCATTTGGCACTGTAGACTCGGTCACATTAATGAAACAAGATTAAACAAGTTGCATATTGATGGTCTTTTAGAACCATTCGATTTTGAATCATATCCAACTTGTGAATCATGTCTCATGGGTAAAATGACTAAATCTCCATTTAGTGGACATGGAGAGAGGGTTACAGGATTGTTAGAGTTGGTACACACAGATGTATGTGGACCTATGACAACAGATGCTAGAGGAGGGTATTCGTATTTCATTACATTCACTGATGATCATTCAAGATTTGGATATGTGTATTTAATGAAATATAAATCCGAATCATTTGAAAAGTTCAAAGAATTCAGAAGTGAAGTAGAGAAACAAACTGGCAAAAGTGTTAAGATTCTTCGATCAGATCGAGGAGGAGAATACTTGAGCAATGAGTTTCTTAATCATCTCAAAGAAAATGGTATTCTCTCTCAATGGACGCCTCCTGGTACGCCACAATTAAATGGTGTATCTGAAAGAAGGAATCGTACCTTGTTAGACATGGTGCGGTCCATGATGAGTTTCACCGACCTTCCAATATCATTCTGGGGTCATGCCCTAGAAACGGCTGCATATCTACTTAACAAAATTCCCTCAAAATCCGTCCCTAAGACTCCATATGAGATGTGGACAGGGAGGAAACCCAGTCTTAAGCATGTTAAGATTTGGGGTTGTAACGCTTATGTAAAGAAGTTACAAAGTGACAAACTTGAGGCTAGATCTGACAAGTGCAAATTTGTGGGGTATCCTAAAGAAAGTTTAGGATATTATTTCTATAATCCTACCCGAGCAAAAGGTGTTTGTTGCCAAACACGCTACCTTCTTGGAAAAAGAGTTTATCCTTGAAGGGGCTGGTGGGAGGAAAATAGATCTTGAAGAAATTCAAGAACCACAAATTACTACAGATCAAGTGGATGAACATGTTCAAGTAGATATAACTTCTGTACCACAACCGAGTCGTAAATCTGGAAGAGTGCCGAAAATACCTAAAAGGTATACACTTATCATAGAAGATGATGATGAGGTACGCATCATAACTGATGATGATCCAGTAACATACGATGAGGCTATGAGTAGTAAACACTCTGAGAAATGGCAAATAGCCATGAAATCCGAAATGGACTCCATGTATGAAAACCAAGTATGGACTTTGGTTACTCCACCTGAAGGCATTGTGCCTATAGGGTGTAAATGGGTCTTTAAGAAAAAGACTGGAGCAGATGGCAAGGTGGAGACCTATAAGGCCAGACTGGTTGCAAAAGGTTTCAAACAAAGACAAGGAGTTGACTATGATGAAACCTTCTCACCAGTAGCCATGCTCAAGTCCATCCGGATTTTACTTGCGATTGCAGCTTACTATGACTACGAAATCTGGCAAATGGACGTGTGAAAAACGGCCTTCCTCAATGGGAAACTAGATGAGGATGTATATATGATACAGCCAGAGGGTTTTGTTTCAAAGGTTGGAACAAATCAAGTGTGTAAGTTACAAAGATCCATTTATGGATTGAAGCAAGCTTCTCGAAGTTGGAACATCCGTTTTGATGAGACAATCAAAGAGTTTGATTTTATCAAAAATGAGGATGAACCATGTGTGTACAAGAAAGTTAGTGGGAGTGCTGTGACATTCCTGGTATTATATGTTGATGATATATTACTTATAGGGAATGACATACCGATGCTACAATCAGTTAAAATTTGGTTATCTAAAACACTTCTCCATGAAGGACTTGGGAGAAGCATCCTACATATTGGGGATAAAGATCTATAGAGATAGATCAAAGAGGATGCTCGGCTTGACCCAAGGTGCATACATTGATTCGATGCTAAAGAGGTTTAGCATGCAAGACTCCAAGAGAGGACTCATACCGATGAGTCATGGAGTAAATCTCTCTAAGAAATTGTCCCCAAAGACACCTGAAGAGAGAGAACGCATGAATCAAATACCTTATGCTTCGGCAATAGGATCCATAATGTATGGAATGATATGTACCAGACCAGATGTTGCTTATGCACTTAGTGTAACAAGTAGATATCAGTCTAATCCTGGAGAAGAACACTGGAAAGCTGTGAAAAACATCTTGAAGTACTTGAGAAGAACTAAAGATGTGTTTCTAGTATATGGTGGGTCTGATTTGAAACTAGAGGGCTTTACAGACTCAAGTTTTCAAACTGACCAAGATGACAGTAAATCCATGTCAGGGTATGTATTTACCTTGAACGGTGGAGCAGTGAGTTGGAAGAGTTCCAAACAGCAAACAGTTGCTGACTCAGTGACAGAGGCAGAGTATATAGCTGCAAGTGAAGCTGCAAAGGAAGCTGTTTGGATGAAGAAGTTCATTTCTGAACTCGGGGTAGTTCCTAGCATTACTGGACCCGTTCCGGTTCATTGTGACAACACTGGAGCTGTTGCACAGGCTAAGGAACCCAGGTCTCATCAGAGATCCAAACACGTGTTGCGGCGATTTCATTTAATTAGAGAAATAATTGAAAGAGGAGATGTCACCTTAGAAAGAGTGGACTCCCAGAACAACATTGCAGATCCATTTACTAAAGCATTATCGCAAGATCAATTCAATCGCCATTTCGATAAAATGGGTATTAGATACCAAGGTGATTGGCTTTAGTGCAAGTGGGAGATTGAAAGTAATATGCCCTCAAGCCAATTATATTTGATGTAATAAGCATTTACTTTGTAATCTTATTCAAATATTAATAATAGAATAAAAGGCATATTTTATCCATGTTAATTGGTTGAATTAATAAATGTGATGAACCCATAGTTTTCGAGCAATGCTTTTAGAATCATGATGAGATCATGCTAGTGAGATCTAAATTCAAGAAAGCTCAAAACTAAAATGTTCCTAATCGTTGGATCACTAATATTGGGATTACTGATCCGGATAGATTAGTACATACTATGCTTGATCTTTAGAAGATAATGATTGATCTCATAATCATTTGTGTGAAGACACTAAAGCAAGTATGTAGGTGCTTATTAGAGAATAAGTTCACTGAACGTGACTCGCTTAAAGAACCCTAATGGAGTTTTATTCACCTGTCAATAGGGAAGTTCTTAAGTGATAGTTGTACAAGTGATCCTTGGACTTGAGATCATCATAGTACCTTGTGTATGTTAAGTTATACTTTGTCATATTCCTTAATACCTTAGGGTATGTCATAGGGTATGTACGGGTATAATAAAGTATACACGGAGGTAGGTGAATGATCGACAAAGGATCTACCACTTCTGATAAAGGGAGAGAATGTCCTATGCGATTTGATAAATGACAGCTCAAAAATTCCCTGGCCAGGGTTAAATGAAAATTAGAAAGGAGTTTCTAATTTACATTAATCGGAGTTGTGCATTTTTAAATCGAAATGCATATGATTAAATAAAATAAGACTTGTCAGTAATTCCATGTCTTATATTTAATCGGGACATTGTATGGTAGAAGGATTGAATTGTACGGTAACTACTGCTGAATAGGTTCAATGTGATTAAACGTTGATTTCATATTATACGGATAGTCATGATACATTATCGTAAGGTGTCCCTCATGATGTAAAATAAATATTATTTATTTATATATGAATTAAAGGAGTTTAATTTATTATAAATAATATTAGAATAGTTCTAATTTATTTATTCTACGACCGGCATAATATTGAACCTAAAGGGTCACACCGCAAAAGAATAATTTTGTATTGGAAACAATTGGCTAAATAATAATAAATTAAGTATTTAATTTATTATTTGAATAAATTGAAATGCTTAATATTTATAATGATATATTTGGAGAAATATTGAATTATAAATTAATGAGAGAAATCTTATTATTATTATTATTATTATTTAATTCTTAATTAGATTGAGAATTAAATTAAATGAAAATGCAAATTAAATAAAATGGTAGTATACTTGCTTAATGTTGATTAAGCAAGTAACACATGTTAATTGCTTAAATGAATAACATGTGGGTTAGGAGAAAATGTATACTTACATTTTGTGTAAGTATTATTTTTGTAAGTATCCTAATAAGATTAGGGTTTCCTAATTAACCTAGCATATTCATTAGCCTCCATCTTATGAGTTAAGAGAGAAATAGTGTTCTTGTTATTCTTAAGAGTTAGGAATAAAATTAATGGGATTAGCCATCCAAGATTTCTAGGAAATCAAAATATTGTTTCTTGTATAATTGTTCTTGGTGGATTACCTCTAGAGTGCTACATACACTTTGTAGCTAGTGTTTAATCCAAGGAACAAAAATTGGAGGAGCTTGAAGAAATCAACAAAGGGTTGTAGATTGGAAGATCTTGAAGAAATCAAGAGAGGAGTAGATCTTGTAGCGGTTCAAGAGTTGAATCATCAAAGGTATTATCTCTTGTTAATCTTCATCAATTAATAGTTATGCATAAGGTGATTCATGGATAAGTTGCAAAAATTTTAATTTCCATTTTCCGTTGCGTATTACAATTAGATTGTGATTTTGCAAACTTACACTAACATCCAAAGGACTGGAAGAGGAGGCTAGGTTCTGCTCAGGAAGATTGAAGTGGGGAGGGGAGGTGGCTGGTTGCGGGTAGGATGGAGTAGTTCTGAGATCATTAAGGCATGAGTTGACTGAGGGGTACGAAGATGAGGAAGGTTGATGGAGAGTGGCAGCAAGGGTTGGAGAAGGTTGAACAGAAGAGGTGATGGGTTGGGACAGGCGTGTGGGTGAGCCACAAGGATAATGCTGGAGGTGGGGGGTAGTACCACTGGCAGGAGAGGGGAAAATGAGCTGAGCATGCGGAGTGAAGTGGGAAAGAGAATCAAAAACTGGAAGTGGGGGGGATGGGTTTGTGGGAATAATGCTAGATGTCGGTTTTCTTAGAATACCCTTGATGGCAGGGGGTGGGGCGGCAGGTACGAGGGGGTCAAGGGATGGCGTGTTATTATTATAATAACCAGGAAGAATCAATTTATTAATAGAGGGAAAAGGGTTAACTGCAGAGGAGCTGGCGAGTGAAGAAGTAGAGGCAGCTGAGTCAGAGAGAGCATGGGTAACATTAGGGGTTGCATGGGGTAAGGCATGGGGGGCGGGAACAACTGAAATGATCGGAGTAGAATAATGGAGGATAGAATCTTTATGGTAAAGAGGAGACTGCAGGTGTAGGGATGGGTGAGGGGACACGGACCGGGAGACGAGGCCACAACTCACTTGAGATTCAGATGAATTAAAGTAAAGCCCAGCAGATTTGGTTGTGATAGGATTTGAAAAAACTGATGTGGCTGCAGGAATCGCAGATACTGAAAAAGGATGGGGTAGCGGATTATTAAAAAAGCGAGGAAAACCACTGACAACAGACAAAGGAGCAACATGGGCTGCATGGGAGGTACCCGAAGCACGTTGCACAAATGAGTGTGGTGAATAAAATAAGCTATCAGACTGTTGGGGGAATACATGGGTATTGGCATCTTGGGAGAGGGGAGTAACATGGGAAACACCAACTTCATTAAAAAAGGAGGAATCCATAGTTGGATGGGGTGAAAGGGATAAATCATCAGGCGAAGTGGGGTGGGCAGACATTGCATGGGAAGACATTTCATGGAGGTTAGTGCCGAATGTAAGGGTGGCTGACATTGCATGAGAAGACCCATCTTGAATGGAGGCATGCGTGGTGTTTAGGGATTGGCTGAGAGGGATTGAGTTGCTGGAGTGGATAGAAAGAGAATGGGGGAAAGGTAAGGTGGCATGCAGGAGATAGGGAGACTGGCCGACAATGGCCACGTGGGAGCCCAATGGATGGCCAGCAAGAGTGGTCTCAACGGGAGGAATAACAGGTTTAGGAGGAATAACAGGTTTAGAGGGAATAAAAAAATGATTTGAGAAATCTATAGGGGGAATGTGACCGGGTAAGTTATTGGGTGAAGAAAACCCAATAGTAGAATAGTGGGGTGGATGATTAAAATAAACATCACTACCAACAAGGTCTGCATGGGATGCAGCAACTCCACAAGAAGCTCCAATAGCAAGGGGGGTAACGTTTTTTAATGAATTAATATGGTCAAAAAGCAGGGTACGGGAGTGAGCAGGCATGGGAGGAAGGGAAATAAGGTCAGTGCACGCGGGGAGAGTACTGGGTGGCTTGGGGGGAGTACTAACGGTAACCAACTGGGTGTGGGCAGCACGTGAAGGATCATGGGGAGGAGTGATGAAACCCAGCGCTAAATCATGGGCAAGGTGCGGGTCAGAAGTTTGGTGAAGTGGGAGATTATTAAAACCAGCAGATTTGTTAAGGTGAGGGGGAGGATGAGTGGGGGAGCCCACGAGGGAGACAACATCACTAAACCTATTAATAGAATAAAGTGTGGGAGTAAGAGAATAATGGGGAACGGCTACATGTGGACCACTAAGTAAGTCAGATTTAGAAAAAGAATTAGAAATGGGATGAGAGGATGGAGGATGCTGAGCATCGGATGGAGAAGTGGTGGCAGATTTTGCATGGGAAGACCCACCTAGAGTAGAGTCATGCATGGGTTTTGGGGATTGGCCGACAGGAGTGGAATAATTGGGAGAGACAGGGGGCGGGAATATTAAAGGGGTAACAACTGAACATGCAAACCGGAGCACAGGTGAGTTGATCGGAATTAAGACTGCTAAGAACGGGATTATAATTAATGGCATCAAAGACCGGGAGATCTTTTAAACGACAAGAATGAGGTAAACCCCCAAAAAAATAGAATCATCCTCGGAGCTGATGTCATCTAAAGAAGGAGAGTCAAGCAAACTAGTAAATCCGGCAGGAGAGGAATCCCCCCAAGGAAGGGTCCTCAGAATCTGTAGAACCAAAGTTAGATTCCCCAGAACTAGAAAAGTGCAAGGAAGGATCCTTGGAATGATGGACCAAAGAATTAGAATCCACAGATTGAGTAAAAACATTAGAACTTGGGGGGAGAACCCCAAGAACAGTAGGGGGATCACTAAAATCTAAAACCAAAGGAGGGGAACCCGAAGAGATCATGATAGAAAAGAAGGAAGGGTAGAAGGAGGAGGACGGGCGGAATAAGGCTGACGGAGAAAAATCAGGTGGGAAAAATTCGAGAGAGACGACAGAGAAAAAGTTCTAGAGAGAGAGACATATTTTCCATCTGTGAGTTCATTGTCATCGAGACTTGTGTGAGATGTACACATCGTTTTGAACGCGATAGTAATGAGATTGCTACTTCTGATGCTAATCAAACTTGAACGAAGTAATCAGACTCCTAATCACCTTTTTCTTTGACAATTTAAAGGAACTAACGAAACAATAAGAAGGCTTCCCTAAATCGAGACTTGTGTGAGATGTACACATCGTTTTGAACGCGATAGTGATGAGATTGCTACTTTAGATGCTAATCAAAGTAGAACGAAGTAATAAAACTCCTAATCACCTTTTCTTTGACAATTTAAAGGAACTAATGAAACAATAAGAAGGCTTCCCTAAATCGAGACTTGTGTGAGATGTACACATCGTTTTGAACGCGATAGTGATGAGATTGCTCCTTTAGATGCTAATCAAACTAGAACGAAGTAATAAGACTCCTAATCACCTCTTTCTTTGACAATTTAAAGGAACTAATGAAACAATAAAAAGGCTTCCCTAAATCGAGACTTGTGTGAGATGTACACATCGTTTTGAACGCGATATTGATGAGATTGCTCCTTTAGATGCTAATCAAATTAGAACGAGGTAATAAGACTCTTAATCACCTCTTTCTTTGACAATTTGAAGGAACTAAGAACCAATAACAAGGTCTCCCTAAATCAAGACTTGTGTGAGATATACACATCGTTTTGAACGCGATAGTGATGAGATTGCTCCTTTAGATGCTAATCAAACTAGAACGACGTAATAAGACTCCTAATCACCGCTTTCTTTGATAATTTGAAGGAAACTAACGAAACAATAAGATGGCTTCCCTAAATCAAGACTTGTGTGAGATGTACATGTTTTGAACGCGATAGTGATGAGATTGCTCCTTCTGATGCTAATCAAACTAGAACGAAGTAATAAGACTCCTAATCACCTCTTTCTTTAATAATTTGAAGGAAACTAACGAAACAATAAGAAGGCTTCCCTAAATCGAGACTTGTTTTTTTTTTTTTGCTAAATTTGGTTTGTGTATAGATTGCAAAAAATTGAATAGTACAATGAAGCTCAAAGCATAGTCCCATCTCCCGTAGTGACTAAAACACCTAGGTAAACTAGGAGACCCAAAACCTAACCGAATAAATTAAACCTCACAACCCGAGGTTAGGTTTAGGAAATTAAAACCAAAATACCTAACCTAAAAACATTTTCCTCACAACCCAAGGCTAGGTAAAAAGATACAACAACATACTAACATGATAAACTAATGAGATCAACCCAATGTGAGATGTACACATTGTTTTTAACGCGACAGTGATGAGATTGCTCCTTCTGATGCTAATCAAACTAGAACGAAGTAATAAGACTCCTAACCACCTCTTTCTTTGACAATTTGAAGAAACTAATGAACCAATAAGAAGGTCTCCCTAAATCAAGACTTGTGCGAGATGTACACATTGTTTTGAACGCGATAGTGATGAGATTGCTCCTTTAGATGCTAATCAAACTAGAACGAAGTAATAAGACTACTAATCACCTCTTTCTTTGATAATTTGAAGGAAACTAACGAAACAATAAGAAGGCTTCCCTAAATCGAGACTTGTGTGAGATGTACACATCGTTTTGAACGCGATAGTGATGAGATTTCTCCTTCTGATGCTAATCAAACTAGAACGAAGTAATAAGACTCCTAATCACCTCTTTTTTTGACAATTTGAAGGAACTAATGAACCAATAAGAAGGTCTCCCTAAATCAAGACTTGTGTGAGATGTACACATTGTTTTGAACGCGATAGTGATGAGATTGCTCCTTCTGATGCTAATCAAACTAGCACAAAGTAATAAGACTCCTAATCACCTCTTTCTTTGACAATTTGAAGGAACTAATGAACCAATAAGAAGGCTTCCCCAAATCGAGACTTGTGTGAGATGTACACATTGTTTTAAACGCGATAGTGATGAGATTGCTCCTTCTGATGCTAATCAAACTAGAACGAAGTAATAAGACTCCTAATCACCTCTTTCTTTGATAATTTGAAGGAAACTAACGAAACAATAAGAAGGCTTCCCTAAATCAAGACTTGTGTGAGATGTACATGTTTTGAACGCGATAGTGATGAGATTGCTCCTTCTGATGCTAATCAAACTAGAACGAAGTAATAAGACTCCTAATCACCTCTTTCTTTAATAATTTGAAGGAAACTAACGAAACAATAAGAAGGCTTCCCTAAATCGAGACTTGTTTTTTTTTTTTTTGCTAAATTTGGTTTGTGCATAGATTGCAAAAAATTGAATAGTACAATGAAGCTTAAAGCATAGTCCCATCTCCCGTAGGGACTAAAACACCTAGGTAAACTAGGAGACCCAAAACCTAACCGAATAAATTAAACCTCCCAACCCGAGGTTAGGTTTAGGAAATTAAAACCAAAATACCTAACCTAAAAACATTTTCCTCACAACCCAAGGCTAGGCAAAAAGATACAACAACATACTAACATGATAAACTAATGAGATCAACCCAATGTGTGATGTACACATTGTTTTGAACGCGACAGTGATGAGATTGCTCCTTCTGATGCTAATCAAACTAGAACGAAGTAATAAGACTCCTAACCACCTCTTTCTTTGACAATTTGAAGAAACTAATGAACCAATAAGAAGGTCTCCCTAAATCAAGACTTGTGTGAGATGTACGCATTGTTTTGAACGCGATAGTGATGAGATTGCTCCTTTAGATGCTAATCAAACTAGAACGAAGTAATATGACTCCTAATCACCTCTTTCTTTGATAATTTGAAGGAAACTAACGAAACAATAAGAAGGCTTCCCTAAATCGAGACTTGTGTGAGATGTACACATCGTTTTGAACGCGATAGTGATGAGATTTCTCCTTCTGATGCTAATCAAACTAGAACGAAGTAATAAGACTCCTAATCACCTCTTTCTTTGACAATTTGAAGGAAACTAACGAAACAATAAGAAGGCTTCCCTAAATCGAGACTTGTGTGAGATGTACACATCGTTTTGAACGCGATAGTGATGAGATTGCTCCTTCTGATGCTAGTTAAACTAGAACGAAGTAATAAGACTCCTAATCACCTATTTCTTTGACAATTTAAAGGAACTAATGAAACAATAAGAAGGCTTCCCTAAATCAAGACTTGTATGAGATGTACATGTTTTGAACGCGATAGTGATGAGATTGCTCCTTCTGATGCTAATCAAACTAGAACGAAGTAATAAGACTCCTAATCACCTCTTTCTTTGATACTTTGAAGCAAACTAACAAAACAATAAGATGGCTTCCCTAAATCGAGACTTGTTTTTTTTTTTGCTAAATTTGGTTTGTGCATAGATTGCAAAAAATTGAATAGTACAATGAAGCTTAAAGCATAGTCCCATCTCCCGTAGGGACTAAAACACCTAGGTAAACTAGGAGACCCAAAACCTAACCGAATAAATTAAACCTCCCAACCCGAGGTTAGGTTTAGGAAATTAAAACCAAAATACCTAACCTAAAAACATTTTCCTCACAACCCAAGGCTAGGCAAAAAGATACAACAACATACTAACATGATAAACTAATGAGATCAACCCAATGTGTGATGTACACATTGTTTTGAACGCGACAGTGATGAGATTACTCCTTCTGATGCTAATCAAACTAGAACGAAGTAATAAGACTCCTAACCACCTCTTTCTTTGACAATTTGAAGAAACTAATGAACCAATAAGAAGGTTTCCCTAAATCAAGACTTGTGTGAGATGTACACATTGTTTTGAACGCGATAGTGATGAGATTGCTCCTTTATATGCTAATCAAACTAGAACGAAGTAATATGACTCCTAATCACCTCTTTCTTTGACAATTTGAAGGAACTAATGAAGCAATAAAAAGGTCTCCCTAAATCAAGACTTGTGTGAGATGTACGCATTGTTTTGAACGCGATAGTGATGAGATTGCTCCTTTAGATGCTAATCAAACTAGAACGAAGTAATAAGACTCCTAATCACCTCTTTCTTTGATAATTTGAAGGAAACTAACGAAACAATAAGAAGGCTTCCCTAAATCGAGACTTGTGTGAGATGTACACATCGTTTTGAACGCGATAGTGATGAGATTTCTCCTTCTGATGCTTATCAAACTAGAACGAAGAAATATGACTCCTAATCACCTCTTTCTTTGACAATTTGAAGGAACTAATGAACCAATAAGAAGGCTTCCCTAAATCGAGACTTGTGTGAGATGTACACATCGTTTTAAACGCGATAGTGATGAGATTGCTCCTTCTGATGCTAATCTAACTAGAACGAAGTAATAAGACTCCTAATCACCTCTTTCTTTGATAATTTGAAGGAAACTAACGAAACAATAAGAAGGCTTCCCTAAATCGAGACTTGTGTGAGATGTACACATTGTTTTGAACGCGATAGTGATGAGATTGCTCCTTCTGATGCTAATCAAACTAGAACGAAGTAATAAGACTCCTAATCACCTCTTTCTTTGATAATTTGAAGGAAACTAACGAAACAATAAGAAGGCTTCCCTAAATCAAGACTTGTGTGAGATGTACATGTTTTGAACGCGATAGTGATGAGATTGCTCCTTCTGATGCTAATCAAACTAGAACGAAGTAATAAGACTCCTAATCACCTCTTTCTTTAATAATTTGAAGGAAACTAACGAAACAATAAGAAGGCTTCCCTAAATCGAGACTTGTTTTTTTTTTTTGCTAAATTTGGTTTGTGCATAGATTGCAAAAAAATTGAATAGTACAATGAAGCTTAAAGCATAGTCCCATCTCCCGTAGGGACTAAAACACCTAGGTAAACTAGGAGACCCAAAACCTAACCGAATAAATTAAACCTCCCAACCCGAGGTTAGGTTTAGGAAATTAAAACCAAAATACCTAACCTAAAAACATTTTCCTCACAACCCAAGGCTAGGCAAAAAGATACAACAACATACTAACATGATAAACTAATGAGATCAACCCAATGTGTGATGTACACATTGTTTTGAACGCGACAGTGATGAGATTGCTCCTTCTGATGCTAATCAAACTAGAACGAAGTAATAAGACTCCTAATCACCTCTTTCTTTGACAATTTGAAGAAACTAATGAACCAATAAGAAGGTCTCCCTAAATCAAGACTTGTGTGAGATGTACACATTGTTTTGAACGCGATAGTGATGAGATTGCTCCTTTATATGCTAATCAAACTAGAACGAAGTAATATGACTCCTAATCACCTCTTTCTTTGATAATTTGAAGGAAACTAACGAAACAATAAGAAGGCTTCCCTAAATCGAGACTTGTGTGAGATGTACACATCGTTTTGAACGCGATAGTGATGAGATTTCTCCTTCTGATGCTAATCAAACTAGAACGAAGTAATAAGACTCCTAATCACCTCTTTCTTTGACAATTTGAAGGAAACTAACGAAACAATAAGAAGGCTTCCCTAAATCGAGACTTGTGTGAGATGTACACATTGTTTTGAACGCGATAGTGATGAGATTTCTCCTTCTGATGCTAATCAAACTAGAACGAAGTAATAAGACTCCTAATCACCTCTTTCTTTGACAATTTGAAGGAACTAATGAACCAATAAGAAGGCTTCCCCAAATCGAGACTTGTGTGAGATGTACACATTGTTTTAAACGCGATAGTGATGAGATTGCTCCTTCTGATGCTAATCAAACTAGAACGAAGTAATAAGACTCCTAATCACCTCTTTCTTTGATAATTTGAAGGAAACTAACGAAACAATAAGAAGGCTTCCCTAAATCAAGACTTGTGTGAGATGTACATGTTTTGAACGCGATAGTGATGAGATTGCTCCTTCTGATGCTAATCAAACTAGAACGAAGTAATAAGACTCCTAATCACCTCTTTCTTTAATAATTTGAAGGAAACTAACGAAACAATAAGAAGGCTTCCCTAAATCGAGACTTGTTTTTTTTTTTGCTAAATTTGGTTTGTGCATAGATTGCAAAAAATTGAATAGTACAATGAAGCTTAAAGCATAGTCCCATCTCCCGTAGGGACTAAAACACCTAGGTTAACTAGGAGACCCAAAACCTAACCGAATAAATTAAACCTCCCAACCCGAGGTTAGGTTTAGGAAATTAAAACCAAAATACCTAACCTAAAAACATTTTCCTCACAACCCAAGGCTAGGCAAAAAGATACAACAACATACTAACATGATAAACTAATGAGATCAACCCAATGTGTGATGTACACATTGTTTTTGTTGAACGCGATAGTGATGAGATTGCTCCTTCTGATGCTAATCAAACTAGAACGAAGTAATAAGACTCCTAATCACCTCTTTCTTTGACAATTTGAAGAAACTAATGAACCAATAAGAAGGTCTCCCTAAATCAAGACTTGTGTGAGATGTACACATTGTTTTGAACGCGATAGTGATGAGATTGCTCCTTTATATGCTAATCAAACTAGAACGAAGTAATATGACTCCTAATCACCTCTTTCTTTGACAATTTAAAGAACTAATGAAGCAATAAGAAGGTCTCCCTAAATCAAGACTTGTGTGAGATGTACGCATTGTTTTGAACGCGATAGTGATGAGATTGCTCCTTCTGATGCTAATCAAACTAGAACGAAGTAATAAGACTCCTAATCACCTCTTTCTTTGATAATTTGAAGGAAACTAACGAAACAATAAGAAGGCTTCCCTAAATCGAGACTTGTGTGAGATGTACACATCGTTTTGAACGTGATAGTGATGAGATTTCTCCTTCTGATGCTTATCAAACTAGAACGAAGAAATATGACTCCTAATCACCTCTTTCTTTGACAATTTGAAGGAAACTAATGAACCAATAAGAAGGCTTCCCTAAATCGAGACTTGTGTGAGATGTACACATCGTTTTGAACGCGATAGTGATGAGATTGCTCCTTCTGATGCTAATCTAACTAGAACGAAGTAATAAGACTCCTAATCACCTCTTTCTTTGATAATTTGAAGGAAACTAACGAAACAATAAGAAGGCTTCCCTAAATCAAGACTTGTGTGAGATGTACATGTTTTGAACGCGATAGTGATGAGATTGCTCCTTCTGATGCTAATCAAACTAGAACGAAGTAATAAGACTCCTAATCACCTCTTTCTTTGATAATTTGAAGGAAACTAACGAAACAATAAGAAGGCTTCCCTAAATCAAGACTTGTGTGAGATGTACATGTTTTGAACGCGATAGTGATGAGATTGCTCCTTCTGATGCTAATCAAACTAGAACGAAGTAATAAGACTCCTAATCACCTCTTTCTTTAATAATTTGAAGGAAACTAACGAAACAATAAGAAGGCTTCCCTAAATCGAGACTTGTTTTTTTTTTTTGCTAAATTTGGTTTGTGCATAGATTGCAAAAAATTGAATAGTACAATGAAGCTTAAAGCATAGTCCCATCTCCCGTAGGGACTAAAACACCTAGGTAAACTAGGAGACCCAAAACCTAACCGAATAAATTAAACCTCCCAACCCGAGGTTAGGTTTAGGAAATTAAAACCAAAATACCTAACCTAAAAACATTTTCCTCACAACCCAAGGCTAGGCAAAAAGATACAACAACATACTAACATGATAAACTAATGAGATCAACCCAATGTGTGATGTACACATTGTTTTGAACGCGACAGTGATGAGATTGCTCCTTCTGATGCTAATCAAACTAGAACGAAGTAATAAGACTCCTAACCACCTCTTTCTTTGACAATTTGAAGAAACTAATGAACCAATAAGAAGGTCTCCCTAAATCAAGACTTGTGTGAGATGTACACATTGTTTTGAACGCGATAGTGATGAGATTGCTCCTTCTGATGCTAATCAAACTAGAACGAAGTAATAAGACTCCTAATCACCTCTTTCTTTGACAATTTGAAGAAACTAATGAACCAATAAGAAGGTCTCCCTAAATCAAGACTTGTGTGAGATGTACACATTGTTTTGAACGCGATAGTGATGAGATTGCTCCTTCTGATGCTAATCAAACTAGAACGAAGTAATATGACTCCTAATCACCTCTTTCTTTGATAATTTGAAGGAAACTAACGAAACAATAAGAAGGCTTCCCTAAATCGAGACTTGTGTGAGATGTACACATCGTTTTGAACGCGATAGTGATGAGATTTCTCCTTCTGATGCTTATCAAACTAGAACGAAGTAATAAGACTCCTAATCACCTCTTTCTTTGACAATTTGAAGGAACTAATGAACCAATAAGAAGGCTCCCTAAATCGAGACTTGTGTGAGATGTACACATTGTTTTGTACGCGATAGTGATGAGATTGCTCCTTTCGATGCTAATTAAACTAGAACGAAGTAATAAGACTCCTAATCACCTCTTTCTTTGACAATTTGAAGGAAACTAATGAACCAATAAGAAGGCTTCCCTAAATCCCCAAATCGTGACTTTTGTGAGTTGTACACATTGTTTTTAAAGCGATAGTGATGAGATTGCTCCTTCTGATGCTAATCAAACTAGAACGAAGTAATAAGACTCCTAATCACCTCTTTCTTTGATAATTTGAAGGAAACTAACGAAACAATAAGAAGGCTTCCCTAAATCAAGACTTGTGTGAGATGTACATGTTTTGAACGCGATAGTGATGAGATTGCTCCTTCTGATGCTAATCAAACTAGAACGAAGTAATAAGACTCCTAATCACCTCTTTCTTTAATAATTTGAAGGAAACTAACGAAACAATAAGAAGGCTTCCCTAAATCGAGACTTGTTTTTTTTTTTTTGCTAAATTTGGTTTGTGCATAGATTGCAAAAAATTGAATAGTACAATGAAGCTTAAAGCATAGTCCCATCTCCCGTAGGGACTAAAACACCTAGGTTAACTAGGAGACCCAAAACCTAACCGAATAAATTAAACCTCCCAACCCGAGGTTAGGTTTAGGAAATTAAAACCAAAATACCTAACCTAAAAACATTTTCCTCACAACCCAAGGCTAGGCAAAAAGATACAACAACATACTAACATGATAAACTAATGAGATCAACCCAATGTGTGATGTACACATTGTTTTGAACGCGACAGTGATGAGATTGCTCCTTCTGATGCTAATCAAACTAGAACGAAGTAATAAGACTCCTAATCACCTCTTTCTTTGACAATTTGAAGAAACTAATGAACCAATAAGAAGGTCTCCCTAAATCAAGACTTGTGTGAGATGTACACATTGTTTTGAACGCGATAGTGATGAGATTGCTCCTTTATATGCTAATCAAACTAGAACGAAGTAATATGACTCCTAATCACCTCTTTCTTTGACAATTTGAAGGAACTAATGAAGCAATAAGAAGGTCTCCCTAAATCAAGACTTGTGTGAGATGTACGCATTGTTTTGAACGCGATAGTGATGAGATTGCTCCTTTAGATGCTAATCAAACTAGAACGAAGTAATAAGACTCCTAATCACCTCTTTCTTTGATAATTTGAAGGAAACTAACGAATCAATAAGAAGGCTTCCCTAAATCGAGACTTGTGTGAGATGTACACATTGTTTTGAACGCGATAGTGATGAGATTTCTCCTTCTGATGCTAATCAAACTAGAACGAAGTAATAAGACTCCTAATCACCTCTTTCTTTGACAATTTGAAGGAACTAATGAACCAATAAGAAGGCTTCCCCAAATCGAGACTTGTGTGAGATGTACACATTGTTTTAAACGCGATAGTGATGAGATTGCTCCTTCTGATGCTAATCAAACTAGAACGAAGTAATAAGACTCCTAATCACCTCTTTCTTTGATAATTTGAAGGAAACTAACGAAACAATAAGAAGGCTTCCCTAAATCAAGACTTGTGTGAGATGTACATGTTTTGAACGCGATAGTGATGAGATTGCTCCTTCTGATGCTAATCAAACTAGAACGAAGTAATAAGACTCCTAATCACCTCTTTCTTTGATAATTTGAAGGAAACTAACGAAACAATAAGAAGGCTTCCCTAAATCAAGACTTGTGTGAGATGTACATGTTTTGAACGCGATAGTGATGAGATTGCTCCTTCTGATGCTAATCAAACTAGAACGAAGTAATAAGACTCCTAATCACCTCTTTCTTTAATAATTTGAAGGAAACTAACGAAACAATAAGAAGGCTTCCCTAAATCGAGACTTGTTTTTTTTTTTTGCTAAATTTGGTTTGTGCATAGATTGCAAAAAATTGAATAGTACAATGAAGCTTAAAGCATAGTCCCATCTCCCGTAGGGACTAAAACACCTAGGTAAACTAGGAGACCCAAAACCTAACCGAATAAATTAAACCTCCCAACCCGAGGTTAGGTTTAGGAAATTAAAACCAAAATACCTAACCTAAAAACATTTTCCTCACAACCCAAGGCTAGGCAAAAAGATACAACAACATACTAACATGATAAACTAATGAGATCAACCCAATGTGTGATGTACACATTGTTTTGAACGCGACAGTGATGAGATTGCTCCTTCTGATGCTAATCAAACTAGAACGAAGTAATAAGACTCCTAATCACCTCTTTCTTTGACAATTTGAAGAAACTAATGAACCAATAAGAAGGTCTCCCTAAATCAAGACTTGTGTGAGATGTACACATTGTTTTGAACGCGATAGTGATGAGATTGCTCCTTTATATGCTAATCAAACTAGAACGAAGTAATATGACTCCTAATCACCTCTTTCTTTGATAATTTGAAGGAAACTAACGAAACAATAAGAAGGCTTCCCTAAATCGAGACTTGTGTGAGATGTACACATCGTTTTGAACGCGATAGTGATGAGATTGCTCCTTCTGATGCTAATCAAACTAGAACGAAGTAATAAGACTCCTAATCACCTCTTTCTTTGATAATTTGAAGGAAACTAACGAAACAATAAGAAGGCTTCCCTAAATCGAGACTTGTGTGAGATGTACACATCGTTTTGAACGCGATAGTGATGAGATTTCTCCTTCTGATGCTAATCAAACTAGAACGAAGTAATAAGACTCCTAATCACCTCTTTCTTTGACAATTTGAAGGAAACTAACGAAACAATAAGAAGGCTTCCCTAAATCGAGACTTGTGTGAGATGTACACATCGTTTTGAACGTGATAGTGATGAGATTTCTCCTTCTGATGCTTATCAAACTAGAACGAAGAAATATGACTCCTAATCACCTCTTTCTTTGACAATTTGAAGGAAACTAATGAACCAATAAGAAGGCTTCCCTAAATCGAGACTTGTGTGAGATGTACACATTGTTTTTAAATGCGATAGTGATGAGATTGCTCCTTCTAATGCTAATCAAACTAGAACGAAGTAATAAGACTCCTAATCACCTCTTTCTTTGATAATTTGAAGGAAACTAACGAAACAATAAGAAGGCTTCCCTAAATCAAGACTTTTGTGAGATGTACATGTTTTGAACGCGATAGTGATGAGATTGCTCCTTTATATGCTAATCAAACTAGAACGAAGTAATAAGACTCCTAATCACCTCTTTCTTTAATAATTTGAAGGAAACTAACGAAACAATAAGAAGGCTTCCCTAAATCGAGACTTGTTTTTTTTTTTTTGCTAAATTTGGTTTGTGCATAGATTGCAAAAAATTGAATAGTACAATGAAGCTTAAAGCATAGTCCCATCTCCCGTAGGGACTAAAACACCTAGGTAAACTAGGAGACCCAAAACCTAACCGAATAAATTAAACCTCCCAACCCGAGGTTAGGTTTAGGAAATTAAAACCAAAATACCTAACCTAAAAACATTTTCCCCCTCCTCACAACCCAAGGCTAGGCAAAAAGATACAACAACATACTAACTAACATGATAAACTAATGAGATCAACCCAATGTGTGATGTACACATTGTTTTGAACGCGACAGTGATGAGATTGCTCCTTCTGATGCTAATCAAACTAGAACAAAGTAATAATAAGACTCCTAATCACCTCTTTCTTTGACAATTTGAAGAAACTAATGAACCAATAAGAAGGTCTCCCTAAATCAAGACTTGTGTGAGATGTACACATTGTTTTGAACGCGATAGTGATGAGATTGCTCCTTTATATGCTAATCAAACTAGAACGAAGTAATATGACTCCTAATCACCTCTTTCTTTGACAATTTGAAGGAACTAATGAAGCAATAAGAAGGTCTCCCTAAATCAAGACTTGTGTGAGATGTACGCATTGTTTTGAACGCGATAGTGATGAGATTGCTCCTTTAGATGCTAATCAAACTAGAACGAAGTAATAAGACTCCTAATCACCTCTTTCTTTGATAATTTGAAGGAAACTAACGAAACAATAAGAAGGCTTCCCTAAATCGAGACTTGTGTGAGATGTACACATTGTTTTGAAAGGGATAGTGATGAGATTTCTCCTTCTGATGCTAATCAAAACTAGAACGAAGTTAATAAGACTCCTAATCACCTCTTTCTTTGACAATTTGAAGGAACTAATGAACCAATAAGAAGGCTTCCCCAAATCGAGACTTGTGTGAGATGTACACATTGTTTTAAACGCGATAGTGATGAGATTGCTCCTTCTGATGCTAATCAAACTAGAACGAAGTAATAAGACTCCTAATCACCTCTTTCTTTGATAATTTGAAGGAAACTAACGAAACAATAAGAAGGCTTCCCTAAATCGAGACTTGTGTGAGATGTACATGTTTTGAACGCGATAGTGATGAGATTGCTCCTTCTGATGCTAATCAAACTAGAACGAAGTAATAAGACTCCTAATCACCTCTTTCTTTGATAATTTGAAGGAAACTAACGAAACAATAAGAAGGCTTCCCTAAATCAAGACTTGTGTGAGATGTACATGTTTTGAACGCGATAGTGATGAGATTGCTCCTTCTGATGCTAATCAAACTAGAACGAAGTAATAAGACTCCTAATCACCTCTTTCTTTAATAATTTGAAGGAAACTAACGAAACAATAAGAAGGCTTCCCTAAATCGAGACTTGTTTTTTTTTTTTGCTAAATTTGGTTTGTGCATAGATTGCAAAAAAATTGAATAGTACAATGAAGCTTAAAGCATAGTCCCATCTCCCGTAGGGACTAAAACACCTAGGTAAACTAGGAGACCCAAAACCTAACCGAATAAATTAAACCTCCCAACCCGAGGTTAGGTTTAGGAAATTAAAACCAAAATACCTAACCTAAAAACATTTTCCTCACAACCCAAGGCTAGGCAAAAAGATACAACAACATACTAACATGATAAACTAATGAGATCAACCCAATGTGTGATGTACACATTGTTTTGAACGCGATAGTGATGAGATTGCTCCTTCTGATGCTAATCAAACTAGAACGAAGTAATAAGACTCCTAATCACCTCTTTCTTTGACAATTTGAAGAAACTAATGAACCAATAAGAAGGTCTCCCTAAATCAAGACTTGTGTGAGATGTACACATTGTTTTGAACGCGATAGTGATGAGATTGCTCCTTTATATGCTAATCAAACTAGAACGAAGTAATATGACTCCTAATCACCTCTTTCTTTGACAATTTGAAGGAACTAATGAAGCAATAATAAGGTCTCCCTAAATCAAGACTTGTGTGAGATGTACGCATCGTTTTGAACGCGATAGTGATGAGATTGCTCCTTTTGATGCTAATCAAACTAGAACGAAGTAATAAGACTCCTAATCACCTCTTTTCTTTGATAATTTGAAGGAAACTAACGAAACAATAAGAAGGCTTACCTAAATCGAGACTTGTGTGAGATGTACACATCGTTTTGAACGCGATAGTGATGAGATTACTCCTTCTGATGCTAATCAAACTAGAACGAAGTAATAAGACTCCTAATCACCTCTTTCTTTGACAATTTGAAGGAACTAATGAACCAATAAGAAGGCTTCCCTAAATCGAGACTTGTGTGAGATGTACACATTGTTTTGAACGCGATAGTGATGAGATTTCTTCCTTCTGATGCTAATCTAACTAGAACGAAGTAATAAGACTCCTAATCACCTCTTTCTTTGTTAATTTGAAGGAAACTAACGAAACAATAAGAAGGCTTCCCTAAATCGAGACTTGTGTGAGATGTACACATCGTTTTGAACGCGATAGTGATGAGATTGCTCCTTCTGATGCTAATCAAACTAGAACGAAGTAATAAAACTCCTAATCACCTCTTTCTTTGATAATTTGAAGGAAACTAACGAAACAATAATAAGGCTTCCCTAAATAAAGACTTGTGTGAGATGTACATGTTTTGAACGCGATAGTGATGAGATTGCTCCTTCTGATGCTAATCAAACTAGAACGAAGTAATAAGACTCCTAATCACCTCTTTCTTTAATAATTTGAAGGAAACTAACGAAACAATAAGAAGGCTTCCCTAAATCGAGACTTGTTTTTTTTTTTTGCTAAATTTGGTTTGTGCATAGATTGCAAAAAATTGAATAGTACAATGAAGCTTAAAGCATAGTCCCCATCTCCCGTAGGGACTAAAACACCTAGGTAAACTAGGAGACCCAAAACCTAACCGAATAAATTAAACCTCCCAACCCGAGGTTAGGTTTAGGAAAATTAAAACCAAAATACCTAACCTAAAAACATTTTCCTCACAACCCAAGGCTAGGCAAAAAGATACAACAACATACTAACATGATAAACTAATGAGATCAACCCAATGTGTGATGTACACATTGTTTTGAACGCGACAGTGATGAGATTGCTCCTTCTGATGCTAATCAAACTAGAACGAAGTAATAAGACTCCTAACCACCTCTTTCTTTGACAATTTGAAGAAACTAATGAACCAATAAGAAGGTCTCCCTAAATCAAGACTTGTGTGAGATGTACACATTGTTTTGAACGCGATAGTGATGAGATTGCTCCTTTATATGCTAATCAAACTAGAACGAAGTAATAAGACTCCTAATCACCTCTTTCTTTGACAATTTGAAGGAACTAATGAAGCAATAAGAAGGCTTCCCCAAATCGAGACTTGTGTGAGATGTACACATTGTTTTGAACGCGATAGTGATGAGATTGCTCCTTTAGATGCTAATCAAACTAGAACGAAGTAATAAGACTCCTAATCACCTCTTTCTTTGATAATTTGAAGGAAACTAACGAATCAATAAGAAGGCTTCCCTAAATCGAGACTTGTGTGAGATGTACACATTGTTTTGAACGCGATAGTGATGAGATTTCTCCTTCTGATGCTAATCAAACTAGAACGAAGTAATAAGACTCCTAATCACCTCTTTCTTTGACAATTTGAAGGAAACTAATGAACCAATAAGAAGGCTTCCCTAAATCGAGACTTGTGTGAGATGTACACATCGTTTTGAACGCGATAGTGATGAGATTGCTCCTTCTGATGCTAATCAAACTAGAACGAAGTAATAAGACTCCTAATCACCTCTTTCTTTGACAATTTGAAGGAACTAACGAACCAATAAGAAGGCTTCCCTAAATCGAGACTTGTGTGAGATGTACACATTGTTTTGAACGCGATAGTGATGAGATTGCTCCTTCTGATGCTAATCAAACTAGAACGAAGTAATAAGACTCCTAATCACCTCTTTCTTTGATAATTTGAAGGAAACTAACGAAACAATAAGAAGGCTTCCCTAAATCAAGACTTGTGTGAGATGTACATGTTTTGAACGCGATAGTGATGAGATTGCTCCTTCTGATGCTAATCAAACTAGAACGAAGTAATAAGACTCCTAATCACCTCTTTCTTTAATAATTTGAAGGAAACTAACGAAACAATAAGAACCCTTCCCTAAATCGAGACTTGTTTTTTTTTTTTGCTAAATTTGGTTTGTGCATAGATTGCAAAAAATTGAATAGTACAATGAAGCTTAAAGCATAGTCCCATCTCCCGTAGGGACTAAAACACCTAGGTTAACTAGGAGACCCAAAACCTAACCGAATAAATTAAACCTCCCAACCCGAGGTTAGGTTTAGGAAATTAAAACCAAAATACCTAACCTAAAAACATTTTCCTCACAACCCAAGGCTAGGCAAAAAGATACAACAACATACTAACATGATAAACTAATGAGATCAACCCAATGTGTGATGTACACATTGTTTTGAACGCGATAGTGATGAGATTGCTCCTTCTGATGCTAATCAAACTAGAACAAAGTAATAAGACTCCTAATCACCTCTTTCTTTGACAATTTGAAGAAACTAATGAACCAATAAGAAGGTCTCCCTAAATCAAGACTTGTGTGAGATGTACACATTGTTTTGAACGCGATAGTGATGAGATTGCTCCTTTATATGCTAATCAAACTAGAACGAAGTAATATGACTCCTAATCACCTCTTTCTTTGACAATTTGAAGAAACTAATGAACCAATAAAAAGGTCTCCCTAAATCAAGACTTGTGTGAGATGTACGCATCGTTTTGAACGCGATAGTGATGAGATTGCTCCTTCTGATGCTAATCAAACTAGAACGAAGTAATAAGACTCCTAATCACCTCTTTCTTTGATAATTTGAAGGAAACTAACGAAACAATAAGAAGGCTTCCCTAAATCGAGACTTGTGTGAGATGTACACATCGTTTTGAACGCGATAGTGATGAGATTTCTCCTTCTGATGCTTATCAAACTAGAACGAAGAAATATGACTCCTAATCACCTCTTTCTTTGACAATTTGAAGGAACTAATGAACCAATAAGAAGGCTTCCCTAAATCGAGACTTGTGTGAGATGTACACATTGTTTTAAACGCGATAGTGATGAGATTGCTCCTTCTGATGCTAATCAAACTAGAACGAAGTAATAAGACTCCTAATCACCTCTTTCTTTGATAATTTGAAGGAAACTAACGAAACAATAAGAAGGCTTCCCTAAATCAAGACTTGTGTGAGATGTACATGTTTTGAACGCGATAGTGATGAGATTGCTCCTTCTGATGCTAATCAAACTAGAACGAAGTAATATGACTCCTAATCACCTCTTTCTTTGACAATTTGAAGGAACTAATGAAGCAATAAGAAGGTCTCCCTAAATCAAGACTTGTGTGAGATGTACATGTTTTG